>VWPW01022093.1:0-12750 GCA_013389825.1 Crypturellus undulatus | reverse complement strand
GCCCGGCGGCCGCGGCCCCGCGGGGAGCGCCGTGGCTGCCCGTGCTGCTCTGCGCCGCCGCCGTCTTCCTGGGCGGCGAGGTGCTGCCCTACTCGGTGTGCGCGCGCCACGGGCTGGCCATCGCGTCGCGCACGCTGTGCCTCACGCGGCTGCTCATGCTGGCCGCCTTCCCGCTCTGCTACCCGCTGAGCCGCCTGCTCGACTGGGCGCTGCGGCAGGAGTTCAGCGTCTTCTCCACGCGCGAGCGGCTCCTGGAGACGCTGCGCGCTGCCGGCCCCCACGGCGACCTGGTGCGCGAGGAGCTGGCCATGGTGCAGGGCGCGCTGGAGCTGCGCACCAAGGTGGTGGAGGACGTGCTCACGCCGCTCGCCGACTGCTTCATGCTGCGCGCCGACGCCGTGCTCGACTTCGCCACCGTCTCTGAGATCCTCCGCTCCGGCTACACGCGCATCCCTGTCTACGAGGGCGACCGGCGTGACAACATCGTGGACCTGCTCTTCGTCAAGGACCTGGCTTTCGTGGACCCCGACGACTGCACGCCCCTGCAGACTGTCACACGCTTCTACCGCCGCCCGCTCCACTGCGTCTTCAACGACACGCGCCTCGACACGCTGCTCGAGGAGTTCAAGAAGGGTGAGGCCGTCGGGGCTCCCCCCGCGCTCCCCTCAGGCAGCCCCACTCTGCTGCCTGCCCTGTGTGGCCTCCTCGCAGGTCCTGGGGAGCCTGGGGTCCAGGCGCTGCCTGCATGTGCTGGTGTGGCCGTGTCGCTGGGGTCACTGAGACAGCCTCTGAGTGGGTCGAGCGTCTTGGCACCAGAAACCCCTGGGACGTGATGGAGCCTTCGGCCTCAGAGGTTATAGGTTCATCAGAGCAGGCAGGGTCCAAGGTCGCTGTGGGGCCTGGCAAGCAGGCCCAGGAGCCACCACTCAGCCGCATGCCATGGGCAGGGGTTACAGCAGGAGGCTGCGTCTCAGTCCTTGGCTCTCATGTTTTCAGCTCAGAAGCAGGCCTGGAAAGGGTTTGTACGTAAGTGATTTAAAAGAAGGGGAAAAGTCTAAATCCTTAGATATAGCTGTTCTTTCCTTGCAGCTCCTGCAGTGCTCGTAGTGCAGCAGCTGCCAGCTGCCCCGGAGAGGCGGAGTGCAGTATTTCATTATCCGTACCTTGAGAATATGCAGCATTTGCTTTTTCCCTGCTGGGAACTGTGCAGCATATTCCCGTGTGCCATCCAGTACATCACGCCATGGTGGCTGAGGCTGTAAGAAATGGCTGCACAGTGACATCTCACATTATGTAATGATAGAGGAGGATAACACAGAGGCTCCTTTGCTGCCAGTGGCCTCTCTGCAGCAAGCAGAGCTGATCATGTGAGAGAGGCCAAATGAGTCCTTCTCTGGCACAGAGAAAGCCTCTCTGTGAATCATCTCTGCTAGTTTATAGGGCTGGGGTCTGAGGAAGTAACATTTTATCTGTACTAGATAAGTGAGGAATGATGGATGATCAGATACTTGCAGGGCAGCATTCTTCCCAGAGGTGCACAGCTGTGTCCCCATCACCTCTCAGCGCCACAGGCAGTGAAACTGCTTGGCATAAAACATGTAACCTCAGTGCCTCTTAGTGTGCCTGCTGTCTGCAAAATTTGTACAAATTGGCAAATTCTTGTGTTTTTAAATAACAAGGCTTTTAACAAAAACAATAAGATGGTCCTCTCAGTTCAACCTTGATGAGTTCTGCAGTAATTTCCCCTCCCTGCACCTCCCCTGTCTCTAGTGTAGCTGTCTCCCCTCTTCCTAACTCCTGGTGCCTTGAAATTCCTTCTCAACCGCAATTTCGTGCACGCTGCTACAGTGTTAACAGAGGTCACTTGATCTCTGCTACCTCTCATTTCTCTAGCAAGTCAGGTATTATCAAAGATATCACGTGAGTTTAGCATGTCAGCCCTTGGGCAGCCTCCCCTGCATTTTTCTCCTCTTTATTATGATGTATTCAGGTGTTTATCCCTCCACACTTGTTCTCTAACCTGGAGCTCTATTGATCTGTAGACCTGTAGAAATAGACTTGTGGTTGCTTAGCTCACTTGTTTGTTTGCTCTCCTCCCCATCGCCTCTTCCCCGTATAAACACAGACACTCAGTTTTCTTCATTGTATCATTCCCCCAGCTGACAGGTGCGTTAACAAGCCTTGCTGCTTGCCCTGCACTTTCTCATACTAGTCCTCCTCTCAGATAAGTATTCTCCAGCCTACTTCAGTTTGGCTCTATTAAGCTCCTGGGATTTTGCTTTGGGCTCTCGCTCCCATACATCTATGTCCCATTTTCACCTCCATGGGTGTTTAGTATCCCCTCTATGTAGAACTGTCACTTAAATGTCATCTTGTTCTCACCTCCTTTCTCCTCCCCTCTTTTTTTTTTTTTTTTCTAATGTGACTAAAAATATTTGTTGCCTTATCTAACTCTGCTCAGTGTTTAGCAATTCCTGCTTTTCACCCATATTTTCTTATCCCCAGGCATTGCTATTCTCTTCTGATTTGCTTTTCTCCCATTTCTAGACCCTCTGTTCATTCCCAACACCCTGTATTTGTTGCTGACCAATAGATGCCCCAGCCCAGCCCCGGACCCCTCCTAAACTCTCTTTTCCCAGCTCCAAACACAGGTTTCCACACCAGCTTCTGCCCTGCAACAGACCTTCCCTCCAAGCTGCCTTTGCAGTCACATCTATTGCTCTTCCAGCCCAGTTTACTCGACTACTAAATATCTAAAATAAAACTTTCCTATTTGTAATTAAGAATCTTCGTCACTGTCTCATTTTCCCCTATCCACTTCAGTTATGCTTGAAGAAATCAAGGTTTCTTTCCACAGGCAGATTTTCCTTGACATCTCTGCTAATATCCACATAGCTTCATTGCTCGTTGGTTCAGTGCCTGTCTAATGAAGACATCCATCACTTAGCACATCCAGCCTGCCTGCAGGACTGCAGACGCTCCCACTGATTATAAGGCCCAGTCTCATTCTAGGAAATTAAAGTCCCCAGTGATGACAGTGATCACTAACCACTTCCAAGTCCTTTCTGACACTTCTGGAGCTACCTTGTTAGCTTTCTTTTCCTTCTCCCAAGCTTTGGATTTAGACACTTTCATATTTTTATTTCTTTGGGTTAGGGCAGTGTTTATATAAAGTACTTACCAATTTTATATCTTTCTTTCCTGAGTAGCAATTGTACTTCAAGATTTGTTTCAGTAATGATTATATTTTGCCATATCTACTATGCTTATGTCATTTTTGCATAATACATAAGTAATTTTAGATTTTCTGCCCAAGCTCCTTATACTAATACACAAACATCTGTGTTTTTCATGAAAATGTCAACAGTATGCTTAAATACAGTGTTTTCTGTGACTCTTGCTCACACCACCACTAGCGCTTTCTCTTTTCTCCACCTACACAGTGATATCATCTTTCTGTATTATCCTTGTTTACCTGATGTTTTTCTTTTCTCTTAGCACATTATCCTGGCTCTGAAGATTATCTTTAGAGATTATCTTTAGAGATTTTATCTGAAGATTATCTCCCTCCCACCCCCCAACATGCTAGACTTTTGTAATGGGTTTTGAAGAGAAGTTTTCCTTCATTAGTTTGTGGGCTCATCTGAAGTCAGTACAGTAAGATGCACTGATGCTTTATCTGAAATGGTTTAATACATACGTAAGCAGAGACACCCCTCTCCAGAGAGGGCCCTGTGCAGCATTTTGACGCATTTTGTGTGCCTACAGGAATTAGGTTCTGTGACATTTCCCCCAAGTGAAGTCTGTGGCTTCAGACTGCCCTAAACCTTTAAACTGCACAAAGGGTAGTGTGAGCTTCAGCAGCACCGGGAAAGCTCATGGCCCAGCATGGTTTCCTCTGTGGGCAGCTGTCAGCTCTTGGCTGACAAAACACAGCTCACCAAGGCTGAGGAGAAGTAGCCAAGCTCTCCACATCTGCCTTTTGGAAACAGGTTGTCGCCTTCTCTCTTGGTATTTCTTCCTGGAAACAGTCAAGCTGGGAGCTCTGAGGGAGCTGGGAAATGCTGACAAAGACTGCACACAGGAGAAAAGGGGAAGGCAACCTGCTGGACAAATACCTTGGGCTTAGGTGTACAGCCCAAAAGTGCCAGGCAACTGCTAAAGTCCTATGAAAAGTGACACTGCAGCAGCGTGGGGCAGTTCTGTCTGAAGGCAGGCAGGGCTTGGACTAGAGGAAGGTTTAGACTTACCTTCCTCGGAGGTTGGTGGAACAAACTCAAGAATAATGAGGAGTGGGCACCCAGGTTGGCAGCCCTTCAGGCGAGCTGGACTGGCTCTCAGTGAAAGCTGCACATAGCTGTGGAGCATTTACATGGAAGTGCTAAGAGGAGGAGCTCACCCCAAATCTGTGTTCCTCTTCACGAGCAATAAGAAGCACCACCAGCAGGGTGACTTTGCCACCTGCAGCATGAAAGAAACTGGAAATATTGAACTAAGGAGAGAAAAAGGTTTGGGGACAGTTCCTGAATGGGTTCTTCTTGGAGGGCCTGGCTTTTTTTACGAGGTCACTGCAGGAATTGCCTAATACACCAGAGATGTAACTGTACCATATTTAGCAAACTAGAGCAGTGTGGAGAGGCAGACAAAATCCCAGTAAGATAACGTTTCATCTTAGGAGACTAGAAATAGGAAGAAAAGTTCATGTATTTAGTGTGAAGTGCGGTGGGTGACGCAGCCCGTTTTCCTTCCTTCCCAGCAGAGATCCAAAGCAACATGTGCTGCAGCTTCTCTCCTGTACCATAATGTCACATGGTGGCTTTCCAAGAAGCGCATGGTAGTCTCCAGGTACCTCTAGGGACGCACAGTCCTTTCCCATTGCTCAGGTCATTTACCGATCTTGGTCATCCTTTCCTGGGGTTATGGGTTACATACAAGTGTCATGCCTTTCAGCAGGACACCTTCCTCTGCCTCCTTCGTGGAAATTTGCTCTTTTGCTCATCCTTCTGCAGCAGGCAGGTACCAAGGTACTGCTCAGCACATAATTCTTCAGTCATTTGGTATTTTTTAAAAGCTCTTGAAAGTAAATTCTCCCAAGACAAATTCCAGTCTTACTGGAGTAAGAAGCTTGCCATGTGAAGGTCACTTGGGCCCCAAAGTCTGCCTTTGATTTCCAAAATACTCCACAGCCTCCATTAGACCTAGAAACCGGTGCCTGCACTAATTCAGCTGCTTTTCTTGCTGTCCCTCCCCTGAGCCCACAGTCACTGCAAGCATGACAGCCTCCTCCAGTGCTGTCTTGACTTCTACTGGAAAACGGTGCATGCCACATGGCTACATCCAGTCCCCGCAAACCCCACCATGGGACAGCTCAGGAGACACAGGACAACCCCGCAGCGCCAAGCAAGGAGGACTACATTCTGCAGAGCGAGGTGCCCTCACAGCCCCGCTGGTTGCTCCCCTGGTGCAAATGGGCATTGCCTCTGCTGTGACTCACCCAGTGCAGTGTCATGCTCAGTGCAGTGTTGCGGCAATGCAGGAGCGCAGCCTCCCAGGCAATCCCAGTTACACACGCTCTCCAGTCAGGTCCCCTCCGTTAACTTCTGCTGCGAGTCTGCAAGGAGGTACAGAGGCACTGGCTCTTGCCCCAGCCCTGGGAAGAGCTGTGATTAAAAGCACATTGAGAAAAGATTTGAGTTGCAGCATGCTATTTTGTCGATTAGCCTAATTTTCCAATTACCCTTTTCTTTTTGCTTTCCATTTTGTAGCTGGAAATTGTTCATGGCTTGTGCCTGTATCTTTAACGTTTTAATAGTGATTTTAGATTTTACAGTAAAACTCATGAAAAGAAATTTCCTACTCAGGATACTCATCTTGCAGAACAAGAGACTGGGTTAAAGCCTCTTTAACATTCCTCTGGCAGAGCACCTACATTAAAAAATAAATGATAAGGAAGCAGTCTGGGCTATTTCTGCCGTCAGCAGCACTTTCTTTCCCACAAGAAAAGACATTTTCTTGTTCAGGCTCTGTCCTCCTGTTGGTGAGGATGCTTTGAGGCAGCTTAGTTAGCCCAAGGTCAGATACCTATGAAAAGCAAGGCTCCTAAAAACAGGCATAAAGCTTCAGCTAGCTGGGCAGGTACCTGCTCCTCCAAGCTTTCAATTGTTTATATTAGCTCTATAATTTAACATTTTGAGGCATTAACTTTTTAGTGAAGCTGTTGTTTGAAAAGAGCAGATTTCATGCTGCCCATAAAGAATTTAGTGCAGTCGTAGCCTGTGCTGAGCAGACACTTAATCACCTATAGGTTTCCTGTGCGTGAGCAGACCTACGGAGGCCAGTGGAGCTATTCACACAAGTAAAGTTAATTGCCCATTTCTTCTAGCGCTTGCCAAACTCAGGCTTTGATTCTCACTGTTTCACAGTGCACTTTTGCATCTGTGATATCCCTGTAAAACTCACACATGACAGTTTGCTAGTGGTGAAACAACTAGCCCTTATAATTCATTTCATTTGAACCATCAGGGAACGGTTATAATAACACAGTTTTGGAATCAGTTTTACAGATTTCAAAACTGTTTTATAACAGTTGGGGGGTTTTAGTGATTTATATCACTCAGTCATACATAAAAGAGCAGCCAGAGAAGAGGACGCCACTTCTCTGAGGTCCCCACATCTGCCCCTGGACCACCACTCCCTAGACATTAATTGCATATCCTAAACTGACTGAAACAAGTTTCTGTCCCCATACCCTCTCCAGAAAGCTGCTGTGTTTCCTCTTTGTGAGTGTAGCAGCTCCAGGGATGTAGGAGGAGGTACCCAAGCTCCGTGGTGTCACCAGCCCCCAAGGGAGCAAGCACCAGCCCCATCAGACAGAAGACCTATCAGCTTCTCCTGACTCCCACAGCCAAATTTATAAGGTCTGTTACAGAAGTCTTGAGAAGAACAAGCTCCCCACGATGGGAAGCAATGAAGGACCCAGCCACGTGTGGGGGGCAGAACCCTGAAAATGATTTCAAGCCCTTCAGACAGTGAATCAGGGCGTACCTACCCTTTCCCAGGGAGATCCTCCTAGGAGCAATAATAATTCCCACCAGGCTTTATGAAGGTTGTTAGGAGTGTTATGGGTGTCAGTTGGCTGGGAAGAGTTTCCCTTTTTACAGGCCAGGAGGACCTCCTAATTGCAATGATTTTCTATGTCTGGGTATCTACTCCTTTTTTAACATGAACATTATCCTGGAAACTTAAACCTGGGGTTTATAGTGTGGCTACAAGTGTTTATTTTCTGTGAAAATAAAGAACTCTCAAGTGCTCTAACAGCCTTCCTGGCTCTGCCCCTAATGCAATGAAACGGTGAGTCTCCTCCCAGAGTAATGGTGCTGGGTTGTTTCTCAGTAATCTGATTTGCTGCTATGTGAGCAAGACGCTGGAATCACATTTCTCTGTGACTGCTCTAGAGCAATTTGCAGTGTCGATGTAGGTGTTTGGCCAAAAAAAGAATTGCCTCCATTACTCTCTGACTGCCTTTAAGTAGCACCTAAGCTTTTTGTAAGGGTTTGGTGGTTTTGGGTTGCATGTAACTGTCATTAACAGAGAGCTTTTGGCCAAAAGAAATAACTTCTCCCCTCTCCTTGCTCACCCGAGGACTTGTATGAGACCAGATGGCCCCAGTGTTTGGGAGTGGGTTTTGGCAAAGGAGAAATTTTTGAAAGTTGGACTTTGCTAAGATGAAACGTAGCTGTTGCTGCTGTGTTGCAGCCAACTCTGCTTCTTTTTTTCTTTTTAAGGCTCAAGTCACAGTGCTTTATTACATACTGAACAGACAGTATGCACAAACTGCTATATGAAAAGAGTGAGATAGCCCTGGCCCAAAGAAATTACTGCATTTTTAATGCCCTGAAGATATTCATTTGTTTTTAAAGTGTATCATCTCCAGCTTCATAGAAAGAACAACAGTGCTACTTACTGCAATGTTATGTTCTCGTTTCTAATTCTGTAGGCGTGGGAGGCAGTGAGCTGCTCTCTGAAATCTTGCAATAAAAGCTTGGTATGAGGAGGAGGGAATTTGTACTGTGGAAAATGCCCAAGGTTTTCTGTGAGAAATGTATAGTGCTGATCTTTGCCTGAGAAATATCATTTGCTGGTCTTAGATGCAGGACAGGGTTATTTGAAGGTCACATGTTCCCCAGGAGGGAGTGTTTTGTGGGACTGCCCTGGATGCAACATCCCTGCCCCACAGAGGGGACAGCCCAGAAGTCACTGCAGGTGAGAGGAGGCTGCGGAGAGGCAGGAGCCCACCCATATTGCACTTTTATACATGGGTAGCTTCCACTTCCCATAGGAGTAGCCAGGTTTGTCATAGGCATCCTAGGAGAAGATCTAGAGGCAGCCGAGTGACAGCAAGCCCTGGGCATTACCCAGAGGTAATACTGCTTGCAGGAGATAAGGATAGGGACACACACAGAGCTATGGCTGTGACCAAGCCGCGCAGGTGAGGGCACCTTATCTGCATGGACAGGTCAGTGCCGTGGTTTGTGCGAGCAAAGTGCTCTCCTGCCAGGGTGCTGCTCAAGGATCCCAGTGAAGGGTCTGTTGGGAACAGAGCGTCTCTGGAAGGAAGTCAGGGGTCCCAGAGCCCCCAGGCCAGTGACAATTGTGCAGGAGCAGCACCCTGCATGCATAGAAGTATCACAAGGGGAGACCTCAGGAAACTGGAGAAAACACAGAGAGGGAAAATTATTGGATGTGGTGTTTATGAGAGACCTTTTTTTTCTTTTATTTTGTATTTTAAGCAAAACTAGAGGCTCAAACTTGTGTACACTGCTGAACAGAACAGGAGTCACAGAAGCAGTAAGCAAATCAGTGCTATTAACTGGCAGGTCCAAGAAGGCACCTGAGCTGGAAACCCAGGAGTTGTTCAAGATCTGGGAACTGGGTTCTAGTCAAGCTGTTGAGCAGGAGCATAAATTACAGCAGATGATAATGGAAGGAAGAAGCCGAGCAACTCAAAACAGCTTACAGGGAGCCAAACAGCCAAAAACAAACAGTGATGTTTAAAGTATGCCAAAAGCAAGAAGCCTTAGAATATGTCAGTACATCTGCCAACTTGCTGGGGACAAGTGAGAAAGCCAAAATTATGATTGAGAAACGCTGTGACTTCTGAGCAGAAGTCACCAACAGATCTGAGGAAGGTCCTGATCCCAGCTAGTTTAAGGTAAGGGGGATGAAGTGCTGTCAGGGGCAAGGTGTGGAGAAGGCACTCAGGTGCAAGCTGATCATTTGAAGTATTCAGCCTCTGCTTCCAGATAGTTCACCAAAGGGGTGAACCATCTGCTCAGGAGCTGAGCAGAAAGCTGCAAACAAAAAAGTGAAATTCTGCATTAAAGACAGGTGGCGTTCCAAGGAGCTAGAGATTTTGCTTGTATTTTAAGAAAAGATTTAGGATCGGTCCAGACAGCAGTCAATAGAAGGATGTGGGGTGATCTATTGCTGGCAAGCTGATAGGAAAGATAATTACCAGCAGAATGAGAACCCACCAGGAGGATAGGGCAAGGTGCTCCCAGGGACACTGCACTCGTGGTGAGGGTCTCACTGCCTCTCTGCTCTCTCCCCACAGGAAAGTCCCACCTTGCCATCGTGCAGCGGGTGAACAACGAAGGGGAAGGAGACCCGTTCTACGAGGTGATGGGCATTGTCACCTTGGAGGATGTCATTGAGGAGATCATCAAGTCCGAGATCCTGGATGAGACGGATCTGTACAGTTAGTGTCCCAGAGCAGCTACTGCTGGTGCAGGACCCAGGGTGGGAGCCCGGACAGAGAGGCAGACATGTGGGTAGGAAACAGGCTGGGGTAAATCATGGTCCTTCCCCAGAGCAATTCATGTTCGTGGTGGGACTGACGAGAATGATGAAGAGATGCTGGTCAGGTGTTTGGGAGCCTTGAGGGCTCCAGCTAAAGAAGCACCAGCATCAGCAGCCGATGACTAGGGATTGCCTGAGCAGGGCTGTGTGTGTGGCAATGGTGCACCCGCAGCTGGTTTCCAAGGTCCTTTCCAATCCTGGTGCTGCATCCAGCCAGAGCAACCCAGGAGCGTGTTCCTGAGAAAGCAGCATGTTTAGCCATGTGGCTCCCTCCCAAGCAGCTGCCACCATGACTGTGTGATGCACAACATATTTTGTACGTCCTGCTGATGTGCATGATGTTCCCCTCTCTGCATGTGCACCACGTGGATGTTGCCAGGGCTGCACTGTGGCGGTGGCTGTCACGTAACCCCTTCTGCTCTCTGCCCCATAGCAGACAACAGGAAGAAGGAGCGGGTGCCCCACCGGGGCCGCAAGCCCCAGGACTTCTCCATCTTCAGACTCTCTGACAGTGAGATGAGGGTGAAGATCTCCCCACAGCTCCTGCTGGCTACACATCGGTTTATGGCAACAGGTACCCCTGTCCTGGGGGAATAAATTCCCTGTGATCTGTCCCTGGGCTGGGGCTCTCCTCCCGGCAGCTTTGCAGGTTCGTGCCCTGCTCCTGTCTCTGCTCAGCCAGTGTGGGTCCACATTTGGGCTGCCCTTTGGGCCGTGGAGAAGAGGGCTGTGCAGCCCGGGAGGCTGCTCCCAACAGGCTCCCAGAGAGCTCCCCTGCTCCCTCAGCAAGCCAGGGGTCCCAGCCCCTGTGCAGCAGAGCTGCGGTTGCCTCGCGGCTGGGCTGGAGCCCCTGGCCACGCTGAGCAAGGGTGTGTTGCCACATTTCCAGAAGTTGAGCCCTTCAAGTCCCCCTACCTCTCCGAGAAGATCCTGCTGCGGCTCCTGAAACACCCCAATGTCATCCAGGAGCTCAAGTATGACCGGAAGAACAAGAAGGCCTTGGAGCATTACCTCTACCAGCGCAACCGCCCTGTCGACTACTTCGTTCTCATCCTGCAGGTGTGTGGGGGCATGGGCTGGCAGGGCTGACCCAGGGGGACAGGCAGCCGGGGCTGTGCAGTTGGCAGCATGTGGTGGATCTCACTGTGCTGCGTCGGTCTTGGCTGGTACTGCATGGCCCCGGGTGGAGGCTGGTGTTGGCCAGCCCCAAGACCATATGTGGCCTTGAAACTTGGGCCAGTTGGCTCAGAGGGAGACTCCTCCAGATTACAAAGGCAGAGTTGCCTTCTGGGCTGCTCTGTGGCTTACCAATGTGGTTTGGTAGCACCTTGCCCTCACCACAAACTTCTGCCTTCCAGGGTTCCCTCAATAACCCCAGCCACATTCCTCATCATTGCAGCTCCTGGACTGCTTGCTTCCCAGCTGTGCCCTCCCTACTTTGTCTCCGACTGGGATGGTCACCAAGCCACGGGTTTACAAAGCAAGCAGAAGCCCCCATCTTCTCCTAAAGGGTGGTGGTGGTAACTGCACATCTGCCCAGGGTGCAGATAGGGTCCCTGGAGCCCTGTGTGCTCGGGGTGGCAGGACTAGGGGGCTGCCAATCTGAGCGGGTTTTCCTCCTCCTTCCAGGGAAAAGTGGAGGTGGAGGTTGGCAAGGAAGAGCTGCGTTTTGAGAACGGGGCATTCACCTACTACGGTGTCCCAGCCATCATGGCTGTCATCTCCTCAGGTGAGCGCAATGGCGCCTCAGCTGGGCCATTCTGGTGGGCTGGGCCTGAGGACAGAGGCAGGTGTGGAGCTGCCTGAGCCCAGCGGGGTGCTGGGCTGGGGACCAGCCTCACCAAGCCTTGCCCCTGCTGCTGCCTTCGGGGGTGCAGAGCTGGCTGGTGGCTGCGGAAGGAACTGAGCACAGCTGTGGCACAGGATGTGGTGGCCAGGGCCACGCAGGAGCCCTTTGAGCTGGGTGGATATGGCTGGGCGCCACATGTCCTAAGCCATGGGGACTGACTGAGCATCGTAGAGGGGCTGGCACCCCACTTCTACATACTGGGGACATCTCACCAGAGTGGGCAATGCAGGACCGTTCCTGGGCAACTCATGAGGCTTCAACTGTCATTTCAGATAATGACGTGCGGAAAATGAGCAGCCTGGCTGGATCCTCCTTCCTGCGTAGGTATCTAAGGGCCGGCTGGGGCTCTTGCACCCTGCTCCGCACAGCGCCTCTCCTCTGCGGCACTGGCCGGGCTTCTCGGATCGCACATATGGCACAATTCAGGTGTCAGCCAACACCCCATGTCAGCATGCACATGCTGCTGTGCTGAACTGGTGGAGATAAAAGTAGGGGAGCCCCAGTACAACCCTGGTAAATCTTCTGCCTGCATAGCTGACGAGTTAATGAAGAGATCCCCTGCTTGCAGTGGCTAAAAGAGCTCTGAGCAGGGATAACCAGTTGTTGATTACTCCTATAAATGGTTAATCTCTGGTGACTTGGGAGCATGCAGAAGTGCCACCTCTGTCCGGCCCTGCACTTCTCTTACTGCAGTCGCAGATGTTGCAGGTGGAACTGCAATGCAGATGGCAAGACAGGGATGCTCCACAGGGAGCTGCTCTGAGCACCCAAATCAAACAGGAAGCTGCCAAATTCCACCTGTTGGGAGGTGCAGGGAGGGACATCGCTGTCAAACAGCGGGGTAGTGCCCTCAGGGCAGGGGACTGTAACTCCTGAGGGTCATGGTCAGCGTGCAGCTGCAGGGTTCATGTGTTTCTTGCTGCTTGCTTTGCTTGCATTAAAAAAACGGCTCTGGTGNTGTGTTTCTTGCTGCTTGCTTTGCTTGCGTTAAAAAAACGGCTCTGGTGCTGACGGGTCACACCTCATGGTGAGCGTTTTGCTCC
>VWPW01022091.1:269628-329197 GCA_013389825.1 Crypturellus undulatus | reverse complement strand
GCCGCGCTGAGGCGGCGGCGCCGCCATGGGCGAGAGCACGAGCCCCATCAGCGTCATCCTGGTGAGCTCGGGCAGCCGCGGCAACAAGCTGCTCTTCCGCTTCCCCTTCCAGCGCGGCGCCGAGCACCCCGCCGCCCAGGCCAGTAAGTGCCGGCGCGGTGGCGCGGCGCGTCCCCAAGCACAGCCTGCCCGTGTCCCCAGCGCAGCGACACCGCACGGCGCCTCACGGCTCCCGGCAGCTCCCGCCATCACCCCCAGGCCGGGCGTGCGGGGGGCACCCTGCACGCGGTGATGGACGTCCCTGGGATGCAGGGAAAAGGGGGGAAGGACACGCAAAGGGAAGGGAAAGGCAGGGTAGGAAGCAGGAGAGGAAAAAACAGTGTGGGAGAGGCATCTGGGACACAGTAGGTGAGCCCGAGCAGGATAAAATGCATGTTAGTGATAACGGATGGATGCTAAGAAACCTTAGCCCTTTGTGTGGGTAGTCAGTGAAGGAGCTTCCACGTACCCTGCAGAACAGGAACACTGGTGCCTTGGAGGGCCTAGCTGGTGCCACAGGGCCAGTTTTACTTGTACCTCTTCCCTTGATATTCCCAGTTCTATGGGGTGCCTAGGGCTGGACTCAGACCTACTTGTACCCATGGAGGGAGCTTGGGGCCAGCAGTAGAATAATCCGCCTCATGGCTCTAAATGTGAGCAAATGTGGCCATCTGGACTCGACCTGGAGATGCAGAGCCACCCCAAGGGCACTGGATGAACCTGCTTGGGCTCTAGGGCTGCTGCTAAGCTGGGCCCAGTTTGGACACGGTTAAGTTGGGCTGAGTTTGGTGCCTAGAACCTCTGATGACTTGAGCATCGTTTGGTTTATACCAAAGCAAACACGAGAGGTGCTCGGCAGGTGCTTACCTTGGTACCTGCCGTAAAGTTGGTGTGGAGTGATGAAACTGTTTTACTTGCTCCTTCTGCTAACTGCCTTATGTCATCGGAGATTTGACATCCCTTTTTTTGTAGCGAGTCACTTTTTGCCAGGTTTCTGAACCCATTTTGTTTTTATAAATGAAACTTGAAAAGGTTTTTTGGCTGTCTGTTTTTTCCTCCTCTTCCTGTTTTTAGTTGTTAATAGATTTTGATATCTGTCACTGCGGGAAGGCCTTCTGGAAGGTTATTCATGATCCTCAGACCTCAGCACCAATGAGGGAAAGGAATTAGTCGAGAGTTACATTTTCCAGCTTTCCTTGAAGCAAACTGCTACCTTATTCTTGGGAGAAGAGTTGTTTCCTGAATATTCTCGTGTCTTCTCTACATCCCCCAAATAAACAAGCATCTTGCTTCCATATTTTGATGTGTTCTTGAGTGAAAACAAAAAAAGCACAAACAAAAACAAATAAAACCTCACAAGATCTCATACTATTAGTAAAAGAGAAGGACTTTGCTGTTTTATTTAAAACTTTTTTTTTTTTTTACATATCTGCCTTAAAAATAATTATAAAAAGGCCATAGAAATCAGTATCCCCTTAATGGACATTTTAAGGAGGTTGTTCCTTCAAAGAGTTTTCTTTCCTCTTTGCTTCAGGTAAACCAAGGAGTCGATATGCTGTGAATAGCTCAGGTGACACCACAGAGGATCAAGATGGAGACTCCAGGTAGGGGTAAAATATTTCTCCTTGTCTAAGAGTTTGAACCAGAGGAGGGGATGGCCTCTTGCTTTCTTGCTTGCTAGTTCAGTAAGCAAATTCTCGTGGGCTCTATAAAAGCAGATCTGCAAAGAGAGTCCTTAGAGCCAAGTTTTGAGCAAACCAGTGTTTGGTAGCGAGGAGCATCTTATGAACAAATGATATTGAATTTGCTGCCTTCTGCATAAGGTAAAGTCGAAGTGTTCTGTGCTTTTGAGAAAGGCAGAATTGTTCTTTCAAAACTAGAAGTATTAATTATTTGACAAAATCCCACTTCTCTTTATCTGTCTACCTCTACTTGTATTATTACAGTTGGCTCAAATTCTTCCTTAGCCCATATAATTAATTGTCACATAGAATTTGTTGTTCAGTAATGAATAACTAATTTTGTTTCTCCAGAGATGGTAACCCTCATATCACTGGAGTGACATAGTAGCTCAGAACGCTACAAAAGTGAAAGACAGAAAATAGTGAAAATGGGAGTGTGTAGCTCAGCACACAGACGCATACAGAAGAACTGTCAGATATGAGAGAGATTTGTGAGAGATAAGAAGTGTTTTTGTCTGTTGGCCCACAGCTTGGCTGCAGATCCTTTTTTGTCCTGTGTTTTTCTTTTTTAATCTCAGAAAATTAATAACAGAGTAGTTGCTGCTGTTCTCTCACTAAGAGTAAATAAGAATTGACATCACTTGCCCCTGAGAAATTTAGATCCAACCTTGCAAAATGTTTCTTAGCTTTATGACTGAGAATTTCATTGAAATTAAATTTACCAATGAAAACAAATTTTGTTGAGTTCTTATGTATTTTTTTTCCGGCACTGAGAACTCAGGAAAATGATATAACATATGTGAGTAATACATCTTGCTTGAGGTCATTAATTTCTGTTACTTCTTCTGATATCTTTGAAACCTTTAAATGCAGCATTCTCTCACGTCTTTGCTGAATCCACTATAGTACAAAGCGTAACTCCAGTGGAAGCATAACAGGCTTCCTTAAGTTTGGCAATTAGTGAATTGCACTTAAGACTATGCCTAGGAAAGCTCAGAGTACATCTTTTTTTCTTCAGGGATTTTGTTGGTTGCTGGTCAAATAGCTGTGGGAACTGTACCAGATTCTCTCTGATGCTGGTTCTTGTCCCCTCTGCTGTTTTGGCAGGTCGGACAAAAGTCTCAGTGCAGAGCAGTGTCACAGGATGTTGTTTGTGGTGCTGAACTGATGTGTTGGGAGTGAGTGGCTACTTAAGTGAACAAAAAATAAAAGCTTATATCACTTTAGATTCAGGTGAGACTGAGGAAAACTACTCTTAACCTACTATTTCGCCCAAACTGGCTGTAAGGAGCCTGAATGTGATGGCATGTAGCCTACACTAAATAACTGCTCATGTATGTGTTACTGAGATTTGGGTATTTAAAAGAACTGAGATGTCAAGAGAACTCACTAAACTCAAAGTATTGCCTTCTTGGCATTCCTTCAGATGGATCTAGAGGGATGTGTAAACACGAACACACGCACAACTTCCATTCAGATATCTGCATAAGAAATCACTTGAACATGTCTCTCTATGATCGAAAACAGTATTAAAAAAAAAATGAGGTGGTGAAGCAAAGGGCACAACTTAGAAGGCTGGAAAATGGTTTAAGGTGAGGAAGTTAAGGAGTTGGATGTGTACTTTGAAGAAAATCTTAAGCGGATATGTGTGGAAAATCTCTAAAGTGGAGAAGCTTTTGGAAGGCACAAGTCGCTGTAGCTACCAGGAGAGGTCCAGCATGCTGCTGTGCTGCTTATGTGCTTATGCACCTGCATTCAGAGTTTCAAAGATCTCTTTTCAAGTTGCAAGTTTCATTTTTTTTAATAGAAAAGCCTTCCCCAATTCCAGGATAATCAGTGTTGTTAATCCACTGAAACCTCTTTTTTCCCTGGTGCCGGCATAGGAGGAGAGCTTTAGATCCGCTTAATGCAGCCATAAACTGATGCAGCAGTGAAATATCTCCTTTTCTTCGGTGGTAACAACTAGGAGAAATCCCTGATGCTATCTATACGGAGAGTTGTTAATTTATATAAAGCAAGAGGAAGTTTATTAGCAGAGATAGTATCTTCCACTAGACTAATTGATGTAGTTTGAAGAAATATGCAAGTTTTAGGTGCACAGGCTCCTCTTTCAGCATGAAACAAAAAGCATCTTGAAAAGTGAGTACAAGAGGTTGCTCAGAGTTTTGATGTGTATCAGTTTGGTCAGGAGTAAGAGAAGTTGGTGCCTGTGTAATAGAAATGCTAGTGGGAGAGGGGAGGCAGAAAAGTGCAGAGGTCCTGGGGAGAGATGTGTATGATTTATAGCCTGCCTAGTGCAGTTTAACTATGATGTGCAATACCGTCACTGAGCCTGTGGGCTTCTTCCCACAATGATATTACGAATTTTTGCCAGTCAACTTCTATTTGGAATGTGTTTTGGCAATTTCCATGGAAGATAAGGCTAGGGAGTTGGGAAACAGGGTGACTTGTTTTTGAGAAAACTGCTCCTTGAGAGGCAGCAGCTCTGTTCGTGTGAGTTTGTTCTGATTTGCAGTTCCTTTAATGGCTGAAGGAGAGATTTCATGAACATGATGTCCTGCTGGGAAGTTCTGGGGACACAAGTTAGGGCTCCGGAGAGGGCAGACTGCTAGGTCGAGTTCATGGTACATGACAATTATGGCAGTGCTGAAGGGCTGAGTGTTTCCCTTGTTTTCATGTTAAGCAGTAGAAATTATTTCAGATTTATCTTGTTGCTGCAGTAGTTCTTGTGAGGGTTAGGTCCATTCTCCTTATGCGGGGTGACTATGTTTAAATTAGCAGAGGATTCATTGTATCCTAGATAAGGTTCAGTTTCCTGTCCTTGGAAGCCAAATTAATTAATTTTGAGTTGATGTCCCTGGAGCAAGTGAGCTGTGTTTCTTTACAGCCTCATTAAGGACAGAATTAGATCTATTTTGGTCTCATAACTCTCCATTTCCATACTGTATATTTGCATGCATAATTGGATGTCTTTTAGCCCTAAGACTCAAGTTTCCTGCTCTTTGAAATTTATTTTTTTTATGAGTATGGTAGCATATTCATTGCATGTGTGTGTTGCATTAATTTCTGCTCAGTGGAGCTTTTCGTTTGGGTCTTCAGAATACAGATTTTCTTCCCTCTAAAAGCTAGCAAAGTAGCAAAAGAGTTTGAAACATGCTGCTGATGGCCATACAGTAGATGTCTTCAGAAAAGTCTCACTGGCAAAACCAATAGCCTGTCAAGCATCTGTCTTTGCTGACAGCCTTCTCTCCCCCAAATTCTTCACCTCAAGTGCTTTAGAAATGCTGTGTACCTTTCAAGCTCATGGAGATGCCTGCCACTCTTTTTAATTTCTTTTTCTGGAAAAAGATCAGGCATTTAAGACACACAATAACTCTTTTGAAGCAATGGTACCGTTTCATTAAACTGTTTTGAAATGTTTGGTTGACGTTTTTTGGAGTGGGTAGAGCCAGCAAAAGTTCTAATAAGGATGCATATATAGTAATCAACATTATACTAAACATTGCATTTTTTGGAGCATAACTAGCAGAAAGAGGTTTAACCATCTTGATGAGATTGAATTCATTGGCAAAAAAAAGCTTCTGTTATTTAAATAAATAAAAACAAGAAAACAAGTTATTCACAAACAAGAGCTTGAATGCCCTTTTCTAACAAACAGTCATTCTCCTGTCCCTTCTTTCTCTGGCCTCCAGTGATCTTCCTTGTATTTGGTCTGAAAGGCTTCCTTTTTGTAAGCCTGCGATTTTCCATCGTCTATCCCTGCCCTCTGCACACCCTTTCTGTAATGCTTTTCCCTCTGCACAGCTTGTCACTCCAAGATCCCTTTCTAACATGACTGGTAGAAATCTGTTCTCTTTTGATTCGACTATTTTTGGAAGTTTTGTTTTATCTCTTCTTTCTAAAGTGCATGCTATAAAGCTTTTAAGAGATTCATTATTTTAATACATTAAAGAGAACGAGTCTCTTTTTTCTTGTTATTTAAGGAAGAAAAAAATAGATCTCTTGAAATGAAAATAGTTGTTTGCTTCCCTGCTATAACAGAGCGAATAATAGCCATTAGTAGAACCTTGCCCTGAATGCCTGTTGCAAGGAAGGTTTTCGAGTTCTTTTTTTCAGCCTCTTCTTCCTAAGACTCTGTTTATAGCTTAAGACTGATGGAGAGAGATGGAAAATGACTTCATGGCAGCGCTGTGATTCTGGACAGGCTTATACCTACTGTTGAAATCCCTGGTGGAGAACAGCAGCAGCTCTGTGTGCAAGGCCCTTTAAAAAGCCCTAGCTGTGCATGAAATAATAAGGGTTATAATCCACTTTTTCCTAAGTCTTGGGGGCATGGAAGTGTCAGAACCAACTGTGAAGAGATCTGCGTCATTTGGGACTGTATAGGATGTTCCTGTGATAAAGGTGTAAAAGTCTAGAAAGGAAAATGATGTTTAACGTTTGCGTTAAATCAGACTGGCATTTTTTTTCTATTTTTTTTCTTTTTTTTTAAGGTAAGCATGAAAAATACAGTATAATGTGGTCCCATAAATGTACTATAACGTGTGAAAACTACAGCAGCCAGTGTTAGCTAGACGTCCAAAATGCCTTAGCTCTTCCTCTCCACCTTGTTGGTCTGAGCTAGAAATGTGTCCCATGAATTCACCTGCTTTTGACTCTTCTCAATCATTATCTTTCCTTTACAGGTGTTTAACCCTTAATAGTGCATCCTAGTTTTAATTTTTTTTTTTTTGTATTTTGTGTACTTGCCTCGTTTATTTTCTTCTGTTGTGTTTTTGTTTTGTGTTTATGGACATGTTCCCATTTCAGAGACCAATGTCCTCTAAGTGATGAGCAATTGGTTTCGGGGTAAGAGCAAACACTCTAAACAATCACTTCTGTCTAGAATGGCTTTCTTTCCTCACCGTCCTTTTAATTGTGCTTTGTTTTTGTTTCACACTGAATGATGAGATAATTATATGCTAAATCACAGTGTCCCTAGGAAATGTGTCGCCAGGGGTTTCTGTTAGGATAATGACCAAGGTCCTACTAACATTTCTGTGCTTTTTGTAGGGTATCCAGAATGGATGTGGTACTGTCCCTTCTGTGAGTTGACAAAACCAAATACATTGCAGTCATTCTCACAATAAGCCCCAAATCAATTTTTTTTTGATTTAAACATATAGTACAGTGTGTAAACTATATAGTCCCATTGCAATTATGAGGTTCTTTAGAAACCTGCTTTTGAGCAGTCTCTCCGGTTGCTTGTTCTTGGTGCCTAAGCTCAGCTGATGACCTGCCTTCATACCCCTTTTGAGTTTGTGAGGGAGGAGTGTTTATCTACAGCCCCAAGGACCATAAATTGCAGCTCTCATCCTTGTATAATATAAAGAAGATCACCTAGTTACTAAACTCCTGTCATGAATTACTTCAAAGAGGAATTCTTTGTAATACCTTGCTTTTATTCCTGTGGCATCACAAACGCTATTATCAGTTCTTGGAAAACAGCCAAACAATCAACCAAGAATGTGTTAGAGATTTCCCCCTTCATTTCCCATGGTCTAAAGCTAAAGCAGTTACTGTTTCACCTGTGTCAGTCCCCGGGGAGATGGTGGTGACAACAGTCAATCTGCACTGGCATAGTTTGTGTCACACTGCTGGTTTGTCTGTTGTTGCTGTTTTGAACTCCTGACAGCAGCTGTAGGATGCTTTGGGCAAGCCAAAGCTTTTGTTTCTTCTGTGAAGTTTTGCCCTGCTGACTTCCTTACTACAGGAAAGGTTTGCTCCCCACTGGAAATCCCAGAGCTCAGACTAAGGCTCAACTCTGAGAGAATGGAAAACCAGCACTGAAATTTCTAAAGTAAAAAAAAAAAAAAAAGTTACTCTCTAAAATGAAATGATGTCACCCTGACATGATGGGAATAAATTCCCTGTCCCTCCGTCTACTCTGTCATCCCAAGACCTAGAAAATGTGTGAATGACATGGAGTATTGTAAAGACCAACCAATCTAAATGATCAGGCCAAGGGCAAAGGGACTGGAATCCAGATCACATTCTTGAAAGCCCACCACGGTATCAGCTCTCCATGGTATCCCAGATAGTATGATAGATATATCGTGAACATGTCCTCAGGATGTGGTACTCTCCCAGAAACAGGTCTGCAGGGTGCTGAGAAGATACTTACCACTTTACAAAATTAACCTCTTAATCTCCTCCCGCCTATGGAGCCAAACACGAGGGGAAGCAGACTGTGACTGTCCGTGGAATGAGCTCTCCTGGGGAACTGCTCCCTCTTTGACTGCCGTGCTCAGCCCCACATTTACATGTAATGGTCTACTCTGTAGACACTTGTAGAAGTTGAATGTTGAATCTCAACAGTGGTAAAAATCACCATAATGCTGTTCAGATGTCCAGCACCCAAGACATCCCTTGCCAGGGCTGGGGGAGGGAGGAGAAAAGCATTTATTACCAGCAAGAGGCTGCTTGGAGGTTTACCCTCCTCCTCCCTCCTCTCCCCAGACTCAAAGCTCATTTTGAGCTGTTGCTTTTACAGTCTTCCCAGCTCCATGATGAGCTAACACAGCTCAACAGGGCAAAAAGAGGGGGAAAAATTCACTGCTTGTGGTGGCTTTCTTGCTGTTTTGAATGTGATATCCAGGCAATGTCTGTCCAGTCTGGGGAAGCTTTGGCTGTCCCTCCTGAGCACCGTGTGCTGTAGAGCCCAGTGCACTGCTGTGTCCAAGGAGCACGGGCTCAGCATCCTTGGGAGCCTCTGACTAATCTGTCCCACTCTCTGCTTGGCCTTGGCTGCATTTGGCAGCCTGTTGGGAATAGAGTGACCAGGGGTTTGTAAATTAGTACAGAGCTGCTCCTTCCCTAAGCGAAAATTAACCAGCATGCTATGGTCAGGGTGACCAAACACCAGCGCATTTCATCCAAGAAAAGTAATAGCTCCCTGGTAATACTCAGATGGGAACACACAAAAGCCCTAGCTGTGTATTTGTTTTAATTTCTGCCGTGCTCTAACTCACTCGGAGTAAACTAGCAATACAGTACATTAATTCCTTCCCTGGGCATCGAGAGCTCACTTGCGGCCGGGAGATAAAGGGCGTGCAGAGCACACCCAGGGTCTGCCCTGCTCTCTGAGTGATACCGCGTTATCAGGGGTACCTGCCCTGTGGAGGGGGATGGTCTGACAGGGACACACATCCATGGAGGTAAATAAGGGAATAAAATAAAACGTTTCCATTGTTAAAATTTTGGTCTCATCACAAGCTCGCTTGGAATTTGTTTGGTTAAGTGGAAATATCTTAGAGGAAAGGAAAAAAAGCATTGCTAGTAGCATAAATGTTGTACTGACCCTGCCCAGAAGAGAAGCAGTGTCCTGCAGCAGCTAGCTGAAGTCTTTTTGTGTGCATTTGAACTCCACTTTCTCAGGAGATACCCTGAGTTCAAATCAATCAATCAATAAAATAAAGACCAGGTTGTAAGGCCACCAATCGTCAGTGCAACAGAAAGTGGAGTTGAGTTCCTTCCCAAGGGCACTGTCACCCTTTCTTTCTGCATTGGTGACTACATTTTAGTGGACAGACTCCTTGTAGATATTTGCCCTCCTGTTTGTAACCACATGAGTGGCTTCCTGTCACCACAAATCCGGAGCCATGCAACAAGAGCAGCAGTGGAGCCCACTGAGGAGGGCCTGCTCTGTCATGAGCTGGTCCCAGTTCAATGTAACACATGAGATAGGCCAGGTGGGACCATGCAGTTTTCAGGAGGCCTGTGGTCTTCTGGGCACAGACTGAGATCTATTAGGAAATTTTGCAGCTCACTAGGTTCAGAAAAGGAGGGACAAGTGTTGAATGTATTTTTCTTTTAAATGAGTCAGCTCTTTCTTGCCTTCCCTTCTGCCATACTGTGGCTTAAAGATCTTCGTTGTGCTTGAGTGACAGGCTGTTTTGATATCTAGTTGCTTAGAAAGTTCATTAACCTGCAGCTAAATCCAGGCAATGGCTAACTCGAGCTGGTTTTAAATTTGTAAAGCAAACTGCATCTAATCTTTCTCATGTATTTGGCCGAGCATGTAATTAAATAAGCATGACCCTGCAGTCTTTGTCTTGAATGCTTCCTGTTTTATAATTCTGATGATTTGAGTGATGTAATTATGGGGTTCTTAATTTTCATAGCCAATGGTATTCCAAGTGCAATGATTTAAATACATAATTTACAGCTTTTTAAAAACTCTCACAAGTTAAATATCTGAATCTGAATGAATATTTTTAGGGTATGCGTTTTGATAATTTTCACAGTTTCTGTTTCTACTCTTCAAGGTTTTCTGATGTCATCTTGGCAACAATTTTGGCTACCAAATCAGATATGTGTGGCAAAAAATTTGAACTGAAGATTGATAATGTGCGCTTTGTTGGCCACCCTACGTTGCTTCAACATGCCCTTGGGCAGGTATGGTAAGAGGTCTGCTCTTTGAGACTGCGTTCTTTTCACACTACTTGAGTTAGGAAACTTGCAGTTCAGGATGTATATCTTTACTTTTGATCCTGTTTTCACTTCCTAGTCTTTAAAGCTGTCTTGTAGTTATTTCCACATACTTACAGTGAATGGTAACCTGAGGGAGCTGTGTCAGTGATTTGAAGAAACCCCTTTGGTTTCTGTAGAAAAAAGGGTGTAGGAAAAGTGAAATAGAACTAAGCAGTCCAGATCAAGAAGCTGTTTCTCACCCTTTTAGTTGTTGCTAGTTAACTTTGTGGCAGCTTTAATCAGTACACCAGGAAGAGAAGCTAATGCTAGAAATCACTTCAGCCATATCCAGTTTTTAGCTGTTACGAATGCAGAAGATGATTCCCAAGGCTCAGCTGGATAAGTAGGATGCTGAGAGGTGTAAAAATTTCTTAGGGCCCAAGACAGGTTGCAGTTTGTACTGGCACCTTCCTTAATGGCTTTGTGTTTTTAGCTGCCAGAAGTGAAAACAGTTGCCACATAGGCCATAGAGAAGAGTCTGCTTAAATCTGGGACAGGATTTACACATTTACATGCAAAATGTTCCCTGTCCCATGCAAAATGTTCCCTGTCCTATTCCATCTTCTTCATAATGAAGTTTAAAGTGAAGTGGGCTTTGGTAACTTCAGAGGCCATTACTAATCTTTATCACTGACCTGCTTAGGTCTTGTTTTATATCAGATTTACGAAGTCACTCGTTTTAAAAAAAATCCCTTGATATTTCCGTCATCCATTCTATCTGTATTTAAAGATCCTTGATGTTTTTAAGACCAGATTGATTTAGGAGAGCTTTGATCCAGGTAGGAAGCTAGCATCAACCATCAATGCTAATGTTCCAGTTTTGAAAGTGCTTATGAGTTTATGAGAAATAAGACAGAGGATCACCGAGACTCAGTCCTCGAATGTTTAAGCTGCTGAGATTGTAGGTAATAGTGACTATAAATTAAGTTAAAAAATAAGTTGAAAAGGTATATTTGTATTTGTCCACTACAAATTTCTATTCTAATTACATGAAATATATCTTTATAATTTTTCTAAATAAAATTGCATTTGAGTAAATGCCCAAGATTGTAAGAGCTGTAAACACCTCCCAGTTGCTTCTCGTAGCATCCTTTTCTCGGGTGTGTCTGCTCGCTGCAGAACGCACGCCAGAACTTTCTAGTGCCCAGAACCTTCTAGAAATGGCATCCATCCACGCACATTCATTCAAGTTTAAGCCTGGGACCCTTTTGCACTTGGAAGGAAACTAAACTATTTCCTTCCAGACCCTTTGAGCACAAATAATGACCAAAATAACCTGAGAGTCTCTGGCTAGAGTTTCTTTGGAGTCCAGACTGCCCTAGGTGCTTCCACACTACAGCAGCTTAGCAAATCCATGCTCAGGAGATTCAGGAGTTACAAGAGCACCAATATTTAATCCTGCTCCTATTTTTGTTTAGTGGTATTCTGAATTCTTCACATTTCTTCGCAATTTTCCCTTTCTTTTTCTTTCCTGGGGAAGCAGTGGTACAAACGCTGGCCTAGATCCCAGGTGACGCTAGTGCTCCTAGTACCTTGGGCTTTGGAGAGGAATACGGTCGCTTCCTGAACTCGGAACTGCACTGGGGCCCTCAGTGCAGTTCACAGGACGTGTGGAACCCCTAACTCCAGGCCAGACACAGCAAATAGGTTTCACTGCCCCCTTCCAATCACCGCCTTTTTGTGAGAGCTTCAGAAAACCCCAGACTGCTCTCATTTCTGGTGGTTTTTCTAACTCTGAAGATTGCAGCCTCAGAGGCCTCGGCTGGCAGTGTTTGGCCCCAAGCAGTGAGCTCATGACAGACCTTGGAGGCCTGCCAGGACGGCGGCTGCATCCTGAGCACGTCCTGGTGCTTGCCCTGCACGTGGTATGTACGTATGTGCGTTATGGGTGACATGGGTGTCTGGCCAGGAGGGTTACCACTGGCTTTACCTGGCAGCGGCCAGGTTGCTCCACAGGGAGCCCTCCCGGCTCCGCTTTGGATTTTGTGCTCCATCTTGTGGTGACACCTGGTCGACTTGGAGCTCCCAGTCACAGATGTGCAGATCCAGCTTGCTCATTTTAGCCCCCACTCCTCCTCCTTGCCGGAAAGTCAGTGTGCATTGTAAGGGTTTTAACACCAAGAAGCTCTCTGTTACAGAAATAAAGGTATTTCAAGCCTTTCAAATCCTGCAGAAAGAAAAATACAACTTTTAGTTTAGTCGTCTGTGTGTGTGACTTGGATACAGGCAGTTCTAGATCACACTTCTGATAAAAGCAATAATTAGAAACATGAAGTAAGCTGAAAATTTTAGGAAATAAAAGAATGATTGAGGCCTGCAGTGAGACATCTGCAGACTTCTATTTGAATTTTCATGGGCACATAGTTAGCAGTATACAACAATACGTAGCTGGCAGTATATAACAATTATGCTAAAGAAAATTGAAATCTAAGACTCTAATAGTGCCAAAATGTGATCGTAAGGAAACCTAGTGAGACGGTTCTTAACTGATGTTCATTTCCATGGTCCTCACCAAAGGCAGCATTGTGGAAGAACTGTGACACTTTCATAACAAAATAATCATGCATCTTTCTATTTTATGAGTCAAATGTTGATGGTATAATTTGATTTCTTTGCTCTTTTCTCTTAGAAAGTGTTATTTGACTGGGTTAGACTTATCTTTTTCCCTTATTACTGGTTCCAAAGGACGCAAAGCCTATGGGACTTATTTTTCAAAATATCTTTCAGGTATCCAAAACTGATCCCTCACCAAAGAGAGAGATGCCCACTATGATTCTCTTCAACGTGGTGTTTGCTCTACGGGTAAGGTCTGTCTTTGAGTTGTCTGAAAATGGGATGAGCTTAGGCTTTATAAGAGGTTTTTCCATTATTTGGGATATTCTAATCCCATTCTCTCCTAAATACTAGTGAATTGAGTGTGTGGAAATAGCTGAGTATTCTTTTAACTTTTATATAGTTGCATGAAAGCTGTCGTAACACTGCTTGTGTAAGCCCCACTTCTTCATATTTAGTCTTAGAGATGCAAAGTGAAACAGCTGTGTAGTTACATACTGGTATACAGAACAGAAGGATATTTCCTGCATTTAAAAGAATAATGAAAAAAATATAAAAAAAAAAGAAAATGACAAGCATTTTCTAAATTAAAAAAAAGAATTTCACGTGCTTTCTTCTGCAAGCAGGAGAAGTAACTCCTGCTGATTTGCATTTCTCCAGTAAAGTACATTTCTCCAGTAAAGTACATGAAATGATACATGGTTAAAAGACCACGTATATCTTTATAAAGTTACTGAGGGAGAGAAGTGAAGAACTTGCTGATAAAATTGCAAGCTGATCTTGAGCCTGGAACTTTCCTTTCTGTTTCAGGGCACAGAGTTTGCCTTCATGGTTCATAGATTACATTTCTGTGTAAGATAGCCCTTTGTGAGCTTAGTTTGCTTGAACATTTTAAAGCAGAACCAAAGCGTTTAGCTTTGTGCTTTAAAGGGAATGGGTCTTGTTTTTTTTCTCCCTTTTTCCTTTCCTCATAGCTTTTTGAGTAGGGCCATGCTCCTGATATTAGTCCATGATTGAAGGTGTTCTTGATTTTATGACAAAGGAAAGTTTTCTTGGTTGTCCTCAGGTGTTTGGAACAAAAGCTGTCCCTTTTTAAAGCTGTGCACCTCTTCTTGAAGTGGAATATTAAAACAGCGCTGTTTTGAGTTCTTTCTCATGCTGCCTGATACTGAGACAAGTGCCTTTGCTCAGTGCATCTAGGCCTCTTTTATAATTAGATGCAACACATTTGAAACCTGTCTTTTCTAGCCATCATTGTGAAGGGAGGACAGAGCCAGGAAGCAGCTGGCTCTACCATTTGAGTGAGAAGAAAGTACAAGTGAGTAACTACTAGGTTTTCATGTTCAGCAGAAATTTGGTACAAATAGGTAGTTTTTGTTTGGAACTTCACTTCAAGCCTGATCCATTGATTAGCTGATTAGTTCATATCTGCATTTAGTGATCCTGACTCCGTTAATTTGATGGTCTAAAACCCTAGAAATTTCATCATATTTGAGCAGTATTTGATTTTTGAGGTCATGTTTTCTTTTCCTACCCCATCATACATGCCCAATGGCATGTGTATGCATGTGAAGAAACATTTCAGAAATGAAAGAGGGAGTTAGAATAGCTGTTTTTGTGGAAACGGTTGGGTTTTACTTGTTTGTTTTTTCCTTTTAGCCCTGCCATTTGTTGCTCACCTTCAGTAGTGACTGATGTGCACAGGGCCAGGGTCCAGGATGTTGAGAGCATCCTCCTCAGCTGAGAGCAAAGTTTCACAGGACAGAAATATCCCAGAAATCAAGAATCAAGAGAGAAATCATCCAACGAGATCTGCAGGTGTTGCAGTGTTGTTCAGCTTAGGGAGATTCTCAGGTCAGGAAATGTCCAATTTGCAAATGCAAGAGTGGATGCAAGGTATTTGCAAGGTAAATGCGAGGTATTTTCATGCATGAAACTACTTTTGGCTTCAGGAGCTTTGATGTTTTAGTGTATTGGTGAAGCACCAGGCTTCGGTTGTTCGTAGGTGTATATAGATATGTGTGCAAACATATTCATACAGCTTGAGTCACGTGGAAGCAGCAACACTGAATACAGCACTGCTTCATTCATGTATTGTGAGACCTTGGAGAAGGATAATACAAACTTCATCTGGCCCACGTGTCTCTAGAATCAAATTTCTTGTGTGTCTCTGGAAAAAAAATGTTTTTTTTTTCTGTGTTCTGGCACTGTGGCACTGAATTTGTTGTTGTTTTAAAGCAGCACAATAAATCATGTTTGTCAAATGGGACTCTCTTCCTTCATAGGGATCTGCAGAGTTTCTGGAAAGGGCTCTGTGGAAAGCTGGCAGCACCCCTGTACCTGCAGTGCAGGGTGCTGCAGAGCACAGGCAGAGGTTTGCTCTGATAAGGACCCGTGTCCATCTGCAGTGGGCAGACAGAGCAGGCAAGGTCCCGAGTGCTGTAATCGCGCTCAGCCTGCTGTGCCTCAACTTCAGGGTTACTAACGTGTTGTGACTCAGCAGAAACTGGTGTTCAGAAATGCTGACTCACAGTTTGCTGGCTTCCTTGCAAGTTATCTGTTTCTTGAACCTTCAATTCCTTTAAACATCTTAACAAACATGATACAGCTGCTTGCTGTGCACTCTCTGCCTGGAGTCATAGGGTCCCCCCTTATCAGTTCTTCATGCTGACAGGGTTTTCTAGCACTTTCATTCTGTGACTTACACAAATTCAGTGGTCATAATAAGGCAAACTTGTGCAGTCTTTGGGAGCATAAATCCACATTCATTCCAGTTTTGGTTGAAAATGTTGATGATGTGTTGTTTGTTTCTACCTGAGTAGCATTTATCCTGTCAGCATATAGGGCAAACATCAGTATAAAGGCATGGAAAGAAGAGGTTATGTTAAAGGCACTACAGTCCTTATACGCCCAGTGAGTTTAATTTGTACATTGTCGTCTTCCTTTTCAAGTAACTTGCAGCTTTCCTTTCTCACTATGTGAAACAATTCTATGATCTATCTGCTAGCACAGGGCACAGTAACAACTGTAAAAAAATAAAGCAAATAAATTATTCTACTGCAGGTGTTGTGCTCATTCAAAGCATGCAGGCAAACGTAGAAATCCTTCTATCTCTTCTTCCTTGCTGTTGGACATCTCTGACCTTCTGCTTTACTGTGTTTTTAGAGAAATTTCCTTTCTTTTGCCAGAGACTGACTTTTGGTATCTGTTGCACATGGCTGACTTGATCACCTGTCCATCACTCTGGTTCCATGGACGTGATTGTGGCTGAATGACTGACCAGTTCCTCTCCTGTGTTGCCTGTAGGCCAATGCGGATCCATCAGTGATCAACTGCTTGCACAATCTCTCCCGTCGGATTGCCATCGTCTTGCAGCACGAGGAGCGCCGCTGCCAGTACCTGACCAGGGAGGCCAAGCTGATCTTAGCCATTCAGGATGAAGTGTCTGCCATGCAAGAAAGTGAGTTTCCAGCTTAGCTATGCGTAGAAACACACATCTGTATGCATGTCTAGGAACACTTTTTCAGAAGAGTGCCTGAGCCTTGTTACAGTTTTCTTGTGATCAGCATGAACAAGTTCTGCTGCTCTTCAGCATTCTGACTGCTTTTGGATGCATTTTGTCTCATCCAAAATTACTGTTCCAATGCAGACATGTCAGCTTTTAAAGTGAAGTAGATTTCTTACTTTCCATAGTAACTCACTTCAGATTGATCACTGGAAAGAGATTCTAAACCATCGCATTTGGATGCACTTTCCAGGCTGAGAAGGAAGAATTCTTATACAGACTGCTTTACTCAACCTTGAAGAAGTTTCCCAAGCTCTAAAGCTGTAGGCAGTCACTAGAGCATCAATCTGCTCATGACAGATTTCACTTTTTTATATGTTCTTTATATGGCTGACAGAGAGTTACACAGCATTTTTATAGACTGTACTTCAAAGCAACTTCCTATAACAATAAGCAGATGAATGGCATCTAACACTGATGCATTGTCTTGCATGCGTATAAAAAGCAAACAAAACCGCTTAAAATAGTCGTGTGTCAAATTCACAGATAAGTCTGTTTAGCAAGATGAATTTCAAAAATTGCAGCATTATCTTCAGTTAAATGATTGTCAAAACTCTGGAAAATAAATGTAGATTAAAAAGACATGGGATCTGTTCCTGTCTGATCTTTTAGATTGTTATAGTAGCACAAAACTAAGATATTTGCTGATTTTATGACCTGGAGGGGAAAGAGGAAATTTTCTTTGCTTGGAAGTCAGTCATTGCTTTCTTGTTTTGAAACTTTCCGTAGCCACGGAAGGACCACAGTCCCCTTTTCATCACATCCTGCCCAAGTGTAAACTGGCCAGAGATCTCAAGGAGACTTATGACAGGTAAATGCAATTTCCTTCATGCTGTGTTGTTTTGCACCAAAACCTCTTGCCTTTGTTCCTTGGGATGCTATAATTGCTTCATGCTGATGAGTTACTGGGATTTGTTTTAAACCAGATGGAGCAATATAAAAGTCAGGTGAAATGCAGTGTCTGAACTCTCAGTGTAGTCTTGGCCTTCTTTTGGGTATGTTCGATATAGATATGGTGGATATCTATCACAGCTTTATTGTTATTTGCTTTCCTGAGTCATAGGCACATAATGACAAGTGAACTGTAGAACTGAGAAGTGTCATGACACGACCTCTGAACCGCGTGTAAAAGAAAAATGCTGCATCTAGCAGTCACGGTAATGTTGGATCCTGCTCAGGCTTAATTTGGTTATGCTGTGCATGTCCAGACAGCAAATTGGGATTAGGTGGTGAGACATGCAGCAGAATGGAGAGTATAACATGCTGTTTCTTGACTGACCTAAAGGTTCTGGCAAGGATTTCAAAGAATTGTAGTTAGTATTGAATTTCAGCAAGATTTGAAAACCCACCTCCTCCAGCTTACTCCTGCTCTGACAGCATGTTTGTGCTGACAGACACCTTCGTTCAGGACATGTTTGGTGGAAGAGCAGACACCTTCGTTCAGGACGTCTTTGGTGGAAGAACTTGACGAAGTGTTGAGATGATGTGGCCCTTGATTAGGCTTTAGTCTAGGCTAGGGAGAACTACATGTGAGGTCCTTTACTGAACCACTGTATAACTTGTGTGATCTTAGACAAATACTTTAGTCCCTCAACTGCATTTCCCCTTGTTTAAAGGGAACGATCACTCTACCCCTGTAAGGTAAGGCACCAAGAACCTTCAGTGATTTCAAGCATATTTGAAAATTTCTGATAAGCTCTTTGTTATTTGAAGGGTTATGAAGTTCAGTCTGCCTGAACAGCATGCTGAATATTGTTTGATACAATGCTCATAAAACCTATACTAAATTTTCAAATAAGGCACTTTTTATATTGCATCTGCTTCTTATTTTTCCATGTTGCTCCAGGTTGCTGGGTTTGTGGCTGGACAAACCCTGATCTTGTTGGCAAGCATTTTAGTGATACAGTGACATCTTGTGGCACGTAGCTATGAGCAGAGTGACACAGAGCCCTAGCGCATGGGCTGTGCCAGCACCACCCTTTCATGACTGGAAAAAGAGCTGGCTGAGCCGACACATCGTGCCATTCCTCAGCCTTGCAGGAAGGGGAAGCCCCTCTCATATTTTAACAGGATTTTGCATGGTATTGTCATAAGCAAATGTCAGAAATAAGCAGTTGGTGAGGGTGTTAGGAGGCTGTGCGCGCAGTTGGAAAGCTGCATTTGAGGAGTAGTTAAACGTGCTGTTGGGTGGATAGACCGTAAGGAAGTGTGTTCTGCAGTATTTTTCTATTAGTGCTTCATATAAGACAATAGGAAATGTGCTTTTTGTATCTGCAGTCAGAGCAGATGAGAGGGGCTGTGGCACCTTGCAGAGCAGTGGTAGAACGATTTTTGATCAAGTAGAAGCAGTGGTCTAGATACAGGATTTCTGTTCTTTAATTCCAGGTGAAAAATTTCCAAGTGACCTCTTCCTGGAGCCAGATCTCTGTGTGCTTTCATGACTCCCAAGATGAGGGTTAGTCACAATGATAGGGGCTGCAGAAGAAGCAAATAGATAAGAATGCATAAAATAAATAGCTTTCCTCTAAGATGGGAAGCAGTCCTGCTCAGCACTGTAAAGCCATTGCTGTAGTGAATACTGAGTCCAGTTCTGGCACAATTGAAGACAGATACAGACCACCTAGAGAGTGTGGGGGAGTGAGAATGACCTAAGAGAAGATATGGAAAGATTTGGTCTGATTTTTCTAAGAAGAAAAGACCAATGGGCACTGTAAATCTTCAAATACATGAAGAGACAATGTACTATTTAAATTGTATAGGAATTTCTGTCATAGCCTTTGGCATAGGAGAACAGCATGGAGGGCACTTTGAATTGCAGATGGGGATGCAGCTCTGCATTTGCAGATTACTGAAGCTAGCATTTTCCAGTGCCTGTTGTTTTTTGCAATTCCAGTGGAAAGCCCTCTTGCATGAACAGCAGTTGCTCCAACAGGGCTATGGAGCCCTTACTGTCCTCTAGATGGTGCTGAGGGACTTCAGGCAAGACCCAGAATGTCCCTTAGCAAGTCACTTACTGCAAATGTACACACATGCAAACTGCCACTTGCCAGGTAATCCATCCCTAGTTCCTTGGGAGTCTCTTCTTGGTCTTCCATGGGATCACACAGAATGTTTTTATTTGGTTAGGTCTGAAAATGTTAAGAGACTTGGAAATCTTCCTTCATTTCTGCCTAGACTCCAGCCCTAGGGTGGAACAAAACGTAAAGTCTTTAGGGTCAAGAAACTCCCAGCTGCCAATACCTTTAGTACCAGAATATTCACCAGATTCAAAACGGATATCTTTCGAGCTGGTGTTCCAAGTGAGGAACTGAGTTATATTTGGCAAGTTTTACCTAGCTGCAGATGATATATCAGCTTGATACTGGATACCTTTGCCCAGCGGTTTTAGCACACTTTTCAGTTTTCTGCCTAAGAGAAGTTAAAGTTTGGGGAGCTTTTGTGGGGGAGAGGATTTTTTTTTTCTTAATAGACAAAGAGCTTTTATACATTTTCAGCCTGCTGGGATTTGAACTGCGTGGTGGATCTAGCCCCACCCAGCAGCTCAGTTGGAAAGGAAATAATTGTATGAGATTTATTTAAAGTTTATGTGACTTGTATGGATATATTATAAAGTACAAATCAACTACAGTTAATTAACCAAAGGGCAGTCAACATGTGCTTTGCAAAGGAGGGTAAAATAATTTCAAAGCTCTAAGTAGCCACAAACTTTTAGATAAAAAATAGATTAACCCCAAAACTACAAGCTCCATTCCACCAAACTAGCAAACTACTTTTAAGGTAACTAGGATAAACATAAAATGAGGAGTGTGTATATAGAAGTTTCTGTAAAAGATGAGGTAGGATTAACAGTGTTTTGCCAATAGTTGTTAAAAACAAGGCTGCCTCTCTCCAGGTTTTCAACCAATTCTCAGGTTCCCGTTTGGAGGCAGTGGCCCCAAGTAGATGTGCAGGGCAGAACATAAGAACAGAGCAAATAAGCTGTGTTATTCCCCACATTTTTTCCCTGTTTCCTGCAATTTGTAGCTCTGGATGTGGTTTCTGTGTATTCAGCAGCCCTCAGTGGGTCTCACTTCCCTGAATTAGTGTGCTCTTGCTGGAGCCAATGTCAATATTTAACATTCACAGCATCCTTTGATAAGGAGCGCTAGGGCTTAGCTGCTTGCTGTGTTTCTTTCTGTTTCTTTTTGAACTTTACTCCTTCTAATCTTATTAGATGTCTCCTAGATCTTGAGTTGGAGAGAAAGCAAACAGCTTTTTCCAGTTTGTTTCTCCATGGCTGTCTCTCAATTTGAGTCTATCCTGAAAACCCCTCTCTGTATCCTGCTGCCTCATCATGTATCCCTTGCCTGGCTCATCGTGTGTCATCAAACCAAAGCTCTCCAGCCCAAACTCTTGATACTAAGAAGTCATGGGATAAAACGGAAGGTCTTTGAGGGTTTAATAGTCAGTGAGAGGGTGGAGAAAGAAGTCATTTTTGCCTGGCTGGTGGTGGCGTCTGTGGGAATCGGTGTCCATACCGGTGCTGTCCAGCATATTCATGTTGAAAGTTCATCTGGAAGATGAGGCAATGTGTGAGGAGATGAAGTTTACTGATAGTAGTGAGGGGAATAAAAGTGGAAACAGGAGGATATCTTGCAGAAAAGGCGCTGGATTAACTTAGCCCAGGCAGGCTACGGGAGATTGAAGTCATTTTCCATCTGAAAGTGGACAAGGGAGGGAAATCCTGTACATAAATCTATAATGAAGGCTTGAAATAGTATGGTTGTACAGTTGAACGCAAATTCAGAAGAATGAAATCAGAACAGAAGATCTTTTGTTGTTTCCTTTAATTCTAGGCTGTATAATGCACTATAGACACAATTTTGTTGTGGTGAGTGTAATTACATGATTAAAGCTTCTGCCCTTGTGCAAATGGACCAAAGAATGAACTGAATCAAACTTGTTTTTTCCTATTTCCTGAATGTTAAACTCTGCAGGGAAAATATCACTGTGAATGTTTCCCGTTTTTCTGTACCTTTGCTTCTTTTTGATAACTTATTTCAGTGATCCTGCTGCTTTCAGATGCTCTCTTGTTTGTGTTGTCCATTTATTGTTGTGTTTTCTCTTTTGAGTATTTGGCCTGATAAACAGTTTGGACAAGTGCTGCTTCCCGCTACTCTTTGCCTTGGTGTGTGTTGAGAGAATCTGGCTTGCTCTGTTGGTTAGGTTGTGTCTGGTAGGTTAAGCAGTGTATGGGAGGTGCGACATTTGATGTAAGGAAAGTGGAATGTTTGCTATACTTTGCATGCAGCCTCTGATCACACATGAGATGGCACTACCAGAGAGCATGGATTCATCTTTTCAATGCAAAACCTATACATATGTGCGTATATATATAATTTGGTCCATTTACAACGTGGAAAAATAGACCTTTCTCAGAGTTCAGTGCAGGATTCCAGAATGAAACCGTGGTCTCAGCTTCTCAAAGCCCTGGTATGCAGCAGTTCTGCAGTGAGATCCTGATCGTGCTCTTGTTTTCTCCCTTGGCTCTGTTGCGGCTTGGTTAATAGCTGCAGTGGTGGCCGAGGCTTCCTGATGTTTTTGTCTTAGAGCTGAATTTGCAGGGTGCTCTGAACCCTGGCTCCAACCAGATGAACTTGAAAATGAGCATGGGAGTTTGTGGCCCACAACCCAGTATTAGGTAGAGATGTTTAAATTGCCACATGAAGAGTTTCCAAGACTCGTATTTTCTCCCTGCCTGTTCCTGGCAGGCTTTTAAATGTGTTTTATGCAGAGGGGGAAATTAGTGGGTGGTATCAACGCAAAAGCCATGCAGTGAATCTGAACACACAGCTTAAAATTCAGACCACAATTTCAAAGTGAAAATTTCAGAATTTCATTTCAGACCAAAAAATGTCTTTCAGAATAAAGTTTATCTTTAAAGGATCTACTGAAGGAGCTAGAGGAGCTCTATCCTCTGAAAACTTGGCTTGCAATGGGCTGTTTGTAGTTACAGACCTAAATATGCATTCCTTATGAGGATCCCAATCAGATTGCATGGCACCAGGAGTGGAGTAATTAATACTCAGGAGACTGGGCTTGGCTTTCAGGCAGGGTTTGCATTCAGGCAGCCTTTGTTTAGCCTCTGATATACTTTGTTCATCTTGGAGGCCGACAGCCTTTAGGGAGCTGGAGAAACTCAGCTCTCAGTGTAGACAAGACTGGCTGTTGCTTAAGATTGATTTGGAAGTTTATATTTGTAAATATAATAAATTTACAACAAACCCAAAGTGTGTGCAAAGTTACTCTGGGCTTGGCCTTTGCCTCCTTGCTCAGTCCCACTCGGCAAACTGGGCAGTACTGTAAAGATTCACAAGATGCTGCTGTCTTGGTTCCTTATGGTACATAACTGCCCTATTTTTAAAATATAGTTACCTACCTACATATATTTTACCTCTTACTTAGATTTACAGACTCCTATTTCCATTTCTCCATAATTCTTCTGGCTTGAATCTTCTTATCTCTGAAGCATCTGGAAGTGTTCACTTCCCAAAGGGAGCCCTGTTTGCTATCAAATGAGATGGGATCAAAAGATGTGGATTCTGTTTGTGATACATATATTCTTGTTTGCTTTGCAGAAGTGAGATTTTGGCAGGACCTACTTTACGTGTTCAGGTGTGCTTTTGAAAAGTGGGAGTGAGGGTGAATGCAGTGAGGTTTGCTCCAAACTGGCACTCTGCAGTTCTGCTTTCAGCTTGAGACCTTTGGTGGTTGTATGTGTTTAAATCTCCCAGTCTCTGAAACATTCTAGGCTTCTGAGCTACAAAAGATGTAGTGTAAAATGGTGACTGCAGGTGCACGAAGAGGACAAGTGTGGTTGGAGAGGTTTTTGGTTTGTTTCTCTTTACTGAGTTCACCAATGTAATAATGTCAGCAGAAAAATTCTTTTTGAAGTCTGGTTCTTTTGCAGCTTTAGTAGAACATGACTGCAGAGAGGATGCTTTGTCATGTGTACTTGTACAGGGGTGCTGTAATTAATACTACATGCAAGATGAGGATTTGATAGAGCAGTGTCTAAAAGCTGGCAGAGAGAATTGCTTGAAGGATACTCATTGCTCTATGCTACAAGCTTTTTGCTTTTTTTTCTTCAATAGAAGAGGCTTATAGTCACTTTACAGCTGAATATGGGGGTCAGACTTCATTATCATTCCTGAAGTGCACATTCTTTAACTCCAGTCCTGTTCTCTGAAGTCAGCTTAAAGGCTTAGTTTAGCCCCTGTGGTTTCCTAGAATGAAAAAAACATTTAACAACCAGGTTTGTGATTTCATATGACAAGCAGGAGCAAGTTGGTGGAAAACAAACCACCTAGGCAGAACCTAAGGAGTCTGTTATTATGGAAATACGCTGCTCTGTAACTGTTGCCCAGTACAGAAGTCTCCCTTTCTTTTTCCTTGGAGAAGTAGGTGGAAAATGAGTGTAAAAACACTGTGCCCAATTCATCTTTGCCCTGTGCAGCTCTGGTCTAGGGAATTTTCCAGTGCAATGGCTTTGCAGTAACCCTACAAGAAACTCTTCTTCCTTGACGCTCTGGTGCAATATTAAGTCTGGAGGGAGCAGAAGATGAGTGGGGTGAAGTCTTGCAAATCCTTGCAAAGCCTCTGTAACTCCCAGTTAAAACGTCTTTGCAGCCAGAAATCAGCCGAGCCCCAGCCCGTCTGGGCATATTCAGGCTGCACTGTGCCCTTTCCTGTCCCAATTCCCACAAAGCGGTGAGTCTGAAACACTGTTTTCATTCGGGGTACATCATAAAGGCAGTATGTACTTACTTATTTTCTTCCGATTTTAGTCTTTGTACAACAGGGGTTGTCCGTTTACATATCAACAACTGGCTGGAAGTGAGTTTTTGCCTGCCACATAAAATCCATTACGTTGCAACAAGCTTTATACCCCCCGAAGCAATTGAGAGGAGTCTAAAATCTATCAGGTAAGAATATGCTCTGTCTTTCCAAGTGGGTCTGTCATTGCTGCCTTCACAGCATGGTCTTGCACATGGTTTTGCTGGCACAGCCAGAAAGATGCTCTTCTTTCCTATTCACTGTATTTACAACTTTTTTTTTTCCTGCAAAAGTAACTAACTCTTGCCTTCTTCCTTCCTGTTACTGCATTCTGTATTTAAGTGCACTTGGCAGTCTAGTTCTGCAAGGTTTATTGTCTTAATTGCTAGCACAGTGCTCTCTTTTTTTTTTCCCTGTCACTGACATGTCCAGTTATCATATAGCCATCTGTCTCCTTTTAAAGGGAGTATCTTATATTGTGGCATAAAAATGAGCTTATTTTGAACCCACTTACAGCAAAGGGTATTATTAGAGGCTCTTCTTTACCTGTAGATTGACCAAGTATTGTGGTCTGGAAATAACTAAGCCTTCAGGAAAAGCTGCAATTTATTGTACACATGTATTTTTTTTTCTTCAGGCCTTACCATGCCTTATTACTTCTAAATGATGAGAAGTCATTGCTTAATGAGCTCCCGTTGGACTGCTCCCCTGCCCTGGTGAGAGTAATTAAAACTACCTCTGCTGTGAAGAATTTGCAACAACTGGCTCAAGATGCTGACTTGGCATTACTGCAGGTATGGGGAATTGTCAGCAGTAGCTGAAATGCCTTTAATTCACCAGGCGTGGGTTTCTGTGGTACATGAGCTTGTCAGTTGTCTCAGTGTGAGCAGAGTGCATGGAGCCTGAGCCTCAGAGCATGGGAAACGGTTGAGAGACAAAGATGACAGTGCTGGAGAGTCAGTGACAGTGCTCATGACAGTGACATTGCTGGAGAGCCAACTGCAGCCATGTCCAAATCACTGAATCACAGATGGCTGTGGAAGGGGCATTTGGAGGTCTCTAGTCCAAGCTACTGCCCTAAGCAGGTCTAGAATAAATAGTATCATGACATATGTCACAGTCTTTGTTCTTCTACAGAGATGTTTGCTTTGTGAAGGGAGGCATCCAAAGCACAACTGAAGGTTTACAGCTGCCACGGCCAAGTCCTGCCTCTTTCTTTGGCCTCTTGGCTGGTTTCTTGCTTGGGTAAGAACACACTCTGTGACCCTACACTGGAATTCCCATTATCTTTTGCGGAAAGCTGGCTAAGCTACAGCTTGTAACCAGCCAGCTGTCATAAAGATGTGTAAGGTGGCAGAGTATCTTGTGCAGGATATTGTACAAGGAAAAGGAGCCTGGAGAGGGTGAAGCCTGCAGGAGGTGACTGGGTGGCCTGGGAACAAGGAAGACAGAAAACGGGTTATCTTGGTAACAGGTGCACATTCCTCATGACTGCTGAAGAATCGGCTTTATCTCCTGAAGAGCTTTGGAAGTCATTGCAGACTTCCTATCAGTTTCCCTTTATTTAGAACCCTAATGCATGTCTTTCATATGGTCCCTAGGAGGAAGCTCCAGTTAAGAGCTGGGCAAAATTTTGAGCCAGTGTCTCTAAACCAGCAGCTCTTTTTGAGTCTTTCCAGTTTTGACAGCAGATTCTTATATCTGAGTTCTCAGGGTGATTTAAAGAGCCCCTGAGAAGGGAAATTTGTACAGAGGAGGGAATGTTGCACTGGTCACCACAGGAGACATTAGGCCACCAGGAAACCATTGCAACACGCACAGTTATTGTTGCCCATTCGTTGTTGGACCTGATGATTAAGTTGGATGGTTTTGGTGCATGGAGAGGTTAGCTACTTCTAGGAAGTTGACCAACACCAGGGACACAGTCTGTATGAAAAGGGAGAAGAACTCAGGTTGTCATCTCAGGTAGTTTTTATCATGTCTCTAGGTCTTTTCTTTCTCAGAGAAGTCTGTCCATACCTGCTTGCAGCAAGCTGTAGTGTTACTTGCCTTTATATAGTTGTGGAATGAACTCTGGAAATTCCCTACTGCTTCTGGAGTTTTGTTCTCCACCAAAAAGCCAAGTTAAATGCATCTAATGATAGGGGTTGGTTTTTATGTCTCCTAGATGCTATTTATGTGGCTCTTTCAGAACCATTAGCAACCACTGACTTGTATAACATATTAAAATATTTGGTGTAACTTGTTATTGGGATATCTCCATGTATTAAAGACAGCTGGTTTCTTTTATGCCTCTGTCATAGCAGAGGCTGATTCCTTTGTTTTATTTTTCATGTATAATGCTTAATGCATTTTGTGTGTAAAAGAATGGGTTGTTGTGGCATGAAAAATAACTAAATTTCTACTCATACAGTTTGAAGAAATTCCTTTGAAGCAGGAAATACTAAATTGCTTAGAAATGTGAAGCAAACCTCTGGAAATTCATAACCTTGCCAAGTGCTTTTGATGTGTCACATGTTATATCATATCCTGAATTTCTTTTGAAGGGAAAGTGAAAGGTTGGAACATTATTCATTTTTCAGCTCAAACCAGACTTTGCTGTCAGTGTGTGGACCTGATGCTAAGAGCCTGAGTTTTGCTTTTTTGCTCTCCTAATTTTGTTTTGTTTCCTCAATGCAGGTTTTCCAGCTTGCTGCACATCTTGTTTACTGGGGAAAAGCAATTATTATTTATCCACTGTGTGAAAACAATGTCTACATGCTTTCTCCAAATGCCAGTGTGTGTCTGTAAGTAGAAGGACCATGAGTGCATGTAGTAAGAAAGATGTGAACAGCGCAGATACTCCTTCCTTCCCTCTCTTTCTGGAAGCAAATAAGGGATTTTTGTGCATAAAAAAATGTACAAGAGATTGTGCAAAGGATTGTACAAAGCACAAACCACTGCATATGCTTGAACTTGCAAAGCCACAAAAGAGATTGTCTGGGTTAGAGGGAGGAGCATGGCAGTAGATCAGTATCCTTCTGCAGTGACCTGGGCCTTGGAAACAGTATTTACCCTGGGGCCTATTTTTAGTATTTTTAATGTACTTGATCACTGAATGTCCACGTCAGGCAAGGTTATATGAACCTGAAGCTATGTGGAAAGACAGAGTAAAATTTAGAATTAAGTTGAACCAGTGTTTCACAGGATGGGCTGTGAACTAGCACATGGTAACAACTAAATGATCTAAGAGCAGCAAATCAAGGAGTTGTTATTTTATTTTATTGTTGCCTGTGATAGCATTTTATGCTTCTGTGCTTTCTAGTACACAGCAGGTAAGGTGACCTTGTGTGAGGGAAGGTGGTGGCAGTGCAAGGAAGATGTGGAGGCAGTGGTGGGTATTGCTGTTCCGCTGAACATCTGCAACCTTTCTGTGCTAGATTTTGGAACATTTTTAGAATCAGAGTTGGAACTAGATTATAGGAAAATAGTTTTAGATCAACACTCCTGTGATGTGACTATAAAAGTGAGGCTGGAAGGGACCTTGAGGTCACTTAGGAACTGCTGTGTCAGTGCCATAAATGGCAGTGGTTTATTCAGGTGTTCTTGATGGATGATATCCTAAGACAAAAAGTTTTCCTGGTATTTCACTTGGCTTTCCCTTGCTTCGAATCGGTCATAATGCTTGTTCTTCTCAGTGTAGGCAAGGAAAACAGTCATGTCTGCAGCTGCATTTTGCGTATTTGAAGGTTTTCTCTATTATCCTGCCCATCTTGTCTTCTACAGACTGCCCGTCCCCACCTCCTTTGATCAGACTGCGCTAGTCCAACTTTTAATCAGTTTTACTACTTTCCACCAGATTCCCTCCATACCTCGAATAAGTATTGCAGGTGAATGCAATGGCAAGATGAAATTGTATGTGTTTCTTGGTTACTTTTTTCACGATACAAAATGTTTTAAACTGTACTTGCTGTTTTTTTAGATCAGAGAGAACATTTCCTTTGGGAATTGGCACTTCTCTCATGTATAAATGCAGAAACAATACACAGACCAGCAGCATAAAACCGACTCCTGCCTTTACTCCCTTTCCGTAGTTACTCTCCATTGGCGGATGCGTTTTCCTGTCAGTTCCGGGGCCACAATCTGCCGTCGATGCTTTCCAAGTTCTCCCTTCCAATTTCACTCTCGGAGTTCAAGAATCCTCTGGCACCACCAGTTCAGGAGGTGAGACAGGAGCTAATGCTGATGTAAGCAAGAAGCAGTGTTGCTTCTGCAGTATCTAGTCTGGAACCTACTAGTGTAGGTTTAGAAATATGCCTGTTATTATGTTTCTGAGTGTATGATACGTTGTTTCATGTTGAAGTGCCAAAAAACTGTGACAATTATCAAGATGAAACTATGTGAATGAGCTGATGATCTGTACCAAAAAAAAATAGTTCCTAAATAAAAATGTTGCTTTTTCCTGAGAGATATCATAGGGAAAAATGAAATTCTATTGGGCTGTTGAGAACGATCATAAATTAGTAGGGCTCAGTGCAAATTCAAGGATACTTCCCAGTCACAAATAAAATAAAAAAAAAAACTATTTTAATTATATTTTATTATATGTTGCAGCTACTTTCAATTCACAGTCTGGGTTTCCGGCAATACAAACTCTCTATCCGCTTAGCTTTCTACTTGAAACTCAAATTACTTAAAGGCAAATCCAGGCAGTAGGCTCAGCATGTAGTCAACTGAAGTCCACGTGTTACAATATTAGCATTTCAATATCAATGGATTTGGCATTTGCCTGTTATTGCTTTGCACAGATCATGGCTTGGGGGTGGATCTGGGTATTGGTGAAATGTGAGGAAGAACTAAGTGTGAGGCCCGCTGGCTGCTGCTGTGGCATTTCCAGTTGAGGAAGCTTGGGTATCTGAGCGCAGCTTGGTGCAGCAAAGTGAACATGGGCAGATTTCTTTAACTGATTTGTTGTACTGTTGTTCGTTAGCCTTTGTGCTTTGACAACTTGCTGTCTATTAAATTAGCTGCTGCTCAAGCATTTAAAAGGTTGACATCAATTGTGCACTCAGGCAAAAGGCGAATTTGTTGTAATTACAGTTTGGCAGAGACTATGATCAGAGATAAAGATAACTATTTATGTAGCTTGTAATCTCAGTAGTATGTATTGGTTAGCTGCCATCTTTGGCTTTTTTTGTTGGTACTTCATTGTGTTTCAAAAATATAAACTGAATTAACAGCATTAATTGTATTTTAGCTGCTGTAGCTTTAGGAGGCATTTTTATTCTCAGTACTCTTTTCAGAATTAATTGTTTGCCTAACGGCTCTCCTTAAATACTTCTGGTTGTTCTCAGAAGTCTTACTTTTGTTTCAAATACATAAATAAGTCAGCTGCTTACTGCTGCTGTTATGGGGAAAATCTTGAAGTAACAGCATATGTTTGCCAGGATTGCTGGATTTCAAAAATGGCTTTTTTGGAGCAGACATCTCCTCTCTGATACTCGCTGGCCATTGTGGGTCTCTAAAGGTGGAAAACAACTTGTTTTTATCACCCCTTCAGCAGGTGTGATACTGTGAAAAGCTATGGAAGTGCCTCTGACACTGCCCCGGGGACAGGAGAACGGCAGTAGCGGAGGATTTGGATCGTGTCGGCGGGATGTGCGCTGCCCTTCAGGCAGACGGCCGGGGTCTGCTGGCCTCTCACAAGGCTTTGTTGGCTTTGTTTTCATAAAGCTGAGTGTACCAGGCCCTGTGGGGCTTTGAGGCTGGAGAGGGTCTTTAGAGCTTTTCATATCAGGCCATTGATGCAAAAGAAGGGTTTGCTTCCACGTTGATTTAGTTATGGAGGGCTCTTTGTATGTTGTTTTGTCAGGAACTCGCCTTTTAGGGGGGAGCAATCCAACCGTGCCCCGGGCTGGTTAGGCGCCGCTTGAAATTCAGAGATCTAGATGATAGAGCAGCCAATCTGATGAAACGTGAGTGGGTTTTTGTTCTGTGTAGCAGTAGAAGTTCCTGCACTCTGAACTGTAAATATTGTTAAATTGTATTTGTCTTGCCTTTGGGAAAAAACAACAAAGTCTGGACCTTTCACCGTAATTTTGTTCTCTGTGTACTTAGGAAGGGATGTTTTTTTCTTTTTAACTTTGAAGAACCTCACTAGTGATCTGTTATCTTGGGCTTTCCATCATGCTGACAGTACTATCTCTGTATTTCTGAAGGTCATCTGTACTGGAAGGTTTCGTTTTTGTAGAAACTGTTATGGTTTCATGGCATCTACCCCATCTGATGCTTGCTTAAGTGTGGCATTGGCTCCCTCCTTTGGCATGTGCTTCTGAATGGGCAGAAAATATGAAGGCTGTAAAAGCTTTCCTATTTTGTGTAGTGACTTCCTGCTGTTCTTCTACGTCATACTTCTTTATTCAAAAGGAGACAAAGTTATATTTGTTTGCTTGCTATTAAATGGGTAGAATTGCTCCATTCCTTTGGGTGCATGAAAAAATAGGACACTGGTATTTCTGTGTATGGAATACCATAGCATTTGTTGGTTGACAGGAGATACTAACAACCTGCAGTACTCCAAGCAAGTCAGGACTGCCTGGAAAGTTTGAGCTTGTCTTCCTGGTGTCCCTGGTCCTCTGTCTTACAGATAGGAGGTATGTGGTCAGTGGTATCTGCCAGAGTGGCCTGTGCCCACGAACATGCCTTGTGTTAGAGGCAGGACTTTTTCTTGATCCTCTTGATCTTTTCCTCCTGCCCGTGACAGCAAGACTGCATGAATATTGCAGTTGAATCCTGGGGTTATTGTATATCTACCATATATCCTGTGCTTACCATTTGCAGGGTTGCAGGTGTACATATCGTGATCTCTTTATTACCTTCCATTTTGCAGCCTTTAACCTGTCCTGCTTGAATAGCAATGTTGTTTCAGCAGCTTGAGTCCTCTAACTGAGACTGATTTAATGGTACGTCGGTGCTGCTGCAAGAACGAGGCACTCCATGTGTTCCTGCCGCACCAGTTTTCTGCTGGGTTAGCAGGTGGCATGTGACAGTCATTTGACACAGTTGCTAATGGTATTTAACAGCTCAGGGTAGGGAAGATAAGAACCAGCTGTGAGGAACTGCAGGATTATCAATGTCCAAAGTTGATAATTGAAAGATGGGAATAACAGTCGGATCCTGATTGTGGCCAGGGTTCTGCAGGGTTTGCTAAACGAGTCTACTGGGCGCTCTCAAAGTCACAGCTGTATTGAGAATTTAGATTTTTAAGCTCTGCAACTGAAGCTGGCTATAAACTTGTTGTCACTTATCATCATAATGAGGATCCTCCCAGCTCTGTTGTACAGCTGGGATACTGAATGGCTAACTAATGTCTGAGTAAGTTGCTTTGAATATAGTCCAAAAATATGTCCTTTAATGTTGGGGAGAGGATATGTATGTGGATTGAGGGCAGTATCAGCTGCTTGGGCCTGCCTCTGCTGTCTCGACCAAGAAGGTTTGAGATGATGTACAGTGGCTAAGGGCATGAAGGGTCTCAGCAAGCACGTTAACGTTTCATCTCAGAGCTGCTTCGGCCATTTATCTTCCTGTTTGGAATTATTCTCTTTTCTTCTGCCTTAGAAGAGTATGAGTTCTAAAGAGTACAGTAAGCATTTTTGCCCATAAGAGAATCTGCTCCTCTGAGTAGAGCTAACAGCTTTTTGATTCTTTTGCTGTTGATAAGCTGCAACAGCTTTTCTCATTGTAGTGGTATTAGCTTAAAGTATAGGAGAGCTGTAAGCTTTGATTTTAGGATCATAATAGGACAGTTTATCTGAGATTACAGTCTTGTTTGAAGGCTCTTTCAAATTCCTTTAAAAAAATGGACCTAAATACAATCTAAGTCAGGTTGTACATTTATGGGTGGTCTTTCTCCAGAGATGCATGTAGGAGGAAGATACATTTTTTTGCATACATAAAGAGAAGAGTTCAGTTTTGATAAACAATGTGTGTGACTGTGGGCAGAGGATCCCCACGTGGCTCCCAGGTGTGTTTTCGTGTGCCTCTGTTGCTGGCTGCCATTCCTGAAATGTCCAGAGCTGATCTGAACATTAGAGCTAAGCAGTCACTGCTGGCATAGAAAGGCGACCCAGACACCCAAGGAGCTCTGCTCCTTGTCAAGTGAGTTATGGAGGGCTTGGGTGTGCACATGAGTGTATTTGCACATGTGCACATGTGTGTGCAAGCACTCAGAAGAAGAAAGAATTACAGCATCCAGTTCTTGAAGCATCTTAGGACCCAGCTCTTACCTGTTTCAGAAGAAGATACACAGTCTCTCTTCCTTGGTTTAAATATGCACTGACAGGGGGGATCTTTCCAGTGTATCAGTGTGAATGAGATGCCATTTCCTCCCTGCATGCCCTTCACTACAGCTGCTCCTTACAAAACACATGTTGTTCTTGCTGTTTTAGCAATCTAATTCTTCCTTTGACCAGACAGGAATTTCTGGAAAAAAAGCCGATGGGAAGATATGACAGCTCTCCTTGCACAAAACACATTTACTTTTCCAGTTTTGTTTTAGTAAGTCCAGCCATCCTGTTGGGATTCAGGCAGCCAGTAGATGAGGCCTCTGCCTTACACATGAGGACAGCTTGTAGTTTGCAGTCACCCAGTGGAAAATGAGTGGGTATGTCAGGAGTGGGAGCAGCCGGGGAGCTGCATGCAAATGCTGAATAGACCGTTGTGGTTTTTTGAGAGACATGCTACAAATGGGACTCTTCTGCAGGGCATCTGGAAGATGTTAGGAGTCATGGGAGCTTCTCTTAGCAGAGGGAAGGAAGTAGTGCTTAGGTACATTTATACTCAATTAGACTAGCTGTGAAATTAGGGCTTTTCTGTGTGGCAGTTTAAAAGAATGGATCTTTCAAGGCCTAAATGGAGGGAATAGTTAAGTCTTCTTTATCAGAGTGAGAATTCAGAGCTGTCACAAAGTGATTAAAACAGTGATATTAAAGAATGATATATGTTTCGACCTGCATTTAAAGGGGTCTTCAAAGTCTGTTTTATGCAAAATAGGGGATGGTTTTAGTAGCTGGTTTGTTTTTCTTAAAAGAGGGTGAATTGAATGATAGGAGAATTTTATATATTTGAGCAAATATCCATTTATCACAACTATGAAGATCTCATTTTACTGCCCCAGTGCAGCACTGACATCTCAAACCTGGTTGTGAAGATTTAATGTGCCAGATTAACTAGATAATCTGGAGTGGAGAAAGGGGGACCATGCACTTCATATACTATGTTTTAAGTAAAGGTGTGTCCTTGTGTGGTGGGAAACGCCAACTAGGATTGAGCACTGCTCTGTTGTTGTTTTCCCTTCCCTGAACCTGTTGCTAGGACCAATTATCTTGGCGTTTTCCTTTGCTTTTTGGGCCTAGAGAGGAAATAGCCTTAACAAATCCTGGCAAGGAACACGTTTTTTTTTTTTTTTTTAACACGTTACTCAGGATTTTTACAAATGCTCCCTTTGATTCAAGAGGGAAGAGAATAATGAGGGTCAGATCTTGTCCCGCCCATGACCTATCTCAGACTGCCCAGATGGGCTGACGTCTACAGACCGTGTCCTCAGAAGCTGCTGCACGTTCTCTGCTTTTGTCAGTAAGCTCAAAGCTGGGTATTGTTAGCAGTGGCTCCCAAACAGCCCTGCACGATGACAGGCTGTGGCTTCGCCTGGGACCCGCTGAGCAGGGATGGGGGGAGCAGGCGGGCGGCTCAGGCTGCTCTGTGCGGGCGGGAGCCACCCAGGCGCTGCTGCGGATAGGAGCCATTGGCCGAGGAGACTGGAGAGAGGTGGTGGCAGGGAAAGATTATGGGAATGTGGATAAAATTTAGAACTGATCTTTAGCTAAATTAAGCAACAAAAAACATTTCCTTTTGCATTTCTGTCATGGTTCAGCCAAAGAGAGTTGGCTGTGGCTTCCTACAGGGCCACATGATGACAGTGGGTGTGGGCAGTCTTGGGACGGAAGTGTACCCTTTCCTGGGAAGCTGCTCCCAGCCCTTTTTGACTTCAGGAAGGAGCTGAGCTGAGCCCAAGCATGAAGATGACAATCCTGTATCTGAGAGGGCAGAAGAGCATTTCAGACAGACAGAACAGTGCAGGTGGTGCAGGGGAGCCTTCCCTCCTCTAGTCCAATTTGAAAACTCCATCAAAGCTCAGGAAGAGGAGATAGAGAACAAACATAAGTTCAGTGCTCCTGTCCTGAAGAACTTATTTGCAAAGCTTCTTCTTGGTTCTCTTCTGTGAAAATACGTGCTATTTTTGGTAAGAAATAGGTTTAAACCTGGGAGAAAAAAGTGCTTGTGTGGGTAGGACAAAGTGGAAATGCAGTGGTGACATGGGACAGCCACGGGCATGCGGCCAGTCCTAGGATGCTGCATTGCTTGGGCTTTCTTCTAGGACTGGGTTTTTAGAAGTACTGAATTCACACTGAAGTCAATTTGTTAGAGATAACTTTCAGTGCTAATCATTCTCTCTTATCCTTTGGCAGGAATTCAGGCTCACTTAAATATTTTGTTGCAGTATTTGTATGTGACGTGGCCAAACTAGTTTCAGAGTTAGTCACAACTGGTCTCCCACTCTCCATCTTTCAGTCCAGAGACACTTGGCAGTCATCCCTTCCGGAAAGCCCAGTAGAACTGTAAAGCTGTAACACCACTTTTGTCTGGCTTCTTGTTTTTCACTGAGCCATAACGCTTTCTGGGGAATGGCTTTCGAGTTACTCGCACACGAGGGTAGAGGTGAACGTGCGTATGTAGAATTGAATCAGTGTGGGATAAGACTCTGCATGCACAAGGAGCTGTAACAAACTCAACCAGCTGCTTTTATAATTCATGAAACCCTCTCAATGATTCATGGTGTTTAGGTCAGGTCCACAGCAGAATCTGCTGGTCTAGTTGAGCTGGTCTTTCTGTGAAGCCAGTGTGCAGTTTCCTTGAACTGCCTTGGATTATTTGAGGTTATTTTGTGTTGCTGAAATGCAAAAACCTTGGGTTTTCAAATGACATGGAACTCACTAACCGGACACTGCTGCATGCCAGCAGGTTGGAAGTTTAAGTAAAACACATGAGACAGCTTTCCATCCAGGCCTGCGTCTGTAAGGAAGATTTCTATCAGCATAATCACCAGAATAAGCTCCCTATTTCTTCCAGGCTGACTTCAGATGTTAGCAAAATAATGCAGGAATGCAGTCAATATCTTTTGGCAGCCTTCCCCTTTCATAAATTTAAATATTAAAAAAAACCCACCTCTTCTGAAAAACATATGTTTGAAGATGATCCCAGATAATGTGTTTTAGGAGTCAAATGCATCCAGCCCCAAGAGGCAGGAATCCCTAAAAACACAAAGTGTGGGTCTGTCAGCAAACAAATATGTCCTTTGTGTGATTTGAAAGTCACCGGAAGTTGTGTGATTTATAGGACAGAGTTGATGAACTTCATTTTGGGGCTTTTACTGAGATTTGGCCCATCATCCTGATGATTAATACAGCAGAGCTAGCTTCCTTCTCAGAATGTGAGCGCAGTCTGCATGTGTTTTGCTCACCAAAACAGTGCTGGTTGCTATGAAATCCCCAAACAGCTTTTGTCAGTGAGTCAGTGTTTTCAGAGCTGCTTGCTATGGGAAGGGTTGCCTACAGTGGCTTGGAAATGAAAAGACGTTTTGTGCAGAAACGCAGACAGGCTGATGCGTTTTGAATGCTCCTCCAGCGCCCCTGGCAGCCGGCCCTGGCAGCACCTACGCACGGCTCCCTCATTCTCCCCACTGCTTTCAGCATCCGTTCTGGGCGCTCCGTAGCTCTTCAGCTGCTGTAGTGCAAGGAAGGTGTTTCGCATGTTTGTTCAGCATGAGGGTCATCCCTCTGCACCTTTGAAACTGTTGCCTGTCTGCACCTTGCTGCCTTCAAATGCTCAGCCTCTTCTTGCAGAGCCATGCGGAGCCAGTGGGAAGTGGCAGTCCTTGGCATGGAGAGAGGTCTCTGGGCAGCAGCAGGCTGCTCTCCTCTGCCCAGTTTGCTGCTGCTAGTGTTAGTTGGGCATTGCTGAGTGCTGGCAGGGTCTGATTCTCCATCTTTCCTATGGCTTTGCAGCAGTTTCCTACCCGACAGCAAACAGCTCCTACTCCTGGGTACCCACCTTGATTGCTTCAGCTGTGCCCAGGGGCCCTGCCCTGATCTTTAATCTGACCAACTCCTAAGCTTCTGTGTTTAAAAAAAAAAAAAAAAAAAACAGCTCCACGTGTTGATTTTCATGTCTAAAGCACTGTGCGTGCAGGGAGACTTGTTCAGCTGCTTGGCGAGAACATACCTGGTGCTGGAGCTGTGGCAAAGGGCAGGGGCTGGTTCATTTGAAGACACTGGTTGTGTTTGTCAGGATTATGTAATGACATGTAAGTCCTTAAAAGATCAGTTTACACTCTTGTAGCCTAAGTATCCATAAATCCTTTGGATCTGGTGTGTGACTGGTCACCTTTTTGCATTAGGAAATGTACACTGACTATACAGAGAAGAGGGAAAACTGGGGTGGTGGTGTGTGGAAAACATGTCTCCCCTATAAAGTCTGCCTTGCAACCTCTTACGCCTTGTGCATTGTTTTCATCCTGTATTTGAACCATATTTTATTTTGTGTGTGCTTAATACCTCATGCCCTGCTCTGCAGACTCAGCTCATTCAGATGGTGATCTGGATGCTCCAGCATCGGCTGCTCATTCAGCTTCACACCTACGTCTGTCTGATGGTGCCGCCAAGCGAGGAGGATTTCCGAGCCCAAGATGAAGACCTGCCCTTTACTGCCAGAGTTGGAGGCCGAAGCCTAAGCACCCCCAATGCTCTCAGCTTTGGTTCTCCAAGTATGAGCATACTTTTCTCTGCTGTTCAGACCATCACCTGCTTTTAGAGCTTTTCTTAACTGTGTCTAGATAATCAGGCCTTTGTAGCAGGACAGCTCATCTTTGCTGCTGTGCTTGCTAATTACAACCAACTCCTCTTGGAGCTGGGCATTAGTAAAAGTCTTAAGAACTATAAAACTCTTGTTCTAAAAACAAAGCAGTGCATTATAACTTGCCTAGTTTTCATTTGGTCACATAAAATATTTTCATTTTATCAGAGGTACTTTTTTTCCAGAGACTTTTTTTTCCAAGTAGCTTTCCATTTCCTTGGTCTACTTAAAAGCAACAGAGATGCTGCTCTGGTTGCACTGTTTTTAGTGTGTGAACTTTGGTTATCAAGACAGGAAAAATCACTTGTGAGAATTTGCTTTAAACAGCATTGCTTTCTATGGGCTGTAGAGCCACAGGAAAAGTAGAAAACAGAGCTAGGTGTTGTTCTCAGAAAAGGCTGATTTCTTATTCTCTTCCCTGTGTTTTTTAATTTCCTTATTGCCATTCTTCAGTGATTCTGGGAAAGCATTTCTACAGGAATGTAAATCAGGCATAGTGCTGAAATCCCCAAACTTCCATGGCTCTGCTGCTACGAGCAGCATTCCCAGAATCCAAGCAACACTGGGGTTGGATATCAGGAGAGATTCTTTGTACAACTTTTTGCTTTACAGGAGTCATGAATTAGGACAGAAATTTTGGAATATGAATCAGATAAGTCTGCAGTCTGCTCACTCTGGCTCATTTATGAGAGGATATTGCTTCTTGGCCTTTCCTTCTGCTTGCTCCCACCTTCTGTGCTGATAGGCTTTTCATGTTACCACTTCACTCTATTCCAGCAGGGCTGGCTGGGAATTTTCTTTTCAGATGTTTTTTATGGACTGTTTATAGGCTCCAGGGGTACAATTTTCCATATAAATAGATGACTTTGTTGAAGCATTTGACTTTCCCATTGAGAAAATCCCTGTGTTGTCCTTTGACTAATTGCAGACATATGTATCATTTCCAGAGCCACTTTATTTGCTCCACAAAAAAAAGTGGATTTGATTGGGAAGAATGCATAGAAACTGACAATCTTTACATTTTGAGGAATATAAATGTTCTGTGTGTCTTCTCTCTTGCCCTTATAGCTAGTAGTGATGACATGACTCTGACAAGCCCTAGCATGGATAATTCCAGTGCTGAATTGATACCTGGTGGGGACTCGCCACTAAATAAAAGGATGACAGAGAATCTGCTAGCAAGTTTGTTGGAACATGAGCGGGAAGCTATTCTTAATGTCCCTGCTGCCCAGAATCCAGAGGATCTCCGCATGTTTGCAAGGTAGGGAATGAGGAGTGCAGAATGTAAACTTTCATCTTATCTTTGCTGTGTTAGTGAAAGATGGGTAGAGACTCCAAGCAAATTCCACTGGCTTGGGATTTTGAAAGATAAAGTCTTTTGTTTTGTGTTCCCTTTATACCTATTTCATCTATATACATGAATTTTGATAATAACTAATACCTGTTTTGCAAGAAACAAAGTTAACAAAGTCTTGGATGGGTGAAAAAGCACCAGGACTTATGGCTGGACAGCAGAGACTTGACTGTCTGCATTGTGGTTTTCCTGTGTCTACACACAGTAGATATAAAGTTGCATAGCCTGAGAACACTCCATAGCAAAGACCCAGTCATGCTGATGCTGTCATTCTAAGCAAGCTATTCATCATTTTAGGGTGTGTAATTCCATGCAAATATGATGCATAGCAAAAGAGCATCGTATATAAAGTCAGCCTGAATGCTTATATAGATCAGCCTGCAAAGGTTTCAGGATCTCTTTTGATGAGATGAGCTGTTCACTTGGTTAGGCTAGTTAGCTCCGCAGGTTAAAGTCACTGGGTTGTGTGATCAGTAGCATCCAGTATTATTTTTTGCAAATTTCAACACAACAAAGCTATCTAAAACGTAGTTCTACATATTGTAAGAAGCAGAATGACCTCATTTCATAACCAGCCATCTGGGAGAAACATGGGGGAGAAATACTTGATTTTTGGAAGTACTTCAAAATATTGTGGCATCACTGGAATGCAACTTCCACCATTTTTTTAAACTGATGAAGAAGAAAACCACCTGGGGAAAGTGCTGCAGCTTTTCCCATGCTTTCCAGATTCAGTCCATAATCCCCTAAAAATCTGTTTCTCACTCTAGGATTGATAAAGTCAAATAGCCTCAAGAGACTGCACTGGTAAGGAAATACTTCTCTTATCTGCAGCAAAGTTGCAGCTGGGCTGTGCTGTGGTCTGTTCCACACAGATCTCCCATGCTCATCGTTAGTTACTAGTCTGTTCTGAGTACTCTTCTCCTCCACCTTTTGTAACTTGGTTCATACCAGCATCTGTTACGAAGACTGTTCAGAGGATATTCTCAGTGCGACAACCCTTTGGCCATTTGAGAATTTGGAAAATGTTTAATTCTCATTAGCAAATAAGAGGTTACTAAATCTGTGAGAAAGAAAGACGAAAACAAAAAGAAAGTTGGAGATATCTTTGGATAGAATTTGTGGGGGAGGTTTTGGACTCGATTAGTGCTGATGCAGATTCATAGTTGTCCTTGGACAGAGGATTCTGGACCTCCCTGTCACAGAATGGCTGAGGTTGGAAGGAGCTGTTAAAGATCAGTTAGTCCAAATCCCCATCTGGAGCAGCATCAGCTAGAGCAGGATACCCAGGTCCTTGTCCAGATGCCTTACATGAATGGAGACTCCACAGCCTCTCTGGGCAACCTGTTCCAGTGCTCTGTCACCCTTGCAGAAAAAGTTTTTCCTTATGTTCGGACAGAACTTCATGTGATTTAGTTTGTGCCCCTGACCTCTTGTCCTGTCACTGGGCACCTCTGAGAGGAGTATGGTCCCATCCCCTTTACTCCCTTCAGATATTTATACTCATCGATAACGTCCTCCCTCAGTTTTCTCCAGGCTGAACAGGCCCAGCTTTCTCAGTCATTCCTCATTTGAGATATGCTCCAATCCCTTAATCATCTCAGTGGTCCTATCTGAAAAGATACAGTAAACAAACTGCAGGAATGGATAGGGTGCTGGAATGTAAAAATAGAAATGTTATGGAAGGTGCTCGTGGTTACCTGTGACTTGATGAGACACTGTAACTTGGAGGCTATGGGTGTATTTTCTCTCCTTGTTCTGTAAACAGCAGAAGATGAGCCTATAACTCTTAAAGTATGAAAAAATGTGGAGAACCTAGTGCAGCAAATGAGCTGATCCTCTTCATTACCCACTAGATGTTACTGTGTCAGCTCTTCTTTTTGCTTCATTTGAAGGCACAGCAACATAATGAGGGCTGTGCTACAGAAAAAGCTCTGCTGTATCAGCTGCAACCCAGCACAAACTCTAGCTGTAAATGCACAGTTACTGCACTAAATACACTGTGACTGCTTTGCCAAGAATAATTTTTGTGCACTCAACAGGACGGTCTGTCTTCAGAAGAGCGGTGAAGTTCAGCCTGGTACATCTTGCTGTAGTTATGCCTCCCAAACTCCTGCTAGCTGCTACACAGCCAGGAGAAAGAGCTTGTGCCTCTGCATTACAATGCACAGTCAGGATTTGGAAGCTGAAATTTTAATAGGATATATAGAAATATTGAAGTTTGACTCTGTTACTGGCTTCATTAACCCTCACAACATTCAGATCCAAGTTATTTTTGTAGGTATTGCAGGAGGAGAGAGGACATGTCGCTCCAAAAGTAAAACATGAGAAGGAGACAAGATCTTTTTGAGCTACATCTTCAGTACAGTACACAAAGCTCTATTCCTTACTGCACGTCTGATGGGGCTTTTCAGGACAGGCTGAGGCTTTGCTCATGGCTCCTCTCCCAAACTGTGAGTGACGACTCACTCTCAAAAATTCTTTTCCTGCTTTTAAAAGTTGAGAGATGAAGGTCCTTTGCTCCTTTGAGGAATTTTCATTGATTGCATTTGGCTGTGGACAGATATACCAACAAATAGAAGTTGTCCACCTCTGCCCCAGGTTGTAGCTTGGTAGATTCTAGTTGAACGTTTCTGTCCCAGAAGGGTGTGAAGGCCTGGGCTGATTACGCAGATATGGGGATGGATTTTCATGCTTGGAGAGTTTCAGAGGTTGGCTAGAAAAAGCTCCAGCATTGGCAATAGTCCTGCTGGAGCCGGAGGTTGGACCAGAGACTTCAACAGTCTCTTCCAGCCAGCATTTTTTGTGATATTGTTTAATATCCTCTCTAGCTTTTATTGGAATGGAAAGTATTTCATCTTGACCTGTTATGAATCCAGACTCTTCCTGAGTATAGAGTGGATTTATTTATTGGGAAATTGCTTTGTCTGCATTGCCATCAAAGGCCAACTCATAGGCACCTGCACAGAAGACAGTGGCGTTGGAGGCTGAGACTAGGGACTATCACAGTGAGCAGTTTTGTACAGGGGAGAGAATAGGGAGCTTTTAAAAGCCTCCTTTTTTTTAACCACATTTTAAACAGTGATACAAGTTACAGAGGCTTTAGGCAAGGCAGAAATAACAACACAGTAACCAGTTGGGGTTAGGCAGCATTTGATTCATCTTGGAAATTGTAGGTGATACATTTGAGCTAAAATGAAAGGGATAAATCTAGGAAACAGATTCTTTTGAGGGAGTGATCTGGTAGAAGTAATAAAAGATGAGACCATTTTTAGAGGTAAAAGTCTGGGCAAGCTAATTCCACAGGCAGCTGAAACACATGCCTATAAAGAATAAAATTCCAAGATCTGTAAATGTTGTCAGAAATGATTGTTAATACCCCAGGAACATTTTTTGACACATACACATACAAACCCCTGTGTTTCCTGCTACTGGCCACTGCTTAGGGTACTGCTTAGCCTGATTTAATTGCCCAGTGGGAGATGCTGCAGAAGGCAAATGCACAGCATGGAGAGTGAAAAGGTGAATATTACTGGAACTTGACTTCTGTTGTTTCTTTGTACTGCATATAAGAAGATACATCAGTTGTGCTCTACATAGTGCAAGCTTGAGAGCCAGAGGATGGACGTGGTGCAGAGGGAGTTTTGTGGTTTGTTGTGTTGGCACCACGTACTTGTTTTTGAGGCTGCCCGAATAGCAGCAAAACAGCCAGACAAGCGTCAGTCTTTCACAGAAAGCATGAGACCCCATTCTACTTGGAGACAGACTTGCAGATAGGCAGGAATACTCGCTCCTAGGGGCTGTATGCTGACTTTTGCAGGCCATTTCTGCGAGAGAACTGCAGGAAGGAATTGAAAAGTAGATCTTGTCATCCCCACTCATTTACTGTCATTTGGCTTGAAGCAGCAGGTCAGCATATTCCTTAGCTGTATCTGGGTATGGAAAGATCAAGAAAAGCTGCTGAAGCCCGGGGCAGAATACTAGTGATGAGTATTTAGTGTATATAGTAACACATGCAGACACACATCTGTTTAGCTGGGGAAGAGATCCCGACATGCATGTTTGGGCTTTGACTGCTGGGAGGATTTTCAGCTATAAGTGCAATTTGTTCCCTGTGCTTGAGAGGTTGTTCAGGCAGCTCAGAGACTGAGCAGCAAACCAGAGGCTGGCTTGTGGTTCCTTCTGCAGGGGCCCTGGGGAACAAGCCCACGTAGGGGGTGACCTGCTGCCAAGGACATAGCGCTAGAGGCTGTCCTCGACTCTCTGGGCTGGGTTGTGCAGCACTGAGGTCATCTGACATCTGCATTATCATGTCCGTACTCAGCACAGATGTCTCAGTGCTGCCTTTTGTAAAGACAATCAGGAATTACAGCAGCCATTGTGGTATTGGCTGACACCTCAAGGTTTGGGGGTTCTTTGGAGACATGACAACTCCCAGAACTTCTCTGTGGTGTCTGTGGTCAAAATTCCCATCACGGGGAGACCTTGAGGGTGACAGGACTCAGTTCTTGCTGGGTGCACTTGCTTCTGGCCCTTGTGCCTCATTGCTCTCCTTCCCCACAGGCTGCTGCACTATTTCCGGGGCCGGCACCACTTGGAGGAGATCATGTACAATGAGAACATGCGCCGCTCGCAGCTGCTCATGCTGTTCGACAAATTCCGCAGCGTGCTCGTTGTGACCAGCCATGAGGACCCTGTGATTTCAGTCTTTCAGTCCCTCTTAAAATGACTCTTGGCAGGGAAAGGAACCTGCTACACTTTTGATATCATTGTCTTCTAAAAGATAAGACTCAAATATAAATGAGCTCAGTGGTGAGTTCTCTCTTGCCACATGACCTGCAGCAAATTCTTCCCCTCTGCACTTCAGTCTCCCATCTGCTCCTGTGAGATTTCCCTTCTGAGCTCCTGAACAGCCAAGCCTGGGCTATGTGAGGTGCTCCAGGACCTGCTGCAAGGATACACTATCGCTCAGCATGGAGTCATTGTGAGGAGCTACCATTTTGCAGTGCTCCTCTGACTCTCCTCCCTCCCCGAGGCTTGTGAGAGCACTCCAGGAAGGTTTCTCCACGTTACCCACAGTCCTGTCCTTTTGGTGGCTGCTGTTGCACTAGAAAGGCTTTCTCTGCTTGTCACCACACTGGCTGCTGGATCATGATCACTGAGCTGTGAGTGCAGTTCATGGGCAGCAGGTGCCTGCGCTCCCACGATGGCGCCTGCACTCAAAGGCAGAGTGACACTGGCCGGGTTTTTAGCAAAGTGTCCCTGGACCCTGAGGAATTCTGTTGCTTGTCATTATCTGGCACAAGTGAGGACATAGGTAGGAATGGAAGGTGCCACATGAGAACACATTCATGAATGAGAGTAACTAGTTCACTGTGATACTGTGTTTCACTCCCTGCCCCAGTAACCTTATTGCCAAGTGTCTGTAGGGGCACTTTTGTAACCAACTGGGTGTTCCTGCTTGCAGGGCTGCTTTTTTTGCACATAGCAGAGGGAGCTTAGTTGTTGAGCAGGAACGCACTCAACATAGATGCTGTTACAGAATCCTAGATGTAGGTAATTGCCATGCAGGCCACCCAAAGCTCCCCTCACTTTGCTACTTTTCCACCTCAGCTCAGCTTGGATCCATTCACAAGGAAGGGACCAGCCTTTGGTGCCCCAAATGGACCCTGTTTCAGCAGTGTGCCCCACAGATAAAAATCCCCCCACACGTTGCTCATGGTGAAAAAGTACCTTTATTGTTAAAACCTCCAAGCCATCATCCTGTGCTCGCCGCTGCCAGGATACAGCCTGAAGCTGTTATAGGGAGTGCAGCTCAAGTCCTGCTCTTTGGCACCCCTGCAAGACTGGTCAGTTCAAGGAGGAAGAGCTCAGTGCTGCCATCTCTCTCTCCACCTTCTTGTCAACAACACTCACGGATTTGTTGCCTCTTAAATAAAACCTCAGAGGTTTCTCTGCCCACTCTCCCCTGTTGCCAATACCAATCCTGGTCGTAGTTACCACGTCCTGCTCTCGTGGCAGTTCAGGCCCAGGCACCATCCAAATGGCTGCATCTTGAGCCAGATCCCTTTGGTCAAAGTCCTTATCGATGCCGAAGGCCTGGCAGAGCTTGGAGGGCCCGTTGCACAGCTGCCAGTCCTTGGGCGCCTTCGCGGGCGCCTTCCTCGATGCACTGCGCAGCGCTCGCATCACGTCCAGGTTCTCGAGAGGCTCCAGCGAGCGAAGCAGGACTGCAGCCCCTTCCCCTGCGCAGAACAGGAACAGGGTGTCAGTACAGGGGTACCTGGTGGCTGGGGACAGGGACGGGAGGTCCCCAGTACAGCTGCGGTGCTGGTGACCACCTGTAGGACACAGGGCTGCAGTGGCAGCCAGCTCACACACTGCTGCAAGCATCAGCATCCCGCTGCAGCGACACACTGCTTAACTGCACGCTTAACGAGACAGGGATCAAGAACCTCTTGGGTTTTAGCCCCAGTTCCAGCTGAAGCACTGGAATTAGCTCTGAGCCTGTTAACCCCATGGTCACTGCACTCCCTCCCCTCTTCTAAATAGGTTTAAGAATAAAAATGGTTTAAGAAGCCTGTCTAATTCAAATAGGAAACAGAGATTACAAATTTAAACACTCAGTTCTATATCTAACCGTAGGGGAGATGAACTTGGCTTTGTACAATTACATAGTTACAAGTGGCTTTACATTCCTGGCCGTAAGATGCAAGGCCAGTGAATGCCATGTCAACAGAGATGATGTTTCTGGGCCAAGGGATGAAGGACATGGCCACAACTTGCTCTCCAAGCTGATTTATCACTCTGGCATTTCGGAAACACCAGCTTCCCACAGCTCCTGTGACCAGCTGCTCCCTGAAACTCTGGTGACAGTGAAGCAAAGGTGCAGCTCTGAATACCAAAACTGTCCCTGGACAAGACACGCCAGCCTGTGTGTGACATAAACACTTCCCAGGAGGTTTCCACTAGACCACAGGGGAGGGCTTCTTGTGACCCCGCGGGGGCGAGCAGAGAGCTTGGCACAGGGGGCTCTTCTGCCCCACAAGCAGCCCTTGTGCCAGGGCCGCCCACGGCATTCCTGCTTTCCGGCATCTGCGTGTGCAGTGATGCTGTGCCACAGGAATCTCTTCTCCTTCTCCAGCCTCAAACATCTGGAGCCATGTTTGAGCCTGGCAAAATCTTCTTCTTAGATAGATCTCACAGGGCCTGCAGTTTCTAAAAATACAGCCTATCTTGGATTTGGTACAAGTCCCACACTAAATTACTCTCCTGGGCTCCCAGCTGAGCCTACCAAGTGGGAGCAGCATTTCTTGCTTTGAGGTGTGGCTGTTGCCTCACACCTGCAGCCAGCCCCTGCTGCCCTCGGTGCAGTCAGCAGTTCCCTCCAACAGCTGTCAGCAATCTGTGTCCAGGCACTCCCTCCTCTAATGAAGGCGATTGATGCTAATCTGGCAGCCAAAAGCAGCTGCCCTGGCTATAGAGATTTAGAGCTCCAAGGTCATTTGAGATTTTTAAGAACATACTGCGTGTCCTAATTCTGCTTTTCATCCATGCACAAGGAAACGTCCTCTGCTTAGGGATGATGTCTCATTTGCCAGTAGCAGCTGTGGGATGCTAGGCAATTACGAGCTACACTGCTTGCCTTCATCCCTCCCTCACAAAGGCAAGTGGAAACTGTGGTTACACTAGAGTTAAATGGAGTCCCTGGGAGTTCGTGGGAAGTGACATGAGTGTTGGAACCACGTGTGCTCACAGAGCATCTGCACAGCAGAGGCAGGAGGTACCTGCCTCCACCGGTGCTTTGTGCCTCTCCAGAAGGCAGTTTTCACAATGTTTGGCTGTGTGCGACACAGATGCCCCCCTGCTCTGAGTCAGCAGCCTCTGCCTATTGAGCAGCAGCACTGACTTGGAGAAGCAGGGAGCATAGCAGGCAGGATACATGGCCATGGGCACAGGGATGCTGGATGAGCTGCTGCCTTCTCAGGCCTGCCTGCCACCCATGGGCTGGTTCAGGTCCTGCTCTTGGACCTTGGAAGTTTTATCTGTTTCCTAAAGAGTAGTTGAATCTTTCCAGCTTGCTCCTGCCTGCCAGCGCTTGACCATCCTTTCTCCCTCTCTGCAGCCTGCGGGAGTCTGGATTCAGAGGCTACCTGACAGGGATGCGGTCACCAACATGCCAGCAGCAGCAGCACGAGCTCTCTGTTCCCAGAGCAGAGATGCTTTAACCCTCATGCCAAACAGAGACACTTTGGATAAGAGTTCAGAGCTGAAACCTGGGGTCTAACAGCGAGGCAGAAGGTAGTTCTCACCCACTGCAGCTAGAAATCATAAAATGATAGGGATCTCCCACACCCCTTGTGCAGCTTGCTGTTCCTTCCTGGGCCTGGCTCCAGCTCTCATTCTTGGAAACAGCCCTTGGCCGCTGGAGAGAAGAAAATTCTCTTCTCTCTCCACCCCTCTGACTCACTGCTCCCAAAACACTTCCTTGAGAGCCCGAGCCCAAAAGTTACGGGGAAGTCCGTGCCCTATGACACTGGGCCTGGGTAGAGAATCACCAGATTTTAATAGCTATTACTTCAGGTCTGTCAACAAAATGCTCAGATTGGCAAACTCTGGATGAACAAATCACAGTGAAGCCAAAGAGAGGCTTGATGTGGCATTTACTATCTTCCTGCAGGGAGGGCACCCGACGTCCCTCAGTGGGCTGTTGGTGCTCAGCCTGTTCTGCAGTTGCCAGGGTATGTGATAGGAATCGTGCACGCTGAAAGACAGCTGTAGTATTTTTATGAAAACTTTTCTTCCTCTGTCACCTGTGGTTTCTCCCAACTATATTGGTGTATTCCAAATCCATGCATGCAGTAGAATTGGACCCAGCGACAGGATGACCTTTCACAGCTAAAATCCCACATGGATCTCCTTTACCTTGGTGATATGCACACAGATTTCCACATACTCGGTGACAATATTTTGAGACCACCCTTCACCTCATTATAAATATACAAAATAACAGTCAAAACAGCAAAAATAACAGTCAAGAGAAATCAAAGTGCAAAAAGCTGAAATCTGCTGAACACTTAAACAACAATATCTCAACTTCTTGCTCCAACAAGTTGGCAAAGCAGCAGGCTACAACTGAAGGGCTTTTGGTCCCTCTTGTCAGCATCAAGCTGGGCTGGGGACATTCTGGCCTGAGGACATTGGCTTTGATCTGACCTGAGTTACAGTGACAGTGTCTCTCAAGGTTAAACTGTTGCTGCTGCATGTGCTCTGCCCAGCGCCTCTGCCAGCCTGACTTTGCTCGTCAAGCACCTTTTCCCACACGCGGGTGACACCACAGAAGATGTTGCACCTGCTGTTAAAAAAGACAATACTGCGAGCTGACACATCAAAAGAAGGGAGCTGCAAAGGGCCAAATATCCCATTCTTGACAAAGCTGAGCTGAGTGGAGCAAGGGGGAGGCAAATAGAGCTCTACACTTCTCTTACAGACCTCTCATATCCTGAGCTGTTTAAGTGCCAAGCAGGCCTCAACATGATTCCAGTCAGTGTTTGGCTGCTTTCTACACGAGGCTGCTGCAGCGGGACAGTCCGTGCTTGCCAGGTCCCAGCGGCATGCGTGTCTGGGACATCTCCTGAGCAGCATTTATGGTAGGGGAAGAAGCAACACGGCGACAGCCCTGCACTTTGATCTCTTTCCAGTAAAAAGTCTGCTGCTTTTATTAAGCTACAGCTCCAAATCAGCACACCAGCCACTCACTGAAGAGCCAGAGGAGCAGCAGGACAGCTGTCACTGCTTGTACTGAAGAGGATGTCCTGGTTCTCTTAACTGCTTCCCCTCCTCCCACAAGGATCTGGAATTTAACCAGCACGAGGGCTTGCCTGGCCCAGAAACTAGTGGCTTCATCTATGCCAGGACAGTTACAGCTCTCCAGCAGGGACACTGACAAGCTGGGGAGTAACAGAGCTTAATGTAGGACGATGGTTTCAACAGAGAAAGGGCATTTCCAACGCAAGGGCAGAGATCACCCTTTTCGGTGACCAGTTGGGCTTCTCCACTGAACCCTGCAGAGTACAGAGAACTCATAGCAAGCCCTCAAAAAGCTTCCCTTCTAAGCATTTAATGACCCCAAAAGGTAATTAGTTACCTAAACGTCAGCTTTTCAAAGAGAGAGGGCTCAGGATCTGATAGTCTTGGTGCCCAACAGCAGCTGGAGCACAAATACTGCCAGGTCCTGCCTTACCACACACTGTCTCAGCCTCTTGCCCCACGTCACTGTATCAGGACCGCAGGAAGGCTCAGGGGGCTGCATTCATGTCTTTTTATAGCACAAGAGAGGTAGAAAATTAGTAGCAATAAATTAGTTCTGTTTTTACAGAATGTTTTCTCTCTGCTTTGCTGCATTGAGACCCACTGTCTTGTACATTCCTTAGGGAACAGGGAGGCTGATAGCATTCAGGGGAGACTGTTTTTCTAAGACAACAAGAAGGATTTAAGAGAGTAAATATGGAGCTAAGAGCTCTGTTAAACTCCCTCAGATTCCCAAACAGCCATACCTTAACAGGGTTGGCTTGCAGCTATTTAGAAAGAGGGATATGAAGTGTTTTTGTTGGCTGCAGTCATGGAGAAAGCAGATCCTAGAGGCGCTGCCTGAAAGAAAGTTCCTAGTATTCACCCTATTCTGGGTATATTTAGGGATTTCTCTGTACTGGAAACTTACCTTCTCCTTTGGAGAGAGGAAAAAACAAAAAGGCTATTTAATTTATCTGGAAACAGCCCAGAGTACCCTGATATGGGAATTAATTGTGCTCTGCTGTGCAGTCAGAGAGCAGGCAGGAAAGAGGACTTGTTCAGTAAGCACTGGTTTTAGAGTTTCTCAGATCTAACAGCAATTCCTGTTGCTTTTTTAGAGGGAATTTCTGAGGGATTCTCAACCATTAACTGCGGGTAAAGTATTTGCTACACTATTTTGAAATGTTTGGAAAAGCAGAGCTTAACCTTTCCACAATCTTTTAGTGGAGATCAAAGATTTTAACTTTTCCTCTTTATTATTCTGATTGAGGACAAGCAAGTGCAGCACATGTGCACTCCAGAAACTTTCTGTCTTAAAGGAGGGGAGGAAAATGGGGGCATTTCTCATTACTTCTTGGTAACTTGACTGGTGATGGAAAAAAAAAAGAAAAAAGCACTATGCCAGCATGGTTTAACTTAGCTGCAGTTCTCAGTTCCTTCTACCCTTAACTATCTTTACACATCCACAGACACACAGATCTAAAAGCTGGTCCCTAAAAACATCTAAAACTGCAACAGATCTCAGTTAAGCTTTGTTAAAAATAATATATGATTGCAAGAGTAGTTTGAGGCAATTTGCCTAATGCCAAACAAAAACAACATCTTTTCAAGAAAGAATCCTTGAAAGAGTCTCTAAGAACTGGCTGTCCGGGACACCGCTGTTGTAGAAGATGCTAAACACACATTCACCTGCCTGAATCAACCTCAGGTTTTCCCCTAACCCTCACATCATTCAGTCTGAACTTTGCTAATACATAGGTCAAAGTCAGAATGTCTCCAGGCTAAATTAAGGGTCATTTTGTGTTTATTTGAAGACCATCATCAAAGAGAACCCACAAAAGACCTTTACCCTATATCCCTCTCAGCTCCTCCAATTTGTTACCCCAGAAATACCATAGATACTCTCAGATTCAAACCTCAACTCTTAAATAAAGCAAATTGCACTGCTGTCTTGATATCTGTGTGTGTGCCTAGTCTTGTTCTCCTCCTCCACTCCATCTATAGAAGGATACAACAGAGCTGGAAGTGACTCAGCTACAGGCAACCAGGATGATCAAAGTTATAGACAGGCTTTGGAGGGGAAGCCTAAGGAAGAAATAACTAAGTAGGCTCCAAATCTTCAGCCTGGAAGACAGCTGAGAGGGAGATATGAAAGATCCAGGGAGATCACAGGAGACAGAAGATATATGGGAATGGATGTAACCACTCCATGGTTTCTGCTGTTTAACTCTTGCTGTTCTGCAGCTATACACTGCCTAAATCCAAGCAAAGTGCAGTCTGGCTCTGGGATGCCACCAGGAATGTGTCCTTGGAAAAGGCAAAGTCTTCTCTCAGTAATCTGTGCTTCTGTCTTCCCGAGTGACACCCTAATGTATTATGTTGTTCATTATCTCTTTATAATCTCCTGGTCAGTTACTCAGCCTTTCAGGTTTTAATGGCATCTCCACAGAGACCCTGAACTATGCAGATATTTTGCATTAAATTCTGGGCACAAAGATGATGACAACAGCCACGTCAGAAAATCATGTTATAAGGGACCAAGTTAAGCTACAACAGACATTGTATTTTAACAAGACTCTGTATGCAGCACATTGTTCACAAAGGACTATATTCACATTTTCTTCAGTGAAAATTAGCTTGTGTTTTCTACATGGCCAGAGCAATTCTAAATGAAATTCCAAAGGTCTGTCACATATCCAGAAAATCAAACATTTCTACCTTCTCCCAAGGTGGGCAGATGCAACCACAAGAGATGACTTCCGTGATCCTCCTCCACACTAAGCAACAGGACAAGCTCTTCCTCTATCTAGGTGAAGATGGGCAAAGCATCTCAGGTGGAAGATATTCCCTCAACAAATCGTTTCTTTCAACAAATTGGTGCATGAGCAACTAAGCTGAAGGAGTAGCTCCTGCTTATGTAGGTGCACCCAGTGATGTGTGACATGCACAACTATGCTATTTACTTCAGCGTTCTCCTCACAAAAGCTACTGGTGAAAGCTGTACTTCGGGTCAGCATAGCTGTAGCAAAAGCAGGTTAATGGAGAATACTCTGTAGCAAAAATCAAAGTAATTCAATCACAGCAGTGAGCTCTTTGGCTCATTTCTTACAGCACTGAGCACAGGGCCAAAGGAGAAATTTCACAAAGCATAAAGTTTAAGGAAATCTTTTTTCAATTCAGAGACTATTTTTTTTTAATAAGAACTATTAATCCTAATATTTTGAACACTAAAAATTGCATTCGGAATAAAGACCCACTCTGCTTTTGTTTTCTGAACAGATTTGGCAGGGACGTAGTAATGGAGTTCCCATGTGCTCACCCATCAGACACTGTCACTTAGGAAGACAGGCGTTTCCCCCGCAGTGTAACCTGGCACCGCTCTGCTGCTTGGCTATTGCCCAAAGGCCAAGACCTGAGGATTCATGGTCACTGTTACCACATTTGCTTTCCACTTAGAAATACACAAACATTTTTTTTCCAAGCTGTGTCTTTGTACTGGTGAAAAAGAAGAGAATCTTTTTTGAGATTTTTGAAGCTAAATGAGTATTCGTTGTAAGAAATAACCTCCTGCCATTTCACTATGTCTATGTAACTGATAACTATTACAAGGCAAACTGTCCGTCTGAGAGGAAATCAGAAAAAAAAATAGGTTTAAAAGTAACACCTGCTTGGTAAGAGGAGCTGTGAAAGAAGAGTCTCAGAAAATGCCAGAATCGTTTGAGATCTTCCCCACCAGTGCCAATCCCAGCTCCCTTGTTAGTGAGAGGTGGATTACATGATCTTGAGAATAATAAAACAGATTGAAGATTCTGCATGAGTTTGTTACAAATACATCAAAGCATCTAAAATGCTCCTGTAGTAACTCCTTGACTAAGCTTGGGACATCTCAGACCTTTTTGTTTTTACAGCCTCTGAGGATAAAGGTAAGCAAGAGAAGACTTTCTTGTCATGTCAAGAGACACCAAGATTTACGTTCTTACTAGACTCTAAATTTATTTCTAAATGATAACCTTTAAGAAGCAAAGTTTGCTGAATCGCATGAATAAGGCAGCAGTTCAGGTCATCATATCCTCCATCCTGCTCCCACTTTGAATTCCAGTCACGGATCTGTATTTTTGTGTCTCAGTGGCTCATATAGCTCCAGCTAGGACCAAAACTCATCTGGCTGGTCACTGTGAAGCCAGAAATGAACCTGCTTGCAATTCTAAAGCTCACATGTTGTCCACAGCTTCATGCTTTATTTAGGTCCCAAGGAAAAGATTGTGGCAGCAAGTCACTGACTTCACAGAGTTCCCAGGAACTCACAAGTGGCTGTAACAGGGTGAGCGTAGCTAGAAATACCAGAGCCACGCGGCAAAAATTAAACCTCTTCCAGTCTCAACTTACCTTGGCTAGAAATATTCACGCAGAAATAAATGCCATAGATCTGATACACATACAGAGTTCCTGGTTTCATGAACATCGCTGTGTTTCGTTGAGTTTGCTTCCCACCTTTGGAGTGGGAAGCCTCATCCTCCCCACCCAGATAAGCTTCTGTTTCAACAATCCTCCCCCGGAGTTCTCTGCCATCAGGAAGTTTGCGAACTAAAATCTGAAATACAGGTCAGAGTGCATCAGTTAGCAACCTGCCACACAAAATAACCACAGCAAGAGCTATGGAAATAAGCGAGGGGAAAAAGATCCCCTTCTTTCCCTCTAGTCCATTTTGTAAGCTAACAGGAACTCTTTGAGTATCTACTGTCTGGGCCACATCCCAGTACAAGGTCTTTTTACCTGTCATTTACCCCAAGAAGTGTCTAGCATATTTGGATGTGGCAGTATCACACAGAATAAATTTATGATCCTATGTGCACTGAAGGAGCAATCGCCTCAGCCTACAGCACTGTTCCTGTGGTTATTTTCTTTATTCTCCACCCGACCCCACCAGGACATCTAAGGATCTAAGGATCTAGGAGAAAAAGCACCATCTGTGCCAACTCTGGAGCATCATGAAGTTTATATTCTTCAGATTGGAAGAAATATGTCATTGACATAATTAAATAATCCCTCTCCAAGGAAAGGATTAAAAAGAAGAGCTAGTTCCTATGACCAGCATATCCGAGCTATTTCTGTATTTTCCACACTACAGAGAGGGGCACTATTTCAGAGCTGGGAACAAGGTTCAGGCAGACAACAACAGATCTTTGTTATTACAGTGTGTTCCCAGCTGCTGTTACCTCCTTAAATAATACAAAGTAGATAGAAAATAAAACGACTCTGAACAGATTCTCTTTAAAAATACTTTTAAAAATATCACTAAACTCTACACAGTTTTGGTGGTTGAAATCTTTTCTAAGCATCTCAATTTGCCTAATATGTGATAAAATACATCAGTATAGTCTTATTTGGGCAACAGCTATCAGTTTAATTATATTCGGTGCTTCCATATTTCAGAACAAGCAATTCTGACATGACCTTCAAGAAACAGCTGAACTCCTGTCTGATCTTTGCACTGGATAGCTAACATGGTTGCTGACTAGATCCCATATGGATGCTCCAGAAGTCTGTCTCAAATACTCCAACTCCTATATAGTGCAGCTGCCCCACAGCACTTTCCAAATCATTGAGATTTTTTGTTTTCATGAAAAATGCAGTGATTTCATAAAAACTCTGGTGTTTAGTCACTGTCTTGTGAATACCCCAGCACACACCCACGTGGCCAAATTTCTCTTCCAAGATGATGAAATTCAACAGTAACACTATGGGATCAGCAGACATTTCCCTGACTCTTCAGGCATATCAAATATCCACAATTGAAACACAGGGAGCATGCATAACCCTTTGCACTAAATGCTGTTTTTAGAGCTTTTTTATATCTTATTAAGCATCTCTCTTGGGATTAAGAAGGTTCCTTTTGAGAGGCTTTCTATAGCTTGTATGACTCTGGGTATCTTTTTGTTTTCAATAGAAAAGAATTTGAGTATCTTGTTTCAGGTACCTAATACTAATATGATGGGCACCTCTAAAATCTGCTAGAATGAAGATAGTGAATGAAACACAAAATTAACATTGTAGTTCTATTTATAAGAGACTAAATTGGCTCAGACCAAGGGGTCATATACTATATAAAATATGAAGTTAATACAGAACTCTCCCAGCTTGTAAAATAGGAAAAGTATTAGGGCTAAACTATGATCCTCCCAGAATGATTGAGTGCATAAGAACATCTGAGTCATTAGGACAAGAGCAATGACATTGATACTGGGAAATCTGGGGCATCCCGATGTAACCTGGGTTATCTGACAGCAGGTCAGGATGCTGATACCATTAGGTGCTTCACAGAACGAGCGATCAGGGATCCCACAAGAGAAGACTGAACTCTCAAACCAATCCTGAACAGAGAGAATCGTTCAGAACCTCATCCCTGAAAAATGACTTTGTGCCATGATCATAAAGTTCAATCTCCTTGCACAAGCAATACAGACCAAAAATAATCTGCTACAGTAGTGCTTCCCAGCAAAAAGGGGAAACTGTAAAATGAGGAAGCATGTTAGGAAGAACCTGAAAGAGGCAGCCAAAGGTTAGGCAGGAAAGCAAGGCTCGAGCAAGATGTCTATAAACAGAGCAAATGTGTATGACGTATCAGAGAGAGATTTAGGAAGACCGAAAAAAAACCTAGCAGGGTTAAAAAGCAGAGCAGAGCCCATTACAAGTAGGACAACATTCATCAAAAAACAAAGCTAGACACCGCAAAACTGGCCAAAACCAACAGTTAGTGGAACAAATTCCTGACGTTATCTAAACCAATGGGCAGTCAGAGACTTTGTTGGCCCTATAGACAATAAAAGTATTAAAAAAGGACAAAAGAACTCAGAAAAGATAAGGTCATAGCACAAAACCTAAAAGCACACTTTGCAATTGTGTTTGGGATATCTCGGGCTGGAACTCTCTTTTTCTGAGGACAACAGTGGAGGAATTACTTCCCCTAATAAAAATGATTATTAGTTAGCTCAGTGTGTCTGCCAACACACTAAGTTATTCAGGGCAGTAAAAATAAAAGAAAGCAGTGCAAGATACAACATTCCGATATACAGGGCAGCATGAATGGAAGGACGAAGCACTCTGCTGAACTTTCACATAAGAATGAAATATTCCAGTATGGTACGACAGTGGATACTGGTCAAGCTTCCATGCTATTAGAATCACGAAGTGTTAAACTGGAGGCAGGGGAGGACACGATGCTGACTGCAGAACATTATTTTTCTGTGAGCAAAACAAAAGTAAAAAAAAAATGGAATATCTACAGTGAAAATAATAGCCTTGAAACAACCTTCAAACCACAAACAGCAAAGTGCATTTCAGAAAATCAGGAAAAAGGGAAGAACAACTCCAAGAAGCTAATTCTGAAATGTGACTGTAAGCTGATATTGGAAAATTACTCCTGTGATTTCCTCAAAAATTGATTTAGCTATTAGCCTAAATTTAGTGAATTTAACACAAAAATGAACAAGCCCTGTATTCCTAAAACAGCAAAGCCCTAGCATTAAACTTTAGAATGAGAATTTTGTCTGCTTACATTAAGTTACTAGCTAGCACATGCTCCAATAAAATACTCCAAGTATTCATGTCTTACCTGTCCCAGAAGAGACTTGGCCAGACTAATACAGGGTTGGTTAAAAAAATCAGATTCTAGTTGGGAAGAATTTTTCTTCTCTACCACAAAATACTTGCTGCTTTTTGGAGAAGAATCCTTGTCAGGAGTGCCATTCAGGTTCTCCAAGCCATCAAAAGGAGGGATGCTGGACTTGCTTTGGAGAGCACTTAATTGAGCCAACAGCTTTCTTTTTCTTGGCATAGTTCTGGAAATTTGATATAAACATAATTAGAAATACAAAACTTCCTTAAAAGTAACTAATTTCTACAAATCTCCATTTGTATACATCTCAACAGAGAATCTCAAAGCCACACCTAATGGGACAAACTAAGCAAACTACTGAAGCAGGTGACATATTTAGCCCTGTGTCCATAGGCTGTGTGAATACTTGGCTGTCCTTACAAGAAAATGCAAAATTGCTGTTTGTGGTTTAATTTTCCATGGACTCTCATGGAAAAGGAATTCTGCTCCACTTAGCAGTAAAAACAAAGTTTGTGAACTGTTAAGAAATCCAGAATTTTAAAACAATGAACTACTAAAGTATACTTTTTACGTAGGACTCAGGTAATCTGTTAAGTAGCTCGAAGAGGATATGAAACATCTACCTCAAAAACTGTGCTGACTCAGCAGGCTCATAGATGTGATATATAATTAATCATTTTATACAGTAACCTAACTGGTTAAGAATGTAAGTCTGCCCAGGACACAGAAGGTTTGAGTGGGAAGATGCCCCATTTACATTCACAGTAACAAACTCATTTCTCTGCTGTAGAGATGCCTGTGTAAGGATCTCTACAAAGAAAACTTTAAAATCACTTACCAAACAGATGAATAGTGTTTCAGGCCACAGTATATATTTGTAGCAACTTGGTAACCTGAGATGGTTCTTCTAGATTTGTCACCAATTCAGTATGCGAGCTTCAAAAAGTAGTTTTCTGTGCCTCGTCCTTATACCTGTCAAACAGGAACATACTTATTGATTCCCCATATAAAGTATTCTATAATCTATGCTGCTTAACAGCATCATGTTGGAGCTGAGGGGCAATGAATTAGCACCACTGCTGCAACTAGCTTTGGCTGGAGCTATTTTACTGCAAAAGCACCTGCACAAGCGAGCTGTGTTTTTGGAGGGCTGTGTGTGCTGCACTGGGTTATTGCTGCGTTCTCAGAACCTCCCAGGACAGGCTAAGAGCTTTTGGATCTGCAGATCATGATACCAAGAGCATGTCAGCTCACAGACTCAGGCGCATGAATACATGAAAAGCTGAAACCAAACCTTAAAAATATTTCCTCACTGGCACCAGATTTGGAAAGCGTCAATCTGATGTTTCCCATAAAGAAAACAAACACATCAGTAGTATTTTTCTTGAACTACACTGGAACAGATTCAGCAATCTCCTTCAACAGGAGTCAGAATGAATAGTGCCACTTCTCAGTAACTTTCTGCTTCAGAACAACCATCAAGACACATATACATAAACATGCAGAAGAATGCAGAAGAAAATTTCATATGCATGACCTGCAGAGAAGGGGTCTGATATTCATTCCAAACATCTAATTCTCTACTGCAGTAATTCATTGATGTTGAAGATGTATAATGACTGGCTCCAGGCCAAATACTCTTTTCTGAACTGTAGCTCGCAGTAGGCATTTGCTCAGACAGAACTGCCTGGTGCCCTTCACAAGTGAGAATCTTTGTCTAGAACAAAGCATGAGAATGGGAAAAAATGGTTGCAGTAAGGGACAGAAGAGGCAAATTCACGTACATCACACAGACCTCCCTGCAGTCAACCAAAGGAACGCTTCCCACTGAGGTTGGTACCGCCAGTCTTCTCTGACAGCATTAACTGGAATTTCCAGTTCATCAACGATACATAAAGACATGCAGAAAGTATGGACAATTTTTATGGGGCATTAACTCATTTGGTAGTTTGTGCTGTTATGGAATGCAGCATCAGAAATGACCTGAGCTGCCTGGCACCTACTGCCTTTCCAATTAAGCAGTTCTTAACAGCTGCAAGTGCTTTCATGTGAATGTGATCCTGGCAGCCGCAGGGCACTTGTACTTGCCCTGCTATGGGCTGACCCTATCCAGACTTCAGCATCTTCAGCCGTCATTAGAAACTGCAGGAAGTCACTGCTGATAGTCATGAATCCTGCAACTAAAAGGCTGTGAAAAGACAAATAATGCAGCAAGCTTTGTGGCTCAGACTCCAAGGGCCTGCTCCACATCCAGTTTGGCAGAGCTGAAGTGCTTGTTAGCCGCTCAGAGGAGTCTGTGACTTAGGGAGAAAGGCGAGATGATTTTCTCCAGAGGTCAGGCCAGCTCAGAGCGAAAGAAACAACTCAGCATTCAGATTCTGCACAAGGAACTTGAACCCTGCCACAAATCCAAGCGTGTGGAATCCCAGTCATACTTCAAATCACTCATGAGGCCGGCTTTCTGAGACGCTGCTCATGGACATTCAACTGGGACTGATCCAAGCACACGCTACCACCCGCTCTCCTTACTGACACAGTTCCTCTCTGTTTGCACCCAGAGGAAAAACCTGTCCTACGTGTGGCAGAACAGAACAGCATATCAGTATATAGCATTTCTGTACCATACAGCCTTCCTGCGGAGAACACGCTGATGTGCACGTGCACTGCATTACCCGCCACCGCTCAGAGAGCGAGAAAGCAGAACACCAGGTCCAGCCCCGAGCGCGTGACGAGCGGCGGCGATAGGACTGTCAGTGCTGCTAAGATAAATAGCTGATGTCATGTCCACACGATAGCGAGCGCTGCAAAGCCCAGAACAAAGGCTGCGGGCCTCGCACAAACAGGGACCTGAGGAGGGAGGGCAATTTCCCGGATGACCTTGGAAAATATGCTCTATGAGACAAAACTAGCTTGTTCCTGGCAAGTGAGACCGAAAGATGTTGGATGATGTAACATGGGGCAAAATGCAAAACCCTCCTGGGAAACACGATGCTTCCAGGAAGCCAGCGACTCCCAGCTGCTTGCAGAGGCTGTGAAAATTGGAGTTGAGCGCAGATCTGCACAAGCAAAGCAAACAGCTGCTCCCCTTCGCGTCACCATGGCCTTGTCTCTTCCATCCTCATCCTCTTTAGAAAAGACTCAATTTTTCAAAACAAGTTTATGGGACATTTGGACATTTCTGTCAGCTAAGCTTTTTCCCCTCCTTACAGACCCAAACCATTGCATTTTTGTGCCACATCATATACATCCAATATACCTTACAATAGTTTAATCAGCAGATCCTGTGTGCTGCCTTCCAAGCCCGATGCATGTGCAGGAGCTGGGGCTGCACTCGCAGGAGCCGGGGCTGCGGCTTTCCCCTGCCCGCTCCCTGCCCACATGGCGTACGTAGGGCCTGATCCGTGATGCTCGGGACAATTACCCAGAGCTGCAGCGTATGGCAATACTGATGACTGTGCACCCAGAACCCTATGTGGCTTAGGCCAGCAAGTGCTTTTCATGCCAAGAGCACCTGACGCGGCCCAAAGCGGGGCTGCAGCCGCGGCCGTTTCCACGAGCAGGAGGCTCTTCAAGTTCCTGTTTCTGAGAGAGCCCTACGGGGGGCTCTGCTGCGGCTCGGCGGCCGCCCAGGCCCGGCCTCGGAACAGGCCGCGGCGCGGCCCGGCCCCGCGCCAGGCAGCCGGGGTGGGCGCCAG
>VWPW01022091.1:246801-269475 GCA_013389825.1 Crypturellus undulatus | reverse complement strand
GCGCCGCGCTCGTGGGCTGGGCTCGCGGCTGCCGGTCCCGGCTGCGGCTCCGCCCCGCACGGCAGGCTCAGCCCCGGCCGCGTCCCTGGGCTCGCACCTCCCCGCCAAGCGCCTTCTCGCGCTTCCCCTCACCCGGAGTCGGGGTTTGTGCAGCCCGGTTCGAGCGTGGCCGGGGCTCTCAGCGTCTGCTCCGGGCGCTTGGCTCTTCCCCGGCGTAACGCTCGGGAGAGGACAAGGCTGTTGGGAGGCCGAGTGGCCCGAGTCGTGTCTGCCCACAGCGGCGTCGGTGGCCCCGGAGCAGCAGGTGCCCCTGAGGGCCGCAGCCCAGGGGAAGGGCCTGGTCTCTCACCAAGATGGCGCCTGTGGTGAAAGCGGCGTCGAGACTGCTCAGCGCTCTGTGGAGGTGCCTAGGGCTGCTGGTCTGTGAATATTCGCATGAGGGGAGGCAGGAAATGCCTGATGGATCAAACTGTGTTTATTCCCCTTGATATACTGCGACTGTCTGGCTGAATTTCAAAGTAAGGGCAGGCAGGAGAGCACCGGCCGCCTGGGGATGGTCTGGAGGCTGGCGGTGAGGACGACGAGCGTTGAGGGCCGTTGTCCCTACGCGGGTCACGCGGTTGTGAGGAAGAGGGGGAACTTGCAGCCCCTGCTACACTGTTGGGGCAGCGACGGCTTTGGAGGCACAGGCGGCTGCGTGGGTGGGTAAGGATGAAGATGGCACTGAGAAGGTGCGAAATGGGGACCCGAAGGTGAGCTGCAATGTGAGAAAACCAGATAAAAAGCTTTGACGCTCCTGAAAATGCTGGGTTTTGCAATTTTCCCAAAATACTGTGTTAGGATTTGGAAAGTATCAGTGCTGCATGGGTTGCTTCACAGTACAAAACAGGACGGAGTGTTTCACCTTCTTACGTCTGCACTGAGATGGGCATGACTTGTGTTTGGCTGAATTACATCGTTCCGAAGGTGGCTCGCTTCAGATTTGAAGGTGCTAAGAGATCTTGGCCAGTCTCTGCAGACCACAACCTAAAGCAGGACACTGTTGTCCCATGTCGTCTCCTGTGTCACAGCAAGAAGTGTGTAGAGACAGTCCCATGTGTCTCAGTCCCATGGCAGCAGTACAGCAATAAGGATCAAATTGCTTTTTCTTTCTCTTTCCAGGAATAAATGAAGTGTCACAGTCTCTTGTGCAATATTCATCCTTTCTGACCACAGAGAAAGAGCTAATGTGCTTTTGAACCCAAAAGGATACAAAGGATGAACTGAAAGACCCTTGAATCATTGCCATAAAGCGTGACAGCACTGCTACTGTATTGCTGTAAAAAAGGAGAGAGAATGGAAGCACACACACGACCTAAAGGTGTTAATATTTTGACAGAACTGTGTGTGAATTTGGTGATAAAAATTGATGAAGTCCCAAATGGTTAGGATACTCTAAAAAGATACTGTCTGTCAGATGTATAGGTGCATTTAGCTCCAGGCTGAAATCAGTCTCTTATCAATGTTATCAGCAAAGACATCAGGAAAAATTATATAAAAAAAATCAAAAGCGATGTTTATTGAGTGTATGTCTCCAAAACAGCCTAACATCTTTGGCTTCCTGACTTGCATGGTTCATATCTCGGCCTTAATATGGTTTTAATATAAGAAAGGAAGGCCAAGAACTCGCATGAAAAGAAAGATAAGCAAATGCCAAAACAATTTTCAGCAAATTCTGAAAATCAAAGGAGAACCAAAGCAAGGATGAGAGATGTGGGAAGCATTTCCAGGGGTCAGACTAGTTCAGCGCTGCAGACCTTCTCCTGTAGGAGTGTGTGGGATGGGCACTCTCGGGAATGCTGGCTTCTTTGGAAGCAGATCTATTTAATGCCCAAAGGAAGTATTTACAGCTTTTAGCACCTGAGGAATGTGAATTGCCCCAAGCTACAGCATATGCCATGCTCTTCATTTGTCTAATAATTTCACTATTACAGCATCGACACCTAAAATAGCATCTTGTAAGAGCAGATCTGTTGGGGAAGATCACATTTTCCCTCCCTACTGGACAAAGACATTTTCTTTCTGTGAACTGGGGTGTGCGGCACCCTGTGTGCATACAATACACTTGGCTTTTCTTGGAGCAAAAACTGTGTGTGCAAAGTGGTTCCCTGCAGCTTCCAGGATATGAGGACTTTGTAACTACTCACTTACCATCCTTTCTTTTGCAGTGAGGGCAGCAGATGAGCACGGAAGCAGAGGGAAGTGTAAGGGATAGATTTTCATGTTTTCTCCTTGTAAGATCCTAAATCACGTTTGGGTGGTGTTTGTTGAAAACCTGTCTTGTCCAGTCAGAGGGAGATGTGGAGTCCATTCCCCGCCAGCAGCTGCTTGCTGGGCACTCCGCATGGCCATTTTGCTGTCACCCGCATTTGCAGGACAGCTGCAAAATTTTGTGAGCCAGCTATTGAAGCATTCCCATGGACAAAACACTCCAGACAATGCCGGAGTTTTATGACATCCATTCCCGGCCTCTCCTGACACCCAAGCTGAGCCATGAATCAGATAGCTATTTCTGCAGGGTAAGTCCATTCAGCTCCTTGTGTTAGAAGATGCGTGTGTTTTACTCTGAATTTCGTGACATCTGTGATGGATGCCCTTCCACTGCCTTTGCACCCACACTGCAAAGAATCCTAGCAAGTGCACTGTGTGTAGTGGAGAAGCAGGGTGTATTAACAGACCTCCTAGGAGCCTTGGTTCCAGACTGGAGAGGGCAGGCAAGCCCTATTTAGTGGTGTGTTAATGGATTCTATTGAGCATCCCTTCATGTTCACATAGTGCAAGCAGCTCCTTTGCAAAGTGTCCTTTGGTGGTTACCATATACACTGAGGTGATGTCCTGCAGTCCAGCCATATTTGAAAGGGGTACAGGTCACCTATTTACTAACTTTTCTGGGAAAACAACAAAGCGTCTGCCAAATAAGGCCAGAAACTGAAGTTCTGGGTGCTGCACAGTCACTGTCCTAGGGCTTTGCCACAACACTTGGCATGGAGAAGGTGTACAAAGACAGAAAGAGAGTGGCCGAGAAAGTGGCAGCATCAAAAAGAAAGGGCCAACACGCACACAAACTGAGCAGCTTGTTTCCATAGGGTATTGTGGAGGTCTAACAATCAATTTTACAAATTCAAGGAAGAAAAGCCCATCCAGGGCTACTAAACACAAACGCACCATCTCCAGCTCAGGAAATGCCTGAGCCACAAACCACTGGTCTGGTAGAGTTTTTAGGAGAAGAATGACTGTATAGTCGGTCTGTTTCTATACTGTCTGTAAGCTTTTACAACTGGCTGCAGTTGGAAGGAGTTATCTTTACTGCTCAATGGAACTTTTATCTGGCTCTTTGAGCTCTTGTAGACATTCTGCAAAAATCACAATACTTTGCTTATCCTGGTCTCTGCTAATAAATCTCAAGTCCTCTAGGCAATGCTCAGAAGGTAAAAGAAAAAGTTCAAAGAGAAAGAATGCCCAAGTCTTTCTTTCATGAAACAAAACTATTCACCCAGACCCTGTTGTTTGCTATTACAGACATCTAAATTTAGGAAACATATGGGCGTGGGCATATTTGGAGTCACCGACCGTATGCATGACATAGCAGTGGTTACTAAAACTGACCTGAGGTTGTTTGTCTTGCAGGATATGGTAAGGAGGCTTGGACTGAGTATCATTGAGTAAGGTCACAAGAGTTAAGCTTGAAATAGCAGAACTTGAGAACATTTGGGATGTAAACAGGTGACTGGAGGGAGTATGTCAGAGGCTTTTTGCAAGGGATAATCATTGGCCAAAACTGCTGGCATGTCAGCCCTGCTTGGAGAAAGGTCCGTGAGGCAGCACTAATAGCAAAAAAAAAAAAAAATAGCTCTGACTTCACTGTAAGTTAATTATACTCCTAGGGATTTCTAATTCCAGTTGTATGTCCCAATAAATTAAAAGTGATTATAAACGTGGCATGAGAGAGCTCATCTTAGTGATCACAAGCCAGAACAAGAGATGGAGACCCCTCCTGCCTCCCTTAGGGTTTATGTTTCAAGTTTAGCTCTTAGAGCTAACATTGCTGTTGCATTTTGCTTTTAACCTCCTTTCTAGGGAATAAAAAACATGCACTCATACTGCCTATCTCCTTGCCTGCCAACTTTTGAATCTGCATACTGAGTTCCTGCAGGTTTTATAAAATCTATTTCTAGGCGAAGTTAAAAGATCTGGAATCATGTCTCTGCATAGCTAGAAAAAAATGCTAGAAGCAGCTCAGCAGCCCCCTGCAGCCTTTGAGGTGCGCTGGAGAGTTGGCTCTCAGGCCTGCCACCAGCGTGTACCACGCAGGGTGTGCAGGAAGCAGGTAGGGTGCAAGGGGGATAGCAGGGCTGGCAGTATCATGGGGTTTTCAAGAGGACTAGAGACGACGATGTCACTGTGGAAAGGAGGGAAACTGGACCCAGGAGCTTTGTTCCTATACTCAAAGAACGGTGTGACACCACTTGTCTATGTTGGAAGGCCCTTTGAGAAAGGAGGCGCTTGAACCCTAAAATCCGTCTCTGAACAAATCTGTTAGATTTGATGCGATCCCCTGCTACCGCAGGGTTTCCCAGAGGAACACAGGCAGCCGGAGCTCCGGGGTGGGAATTCAAGGAACTGGAAAGCAGTGGGTGCACCCTCTGCATATCAATTTTTTCACTTGGCATCAGACTTTATGTTCCAGTTCCAAGGGCCACCACTGAAAACAAACTCCTTTTTTTGGAGACTTGGGAACTCAGATATTCCCAGGAAAAAGCAGTCTGGGGGCGTAACGACAGTTGAGGTTAAGTTTGCTTTTGAATGTAAATCCCTAATGTTTTGTGCAGTGTTCACTCGTCTTTAATGTCTCTGTCCTTCCCCTCTGCTTCAGGCAAGACACGTCTGTGCTGCTGTGGCCCTCACTTTAGGAATGCTGTGTTAAATAAAAAGCTCATTCCCTGACCAATATAATTATGTTGGGGAAAAGAAACACTGTACATTTATCTAATAATAGGAACTAATGCCCTTTGGTAAGAGATTTCATTTTTTGAGGTGGTGATTCCCCAATACCACCAAGCAGCAATTTTTGGTGGTGTAAGCTGGATCTCCATGTAAAGGTTTTTGTACAGATTTTGAAGTGTTGACTCGTTTTTCAGTACTGGCGACTTCCTCTGTTAAATTAGTTAAAGATTAAATTAAAGAGTCAGCTCTGCTGAGCAGTGGCTCCAGAAATTGGGCTAAAAGGATGGCTGGGTTGCTTCTCTTACAGCATCTCCTAGCCTCTTTGCAAACAGTTTACAAAGACAGCCAGACAACTGAGATTAAATGACCAGGGTCACACCTTCCTCATGAAGTAACGTTATTGCCAGTGCGAGCCATTCTAGGGAGAAGAATGTGTAGTTCTGGGATGAAAACACAGAAATCTGAAGTTCTCAAGCATGTACCCATCCAGCTGGATGTCCTGACGCTTATGAGGCAGCAGATTTCACTTGCACTGCTCTGGCTGGTTTGGCCCCCTTTGCTCTACCCTCTGTGACTGTCAGTGGCTGAAGAGGCCATACATGAAAGAGAATTAGGAGGAAATAAGGAAAATTAGTTTATATTCCCACAGTGAACTGAGAATTGTGCCGTGCAGCCACATGTTCTATGAAGACAGTGACCTCCGGCCAGGCGGGAGCAGACAGCTGGACGTGACAACTTCTCCAGCATTTCCAGCAAAGGGTGACATTGAATGGAGCCATCACGTTGAGGGATTTGAATCTGCATTGGCAATAAAAGAGTGAAAGAGGCAAAGAATTTCTGATCTCCAAGGATGTGACACTCAAACAGAATTGATAAGCAATGCAGACATATTTCCTCCACACTCTTATGAAGCCTGTGAAAACAAACAAACAAACACACACCACGAAGTGATCTGGTCCAGCTCCAAAATTCTCCCTGTTTTCAAGTAGAAACTCTTTCTTCCTGACTGCAGGGTGGATTGCTGCCTGTCACAGGTTTGCTTCACTCTTTAGTCTGGTGGTTGGTTGAGACAGACATCCCATCTGGTTATAATGATCTGAAAACCTTTCGCCTTTCAGCAGGCAGTCGTTCAGAGGAGACTGCGTGTGTACAATATACACGTCAGTACTGCTTTATTCAGGATATGAAGCCCTTTTGGCCACACATTAAAATATATCACCATACAGGGAGAAGTAGAATTTTGACTGGAAAGACAGGAACACAGAGCCAATATAAATATTCTCTGAAAAAAGAAAAGACTTTCAAAATAGCTAAGTGCTCAATTTATTTGTTCCTACTTCCTGAAAGTTCATCACATTTGCTTAGCTCATGACTTTTTTCTTACTTATTTCTGTTTTTGTCTGCCAGCATATTTCTGTATGTGAGGCAGGAACTTTGTCTTTCTGCATTTTGTGGGTTGCAGTGGTTACCACTTCAATTAAGACTTGCATTTGTATCCTCTGTGGCATTTCAGGTTATCAAGTTCTAGTCTTAACAAATTTGTAGGAATACAGGGAAGCAAAGGATATTTTTGAGCAAGTCGGAATCCTACATTCTTCCTTGGGGAAATAAAATGACCAGAGTTGGGGTTTGGGCTTTTTTCTTCAGTTTGTTTTCTTTTTGGTCTGAACTGCTGGAGAATTCCTCATCTTGACAGAGAGAAAATAACTTTGAAAACTGCCTTAATGCTGCCGATGTACAACAACTGCCCATGTTCCTGTGCTTTACACCACTTGTTCTCTTCTTTTTGCCCACCAGTATGAGAGAGAGACAGGCAAAGTGGGGAGCCCAGCAAAGGGCTGCTGCAATGGTTGGGGCTGGAGTGTTGGGCTGAGGGCACAGGCCAGGAGCCCCTGCAGAAGAAGGGCTGGCAGGGGCTTGAATCGCATCTAGTGCTACCCTGGAGCCCAGGGAAGGGCAGGAGGCCACGGGCAAAGGAAACTGCTTAGACATGAAGGGTTCCTCCCTGGGAGAGTGGTGCAGCCCAGAGACAGAGTCTGGAGAAGTCCTTGGACCTCCATCCTTGGAGATTTCTGAAACTCAACTGGGCAAAGCCCTGAGCAACCTGCTCTAGCTTTGCAGTCAGCTCTGCTTGCATAGGGAGACCTCCAGAGGTGCCATCCCACCAAAATCCTGTGGATATGTTGTTCTAGGACTTAAGGATCAATCCCATCATTGCCGTTGAGCAGCCCCAATTACCTCCTGTCTTTTCATCTTTCGTAGTTATTTCTGTCAAGAAAAGAATATCTTTGAAACCAGCAGTCCTCCTTCTGCCCTCTTCTACTTTGTGTTGCCTCTCATCATTGCCACTGTTTAAGCCCCCATCTAATCCCTTGCACAAAACGGGCACCTTGACTGGCTTACTCATCACTCGAGGCTTAAGAAGTGCCTAGCAGGAGGAAGGCTGCTGCAAGAAGATACTGCAACACCTGTGCCCTTTTGTGAATCTAATTTTCCTCATATCCTGTCTGGATTTGAGCTCAAAAGCACAGAAGTGTTGACTGGGAGCTTGATGAGCTTGCAAGAGTGATCCACAGTGAGCTAGCTAAGGTGTTACTTACACGTGCTATTTACACGGCTCACGCAGGCATCACTAAATCCTTTACAAGTGAGCTCCTATTGGAGTTATCTTTGCAGTTTTGCAGCTGTGAAGATTAGAAATGAAACTTTGTAGAAGACATTTTTGGAATCAGTGCTTTCTGTCTGGAACAACATCTGTGGGTTAGGTGAATCCTTGCAGCTGCTTTCAACAGAGCGTGAGCTGGACAAAAACAGCTATTTCCCAGGCCGACTGATTAAAGTAAGTTAAAAAAAAAAAAAAAAAGATCTTGTAATCAAAGATAAACTGGTGATCATGAGAAAGGAAATGCTTCTGTGCACAGCTCCTCTGTCATGCCCTGTCAGTCAGCAGTGTGCTGGATCTCTGCCCTTTCCCAGGACAGGGCCCCCCCGCCTGCTTTGGGACAACGTGTGTACATGGGGCTGGGACCCTCGTGAAGGGCAGCAGCAGAGCCCCCACGTCGGCGCTGTGCCAGGCTCCTGCTCGCCCTGCTGTGGTGGATCCCCTCTGCTACGGCCATGCAGGGCTACAACCCTCTGAGACATGTCAAGGTCCTCCAAGGTCCTCCTGCCTGCAGCTCCAGCACCTTCTGGCTTCTGTGCTTGGGCCCCTGCAATTGGCAGAATCTGCGCCCACCACAGGTTTCAAACCTGGCCAGCCTCTAAAAATGGAAAAAAAATATTTGTGGAAGTGCTGGCAGGTTAAGACACTAAGAAAAAACAAAGGAGCCCGTGCGCACAAGTGTGGAGTGAGATCTGCAATGTGGGGTCACAGCCCACACACACTCCTTGAACATGGACATGTTCCACAGGGAGAGAGAAATGAGCTACTTGCAGGGCTGTGGTGAGCCATGGTAGCCAAAAAACAGATCATGAAAGAAACTGGCTGCTGAGTTTTCCCAGCTTGTTTCACCAGGTTTGGGAGCGATGCCCCATGGTTGGTGTTTCTGCTGCTCAGGATGGATGCTGCAGTAGCTCTCCATTTACGGACTACAGCAAATAATGCAAAAACAAACAAACAAAACCCAATGAAAAGCCCCAAACCTTTTCTTTAGCTGCTCAGTGCTCTGAGAACTGCTTGGTCCTCGCAGTGACGCACGTAGGAATATCTGTTCATACAGGAGACCCTCCAAGAGCCACGCACATGGCTGGCCAGCACTGTGCAAGGCAACATCCCCGGCTTGCCTGCTGGATCAGCTGGCAGGTGTTTTTTAGAGGTACATGGAAAACATGCAGCACGGGTCACATGTCTGTGCTGTCACCTTCCGTATGGCTCGAAACCATATCAAAAATGGCTTGAAACCACAACCGGATCAAAACCTGTCACTGTGCTTTGAAGATCCATGAATAGGTACTTTTCCTGGCACAAATGGGAGTTACTTGACTTAACAACAACAGCAACAACAGAAACTCCTTTCATATATCTTACAAAATATTGCAATAAAGGTGTTCCTGTGGTTGGACTTCAGAGCCGAGTGAGCGTCCAGCTGCTGGTCAGAGCTGAGCCCACTCCTAAGGGACTGCAGAGCAGGACACGTGTGTAAAGGCTGCTAAAGCCAGGAGGTCGGAGCATGACAGGACTGGGCAGACTGTGGAGATGCTGGTGACACAGGGAGCCAGGACCTAAACCCGTCTCCTTGGTGTGGGAGGAAGCGCGAGGGAGAGGAGTCTCCAGAGCCGACCACCTCCCGCCACGGCAGTGAGAGAGCATCTCTGTGTGCAGCGGGGAGGATCAGCCCCTGGATTTGCAATACTCTTTCCAAGCAAAAAGAGCCAGGGTGGAATGAGGCGTGAGGGCCTGTGGGGATAACGTAGGGGTTACAAACCTCGCAGGAATGCTGCAGCTATAAAACAAGCTTCAAACTCCCCAGACACTTGGAGCTAAGGTTTAATCCCGGCTCCTTCCAGGCTCACGTAATTGATGGTTTGTCAGATTAGGCGGCTGACAAAGAGAGGTATATGCTATTTTGGGAACAAGAGGGCAGTTTTCTTCCCAGAGCCTTTGCAAAAGCGCTGGTATGTGAGCACGTAGCTCAGGCCGCAGGCTGCAGGGCTGCTGCGTGGCCAGGCAGAATAAACACGACCCATGGGTGTCCAGCGCCCGCAGGAGCGTGGCTGCCCACAGGACCCTGCTCTAGGCCTGGAGTGGTGCCGCTCGCCCCAGGTCCCGGAGCAAGTCAGGAGGGAGCCCGGTATTCCCACGCTGCGCTGGGCACCGCGCCACAGGCCTCCTTCATATTAGCCATAATTGCTGCTTTGTGGGTAATTTATGAGCCCTAGTGCTGCGATATTCATGAATACAGAAGCCATTGTAGAAGTGATTTCTTTCCAGGAATTGGCAGCGTGTATCTGAGCGACTTAAGCCGCCCGTCATTTGCAGCGGCTCCTGATAACACTTCTGCTCACATGCTCAGATAACCATGTGCCTCTGTGAAGTGTGGCAGATCCATTCCTGACTTTCCCGATGCTCGGCTGGTGCCAAGAAGCACGGCAGTTAGTCCCTCTGTGCCCACTCTGCCGATAGAAATGTTATTGCTAGCGATTAACTTAGCTAACCCTGTTTTCAAGGCAGTTTTACACTATTTAACTTGGCTGCTCCAGTAGAGTTTTAAGCTTGCATTTCCAACATATGAGATGGAATAAAAATAGCCAGTATCTAATTGGAATAATCCCTGAAGAAACATGGATGCCTCAATTTCACAATGAGTTGTTGCCTCCAGATCTGACAGGGACAGTTGATTGCAGTGGCAGATCCTTCCCCTCGATAGGGATAATGCTGGACCTCACAGGAGAAAACACAGTGCGTCCTGTGGCCATTTCATGTCCCAAGAGAAGGTAGCTTTTCCAGCATTCAATAGCTGCTGCATTTAATGTATAGCTTTTCCTTTCCTTACTGCTTGTGTGGGTGTGTGAGAAAAATGGCCTGTCTCTCCAGTGACTGGAATTTGTGGGAATTGTGTCCCACAGGGCAGAGTCCGGCTGCAGCGTCACTGTTTGGGGTTTAGGTTTAGCAATGCTGCCAGAAATAGTATTTTTGAAGCGACGGCGCGAGGTGAGATTCCGCAGGGCTATGATTATCCTAGGACACATTCCCGGCCTTGCGGCAGGCGCAAGGGGCGAGGCTGCCGGCAGCTCAATGCACTCCCAATGCGGGAGCCGACTGCGGCCTCGGCTCCGTGGCCGGGACCATTCTGCCGCCGAGCGCAGAGCCCTGTTGCAGGTGATGAGCTGCCTGGATGTGCATCTGGTGAGGCCATGCTTGGCTGGGGCAATCCTGCCCAAATCCCGGCGCGTGTGTCCCGAGGGGCTCTGGGAACGTTTGCTGGAGCAGATGGAGGCTCTCAGAGCAGCTCTGCTGTCCTCAGCCGGCTGAGCTGGGCCTGCCATGGCGTTTCCCAGGCAGGCGAAGAGAGCAAAGTTCTCTCCGGGGCTTGGACTTGCTGTGTGTTTCTGTTCAAGACTGTGGCATGAGACATGCAGACAGGAATGCCAGGCAGATGCTACCAGCGCGGCAGGAAGTTTCCTTGGGTTGATGGGAATGTGACATCTCCTCCATGCAATCAGCAGGGCACTGGGAGGTGTCCTCAGCTGTCCTACAAGGTCGCCATGAACCTCCATCCTGGGGACAGTGTTCTGTGTGGGACATATTTCCCTCCTGCCCCTAGGTGGAAATATTTCTGTCTTCCAAAATTAGCTTCCAAAAGTTTTGGAATTTCCTCTCAGCAGGATTCATTAAAAATCTGTTACTCATTGTGAGGCTAAACTGCGACTCTGTCAAACGCGTGCTCTGGAATTCCTCGCCCAAAGCAGACGGCAGGTTTGAGGCCCTTTTGTTTACAGAGCAGCTCTGAGCATTGCTCTGCTGAGAGACGGTGGCTCCCAGGGACTCTCCCAAGGCTGGCTGGCTACTGGCAGAGGGTTGCATTTCATTAACACTGCTTTAGCTGTTAAAGAAAATAGAAATGCTCATTTGGAGGTTGGTTCTCATCTCCTTCAGGACTGTGTCATTTGGGACGTGACGTGCTGGGCTGTGCTCACAAACACCATGGACACGCATAGCCCTGCCCAAGTCCCCCCTGCTCAGCACAACACTCTGTTTTCAGCAGACTGTAAACTCAAAGGGGATGTGTCCAAACTACACGAATACAATAAGAACACTTTACAGCAAGGCAGAGTGTCAATAATCTTATTTAAGAATGACATATCCTATTTTCCTTGTCTTCTGGTACCATCTGGACCTCTGGGGAAATATCTGGAGTGTCCTGGCAAATTCTCAATCACACATCTGAAAAGAGTTATTTTCAAAAGACCCGGAAAAAAAAATATTTCAGGGTCTGACTTCACTTGGAGCAGTGGCTCCTCATCAGTTTAGTTATCAAGGTCATGCTCTTTCAAAATTTGTGACGAAAGTCAAGCTCTCTACAGAAAACACATCTGTCTTTGAATATTGTAGCCCTAAACAACAAGGCAGATAATTTTTCCGAAGCTCTGGTTATAGAAACTCTTTGTTTGAAACTCCTCCACAGCAGCATTATCTCATGTGCATCAAACAACCAGCTTCAGTGGGCACCAAGGAAGCATCTATGCCCAGGCCTATTTTAGTAGACTGATCCCAATGGCTTTTTGGCTTAAAAGTAGGTCAGATTTTATTCCTTTTACAGCAGGATAATTAGGAACAAACTCAAATAAAAGTTTTCCAGGAAACTAGACAAAATTGCTACTTCTATTTTTAGAAGCCCCGCCAGAGACAAGCTCCTTTGTGCTCAGGCTAACTCCTCTCCCAACTTTACCCTTTGATTGATGACTCAAATTGTGAGGTTTTACTTCCCTTTTCTACCTGAGATTTCCTGGTTGGGCTCTTCCCAGTTGCAACGAAACAAAGTTACCACAAAGATATTTATGGACATGTAACTCTAGCTGCTAAATTTGTAATTGCCAAGCCCCAGGGCGGAACATCCTTTTAGCTGAATCGGTGCCTGTATAGCACATACCATGGAAAACTGGCTTCATTTGCAGCACAGCTTACCTACTGTACGGGCCAGATGGCTCTTTTGGCATGATTATGTGGACTAAAAATGTAGTAGACTTTGTGATCACCGGCTCCAAATCAGCAGCACCAAATGCCACGTTCCCTCCACCTCTCTTGCCCCCGTGGTGGGTCTCCTGGACCAAGCGTCCTGCCTTGGGCAGACCCCTAGTGCTGCAAGGGTCTGAGGCAGGAGGGATGCAGCAAAGGTGTGGAAAGACCATCCTGCCCTAAGAACGCCGCTTCTGGGGGACTTAAACAAGTAAAGGTGATCCTAGTGGGAATCGTTGAGGATTTGCGTTATTCCATTTGGAAATAAGGGCAGTTTTCCTTGGAAATGTTCATTTAGGACCAGCGTCAGGCAAGCAGCAGCAGCCCCTGCATGTAGCACAGTCCTGTGGCTACCAGGGAGACTGTGAGTCTGAATTACGTGTGACTCTCCACAGTGAAACTCTCTAGCAAACGCTTGACATTAAGCAGTCTCCATGCTGCATTTCTCAGGGGTAACGAAGCAGCGGGCCCACAGCTGAGGCCAGGCACGAACACTTGTGTGCACCTACAAACACCCACAGCTGAAAGAGCAAACACTTGGTGAACAGAAAGGGTCCACTGGCTGCCAGGAAACCACACATGAGCTCACCGACCGCCGGACGGCAACCAGCCATCGGCTGTGCAAGCCGATGTGTGGTGCAAGCCCCAGTGGTGAGCGTGATGCGTGCACTGGTGTGCTGCTAATCAAATAATTACATCCAAGGGCCATCTGGGTCTGCCATGGTGGAATGTGCAACCGTGAAAGTGTGTGGGGCCACAGGGACAAAATCCTGTTGTCTCCTATCACAGACCTGACCGGAAAGGAGCCGACTTGCTCAGTTGTAAGATGCCGAGGTTGAAGTAACGGTGACTCTGTGCAAGGAAGACACCTACATCTGGCAGCAGGAGGGTCTTTCTGCTGTGGCACGTTCCCAGGGAAGCTCTGCCTTCTGCGTCGTGAGTCAGTTTACTGGAGACGTTAGTGGTTTTGAGGCTGCTGTTGGCTGCCCCCTGCTCCTCACTGAGTAGCAAGCCTAGCTGCAGGGACTGCGGGCTCTGTGCAGGTGTTCTCTGTGAAAAGACCATGTAATAGGAAGAAAGGAGAAACAATATTGCTCCTGGCAGTCATAGTGAAGCCACAGATCGTGAAGAAACCACATAACCAGAAGAAGCCCTTGAAAAAACATCCTGATCACCTCCTCCTGCAACCAGAAGCCACCACTGAACAGCTCACAGCAGACAGTGGTTTTCCCCTCAGAGTTGTTCTCCCCCCTTGCACAAGCCCAAGGGTTTCTTCTGCTTGGTAAAACCATGATGCCAGGCATCCAAAAGGGACATCCCAGAGTGCTCCTGAGAGCTTGACGGGGCAATCTGGTACACTAGTGTTTCCTTCAGCTATCCCGGAGTGTGATGAAGCTGAGGGCACCTGAAGGAGCTGGTAGAGCCAGCACTGTGGTGAACAGCGGTGTCATATGGATCTCGTCTGCTTTGCCTGGTTTTCCTGTTGCTATAAATGAAGCTAAGAGCTTCGGGAAAGCTTGGTCCCCATTCCTGCTGTGTCTGCCTGCAGGGTTTCAGACAGGACATCCAATGTCTTGATCCCATGGAGGAGAATAGCTCCCACGCCTGTCGGCAAGGGTAGGAACTGGCTGCCCTGAGTGCTCAGGAGCTTCAGAACATGCATTTTCTCTCTTTCCTCAGAGACAGCAGGAATCACTGGAGAAAAAGACCCTTCATAACAGCTGGAATATGTCCCAGGGAGTGAGGGTTCGGGTAAGGGTAAAATTGGTTGTGAAATCAAAAGCAGGAGTGAAAAGACCATCGTGTTGATGGAGGCTTTGCCCGAGCAGAACACTGTTGCTTAGAGAAGATGCTCCCCAGGCTCGGGATCTCGTACTGCGCTCTGGCCTCCTTCTGCCAGAGCAGGAAGCTGGCAAGCAGCTGCTCAATAAGTCACTTTGGAGAGTTTGCACCAAAGTGGCTTTCAACTCCTGAATGTGTAGGAAGGAAAAAGCCGTGAATACGCCTTTGTCACCAAGTTTGGCAGCGGCAGAGCTCTCCGAGCAGGACAAGAATGTGGGCATTTAGAGGGGAATTGCCTGCCCTTTAAGAAATGAAACGATCCCTTCCCTTTCCTGCGAGGCTTTATTCCGGAGAGAGAAGGGACAAGGCAGTGAGCAGCCCTGTCCTCCTGCTGCCCCCAGGGCTGGGATCCAAGCAGCATATGTCAGGGCGGGAGGAGGCTGCAGCCCGGGGAGGAGCTTATCTGTGGGTCCCTCCGCTCCTGGAGGACCCTGTGCACCCTGCAGGGACCTACAGGACCTCCAGCGAAGCATCTGTCCCCCTCCTCTGCGGCGCTCACAAGGATTTTGGAAGCAAGCCGTCTGCATGGATTTTCCCTGCTCTGAAACAATTCCTCACCCAGTTTTTGAAGCATATCTGTATGTTACGTTAAAAAAGAACTTTGTCCAAACACTCATGGTCTTTCTTTTTGGAAAGACTAAAATATTTTATCCCTTTCTTGAAGGGACATCTTAAAGTCCAGGGGCTTTACAGCAATCCAGAATGAAGACATATTCTTTATTTTTCCCCCACATCCCTCAGGAAGAAGCCCTGCTGTTTTCCGTCCATTGGAAGCTGACCTTGACCTGCTGGTGCAGTTTTCATGTCCAGTGAAGGAGGGAACAGGTCTCTGGGGCAGCCATCTGGCTTAGCCAAGGCTTGGAGAAGACAGCCTGCTCAGGTGGAACCAGAGGTTTTCCAAACAGCGACTTAGGAGTTTTTCGAGTGACTGTGTTCAGGACCTGGGAAATCCTGGAGAAAGAGGAAGGCTTCGGATGATTTCAACATGCCTCCTGATCCAGTATTTTAGAAGGGAAGAATGAGCAACACAGATATTTGTAGTGCTAAGCCGCATAACCCCCTGGAATTATTTGCCCCAAGTTCAGACATCTTGCAATAAATGGTATTGAGGTTGGGTAGGAATTAGTATTTATGTTCAGGTCTCTTGCTTTCTTCTTGGATTTAAGAATTGTCATTCTTCTCTTGCCTTCCACTTGTTTGGCACCCTATGAGAAATAGCATATTGATTAAAAACTTTGCTGGCTGTTTCCTCTTTGTACCAAGTTCTGCTGAAGGTCTGGAAAAACACAGACAACTCCATTAGCGCTTTCTCACTTAAGGTCAGCAGCACTTTCTTCATTTCCTGCACCAAAAAGTCTGGAAAATGGGGGCCATCTGCAGCACAGCACAATCTGTTTGTTGGTGGAGTTTAATTACTAATAATCCTTCTGTTCCTGTTTGCATAGCGGTGGCGTTCCAGGGTACAAATATTGCTCCATCCAGTTTTGGTCTTGGGGTGAAACAGAGACATAAAGAGAAAAACATCTTCCAGTGCAGCCCAGGGACAAGGGCTGGAGAGCTGGTGAGTCTCCATCCTTGGAGATCTTCGAAGCTCAACTGGGCAAGGTCCCATTCTAGATATCCTGTTGAGAGAACACAGAAAACTTGGGAAACTGGGGAACATCTCCTTGTCTCCTATCTCATCCTGGAAAACAATCCTTACAAGCAGGAATAATGCAGAAGAACCAAGAAGACAATAGAGTGACAGAGTGGGAAGAGGAGAGGTCCTTCCAACTGCACCACGTCCCATGGGCTGGGCAGCCCCGAAGACTCAAAAGTTTAGACCAGAACCCATGAAATGACATTATCTGTGTTTGTTTTTCCATTTAATATTATCGTCCCTTAAGACTAACTAACTGCAGTATCTCTTGCTATACTCCTACCTGGTTAAATCATATTGCTGGAGAGTGAATCTAAGATATGTTACTGAAACAGGGAGAAAATGGATTTTACTTTGAAATTTCAGCTTCTTAGTCCCTAACTTGCCTATGCCAAAACTGTTCTTAAAGGTTTGTTTAAAGATTTAATGGATTTACACAAAGCCCTGTTATTTTAGCTGAGCAGAATCTTAAAAAGTTGGCCATTAGTGCCTTCATGTTTTTACATCTAGATAGCATGTCTCTGGTCTTTCCTCGAAAATTAGACTTCCAATAGACCAAACAAAATTCCTCTACTCTTCTATAAACTGTTTCAGTTCATTTATGAACTGGAATAATCTCTCCTTCCTCTTCTTCTTTTCATTAAATTCCCTGTTTATTTGGAAAGCTTTGCGTGCTGCCCTGCGGCCAGTGGCACAGAGCGACGCCCCTAACGTGGGGTTTGGAGCCCGCTCAGGCGACGCTCCCCTTCCTGAATGGGAATAGGTCGCTCCTGGACCCACTGGGAATGTTCCCGCTGGCCCAGAGGGACAGACACAAGCGTCGTCTGCAGCAGCGCGAGTGACTCTGCGTGACCAGCGCTCCCCTGCAGCCACCACCCTCCCGCCCTTCCTTGACCATCAGCTTCCTCTTCAGGGTCCAGCACCCACTTCGCTTTAGCAGGAGCCGAGTGATTCAAAGGCAGATGCTGTTCAAAGCTTGGGTGCCCCCAGTTATAGATCACCAGCTCCACAGAAATTCTGGCCATTTCGTCTCATCCTTCAGCCTGCGTCCTCATGCTGCGGTTTCGTGGCAGACTCAGCTGCTGTCATCCACATCTGAGTGATTTCCTAGGGTCCATGTGGGCCTCTTGGAAATAAATCCTACTTCTGAAATTCTGAAGAAACATTATTTCATCTTTTGCCAGTGGTGGTTTGGAAAATGCTAATACTCTTTCATGCTACATAACAGATAATTGGGGGTTTCATCTTACTGTGTGCATGATATTTTCATTCCTTTCATACTGACCATACATATATATATATACATATCTTTTATATGTTTATATAAAAGATATATAAACATATACACATATATATGTATGTCACCAGGTCTCTTTTTTTTTTTTGGCAGAGTAAACTGAAGAGAAGAAAGCTCTTCTGATAAGTGACATTTCCTGAATATTTTGGAAATAAGAACCTTCTTCATATATGCTTTTTTTTTTTTGGCCAAGTCCCCCCAAAGAGTTGACAAAAATGAAAATTGCTCTTTTGATCAGCAGGGATTTTCTGGGTGAAATAAGATTTAAGGTAAACATTTTTGTAAGGGTTGGCCATGAAGCCCTAGTTTTATGCTATTTCCACTGGCCCTGCTCCTCTTGCCCCCTGAAGCTCACACATTCCGCTCCGTCAGAGTTAAGAATGATCAGTTGCTGTTAATTTGGGCAGGAAACGAATGGGTGGAGTTGGGATGTGATTTCCCTGTGTTCCCACTGGGCAGCAGCTCCTGCACGTGCAAATGGCCTGGAGAACTGTCCCCAGCCACCAGCCTTTCTGCACCCTCCTGCTTTTCCTCTCAAGTGAACTTTGCGTTTTGTCCCCAGTCCCATGCTCTGTGTCCCTTGTCCACCCGTGTGGCCTCGCTGAACGCGTCTATGACCTGGGTTATCCACCCTGCTTCGGATGGTAGAAGCCACAGGCCAGGACAGTGGGGCTTGGTTTGTTTTTTGGACCTCTTCCCTGGATCTTGTCTCCTGCTATTCCGTCACCGCAACCAAACTGAGCATCTGCTCGTGGCTCCTTGCTGGCCCCACAGGACTGGTGGCGGCCACGGCTCGGGAACTCGGCTCCGAGCGCACCCAGTGCCAGCCTGGGATCACCAGCCTGTCCCCTTCGCCACAGTGGGACCCCACTGAGCGGTGCCTGTGATGTCTGCTTGTGCCTGAGGGTGGCAGAGGCTTCAAAAGAATGTCAGCTCCGTGTTAGGTGCTTGAACTGAACGTAAACTAAGTAGAATATAAGAAATCCAAGTTGCAACACAGATTCTTGTCAGCAGAGACTATTTGCTCTCTACCTTTTTTGTTTTTCCTTTGGAAAGCAAAAAGGATTTCACTTGCACTCCAAACTCAATGTCAATATTTTTCTTCCCACTTGAAAGCCCTCGTCGTGAGGGGAGGCATTCCCGTGAGTCAACCATTCCCGTGAGGCTCCGGCTCCAGTACCATGCAGCTGGGGAAAGGCTCTGCTGGGGCTGGACACTTGGAGCAGCCTTGTCCTCCTGGCTGCTGGTGCCAGATTCGTGCCCACCCTTCAGCTCCTCCTCGTGGAGTTGCTCTTGTTCATCACGGGGCACTACAACGTGATGACCATCCTGTTGGGAACACTTTCCAGATGCCGTCCTCACCCTCTTGGTGTCAGCTGGCACAAGGTGGTCACTGCCTGAGCACTCAGGAGGCTGCTCAGGCAAGCACAGCCTGGCCTGCATGAAGGACGCGGAGCAGCCGATCCCAGAAACAGAGCTGTCCTGTGCCATGGCAACCTGCAGGAATGAGAAACGAGGAAGGGCAGGAGGCAATTCCAGGAGCAGATCTGGAGACCAGATCCCACAAGGACAACACCAGTTTTCCTGCCCATGGGATGCTCCAAGCACGGTTGGCACAGGCGCCTAGCACCATTCCTGGCTCCAGATGAAAACCCGACCTAGACGTTCTAGTTTGCTCCCTGACGAGAGGATGCAGGTGATGTCCAAGCCAGCACGGAAAAGCATTCCCCATGAGGAATCCTGAGCTCAGCGTCCCTGTCTCTGTACTCCTGGCAATTGCCTCCCTGGCTCCTGGCCAGGCCACCTGCACTTGCAACTCCCTGGAACTCTGCTTGGGTTTCTGCTCATTAATCCTCCCAGGAAAAATCCCTGGTCTTTCTGGACCTCTTCCCTGTTCTCTAGGACTGCTGGCAGGCCGTGCTGCTGCTTCACGTCAGCACAGGAGGCACCACACAACCCGTGGATTTACAGCAGGCAGGAGAAGCTTCTCCCTGTGCACGCTGCAACCTGATGCTCTCTGCTGCCGTTATCGGATGCTCGGATACTCCTCTGGCTTAAACCCTGAACAAAGCAGGTCACAATCGAACCAGCTGTCCAGATAGCCACCTATCTAGATAAAAATAGACCTCTGCACTTGTGCCATGTCCCAGCTGTCCTCACGCAACCATTAGGCAGCACACACAAGCCACAGGACTCCCCAAAGCCCTCTGCCCAGCAGTGATGATGAGCAGATACCCAGGCAACAGGACCGCTGGCCTAATTTCATGCATAATCAATATTTAAATCCCAAAGACACCATCAAAATAATCAGTTGTGAACTGCATTGCTCTGGCTGGAAAATACAGTTAGTCTCGGCCATGCCGCACACAGCTCCCTGCCCGAGGCAGCAGGAGGGGCTCCTCACTGTGCTTTCAGCTTTCGTTCATGACCCACAGTACTCAAGGACATGGGGACTGTCCCCATTACTGAGGAGCACAACTCAGGACATAGATAGATTTTAAAATGAAAAAAAAGAGAGAAATAAAAAGGATAAAAACCAATGTAACTTATGCTGCTTTGGGTCCAATTTCACTGTGCTACCAACTGAAAGACAGGCCGTTACTTTGTGGTGGAACTAGAGAAAGTGTGGTTATGTGGTGAGTCAGAGCAGCTCGTGGACCCAGCTGAAACAAAATCCCCAAATCCCAAATGAAATAAAAATAGCGGCTCTCTGACAGCTGCAGGAGGAAGTGGATAAGAGGATAACCTCTCAATAGGTTGGTGTTTGTTTGGGCTATAAAAGCTGGCCCTGGGCAGCAAAGCTGTTACAACTGTCTGCCTGTGGGTAGCTTTAGCACTTGCCCGCATGGGGTAAGTGCTCCAAGGAGTGTCCGCTTGTGCAGGAGGGAGCAACATGTGGGGTGCTGAGGAAGAAGAGGTAATGAACAGTATGGTAATTATCGTGGGCCTGTACTTGACTTCAGGCTGCTGAGCTGCGCTAGCACCTGCCTTCCCATCATGTGTGACGCTGCTCTTGGGGCTTTGCAGGAGCCGTCGGAGCAGCGTGCGGTGGCACTTTGGATGCTTGTGGAGACCCATCTCCCTGCGTCTCAGCCCTGTCTTGTGGTGGCATCACTGTTTCTCATGGGTTCCCAACAGAAGAGAGGAAATTTGAGTTTCCAGATGAGGAAAATAAGCAAATTCATGCCATCACATGCTCATGCGCATGCTCATAACAAGCAGCAGAAGAGAGTGCTCCTCCAGCTGGTCCTCAGAGGCCACATTTCATGCAGAAGTGTTCACTCTTGTAAGCATTTATGAGGGAGAAAACAAACACGGCTGAGTTCTCTTTTTAACAGCCCTTTGGAGGAGTTAGGCAAATAATCTCCAGTTTTCCTCCTTCCCTAGCTGAGACCTGCAGCCTGGCAGTCCCAGCTGGCAGCATCTCGCTTTGCCTCATCAGACAAGTTTCCCTTTGTGTGAGCACCCCTTGCACGGATGTGAAGAAAACCTCCCACTTCATCCCAAGCATCTGTCAGTCCTGGGAACTGGGCACCTTCCTCAGACCTGAAAGTGAAACACTGTGAATATTTGACATACCCTTGAAGTCTGTACAGTTTGGGGAAACTCTTCTGGTCAGGCTGGATCTGACCAGGCTGAGCCCCATAGAGGCTTGTATCAGCGAGAGCCACACTAAACACTGCTGCACAGTTTTGCAGGAGACCTATATTGAGGCAAACTCCGGATATCTAAGGCTTAGCACAAGCTAAACACAGGCCAAGGCAAGAAACTACCCTCATAGTTGATGGATGGTCACCTGCGGGAGAGGGATGGAGGATGAGCATCCCTTCCCCTTTGCTCCCACCACTGCTCTTTCTCAGCCTTCCCAGGACGTTCCTGGAGCTGCCAGGCTGGATGATGGGACTGGCAGGTGACACTAGGCTCTGCTTCCCCCTTCACAACCCACAGATGTCCCATCGGTGCCAAGTGGCTGCAGTGCCCAGGGAAGCCAGTGATTTCTGGGGAGCACTTTGTGAGAGACAGTCCAGCCTGACTGCTGAGCTGCCCCCAATTCCCATTCACTGACTATAGCAGGATTACGTGGGAGCAAGAAAAGATGCCTCAGAACTTGGTTTTCTTTCTGGCAAAAGCCACGTCCTGTTAGTAGGAGGCTCAGAATGAGCAGGGCTGGGTCAGGGTTGTGCTCTGGCTCCAGAGCACTCCTCCGGGGAGATGCTGCAGGGTCTCTAAGCTCCTCTTTTCCCTGTTCCTTGACATTTCTGCTCCCTGTTTGCGTGGTAGAAACATCTGAAAATCATTTGCCCGCAGAGCTTCACAGAACTCTGTGACCGGCCCGCGTTCTGCGTGCAGCTCGGCCTCCGCCTCCTCGAGCACTAGCTGGGGCTTATCTGTGTTCCTTGGTTAGCTAACGAGATGAGAGGCGGTTAGCGCGGCGCTCTCAGGGCCCCTTCCATGTGCGTGGGCACCACGCTGGGTGTGGTGCCGATGAACTCACCCGGCGCGGGACCGGCGGTGGCGGGTCCCCTGCGCGGCCTAGCCGCTCGTGGGTCGGCGGGACCAAACGTGAGAGCACTGAGATGGCATCGGAACAGTCCTCCACCCGCACTGCTGCCAACAGCACAAGGATCTGCGACTGCGGGTTCGAGGCACGCTAGGGAGGAGATGTCCTTGCTGCAGGTGCTAGGAAACCTGTGTGAACCGTACGCACTGACACGTGCTCCGGAGAGGCCAGATGGAAGTAACTCCAGTGACAACCTTGGGACAAAGGCCTGGCAATGGAGATGGGATGCTGCCATCCTGGAGTGGGGATGGTTGAGGCTGGGAGGAGGAAGGAAGCAGCTTAGGGAGTGCGTGAGTAGGGCGTGCAAGACACTTGATGGGAAACACAGTACTAATTAGAGGGTTAGGAAAATGGGGAAATTATGCCAGTAAGGCAGGGAACAGGCCAAGGGCAGTGGACATGCAGGAAGAAGAGAAGTGATGAGGAAGGGCCCAAGCGCACAGGCGTCTGTCTGGGGACCCATGGCCGTGTAGGTGGGTGCCACCCAGCAGGGTCGCTGGTGATGTGGGTCGCCAGGGCCCCTCGGGGCTGCGCGGCCAGGCCCGGTCGCTGCACCAAGCAACTCGGGAGGCTCCGAGGGGTGCCCCGAGGGCTCGGGGCCGGCGGGAGCGTCTCGTGCGAGGAGCCGGCGCGGCGGCCGCTCGGGCTGGGCGCGCGGGGCGGCTCTGGGGCAGCGC
>VWPW01022091.1:149685-246198 GCA_013389825.1 Crypturellus undulatus | reverse complement strand
CCGCCCGGCGGAGCGGCCCCTCGGCCCGGCCGCGGCAGGAGCCGCTCCCCGCAGGACGGCACGGGACGGGACAGGGGCTCCGCGGGGCTCGGGCTCGACCGGCGGAGGGGGTTTCCTGCGGGCCTCGCCCGCGGATGCTGCCGGCTCGGTCTCGCAGCAGGTCCGGGCTCATGGAGGCCGAGCAGCCTCGTCCTGCCCCCGGGAGCGGGACCCTGTGCCCCGCAGCCTGGGGCTGCCCCCTGCGGGGCACGCGCACCCCTCACACACGTGGGTGAGCGGCTGCAGCGCGTGGGGCTGGGAGCTGCCGGGCTCTGTCCAGCGGGAGGCAGAGCAGGCAGCGCTGCGGGGCTGCTCAGAAGTTGGGCCTCTGGGATCCCCAGTCCTGGAGAAACGGGGCCCGGCTCTTCGCTGGCTGGGTGATGATGGAGCCTCGGTCACCCTGACACTTCTCACTGCGTGTCCATGCCTTGGTGGAGCTGATCTGAGGCTGTGGGAGCTGCAGGGCCCTTCTGGGTCATCTCTTGCCATGTGCTCCCACCTGCTCGGGCTGGCATCACTGTTTAGGCAGACTCATTGGGAGCTGATCTGGGATCTGATCTGGTGGAAAAGGAATCACTTTTTGGTATGTAAAGATTAGTTTTTTTCTGCATCTACTCCTAGAACTTACTTGTGGCACCACGTGGTGCTGGCAGGGCCGGGAGTGGATGTGTTTTTCTGGGAGGAGGGATTGCAGCAGGACCGGGGACTGCCGTGAGCTTGTGGGGGGCGGCACCCGCAGTGCTGAATCCAGCCAGACTTCCCCCAAAGCCTCCTGCACGCCCGCACTGTGCGCTCATCCCTGGCCCTGCTCTGCTGAAGGGCCCTTGTGTGCGTTTTGGTAGACTTGGGCTTTTCCTTCCTCTCGTGTACCACTGGGTGGGCGAGGTGCTTCCCAAAAGCTTTGCCCAGTGCTGGGGCTCTGCTCGCGCACGTGTTGTCCTGCGCCTCTGCTGCGGGTCGGAGCTGTGTTCCTTGCTTCAGCCCATTGGAGATGTCTTTGGGCCTGGTCTCAGAGCGAGCAGGAAGTTGTTTCCTTTCTTCCTGTTTTTGTCCCCATGGCTGCTGGTTTCCTCCGGGAAGAAAGCTCTGCAGTAAAGGAAAAAATAGCCCTACGTAATGGGTAGGGAAGAAGGGAGCCACGCTGGTGGCCGATAGCTGAGGATGCTGGTGAAGGAAGCAGGGCGAGGAGGGAACACAATGAATCGGCTGCAGAAACACTGGGCAGCACAAACAAGGAAGGTCCCCTGTGCAGGAGTGCCGAGGAAAAGGCCCCCTGGGGCTGGTGGCCGTGCAGAACCCGGCGGAGAACTGGGCCCTGCTGCGCCGGGGGGACACGTGTGCTCCTGTGTCCTGGGTTGCAGAGCGTGCACAAGGAGGTGATAGAGCTTGTTGGATGGATTGGTGGAGCCAGGACAAAATCATGAGCTTTCAGGTACTTCCTCCCTCTGCATTTTGATGCTTAGCAGGACATGAGGAGAGGTGTTGTGTGCCCAAAAGCCTGGCTGCCCCCAGCTCCCCTGGCAGCTGGTCTGATAACAGCTGCCGGCTCTCACCTCCTGCATCCCTCTCATACCCTCCGATGGCTGCGGCCGCCTCAACGCGGGCAACGGGCAGTCAGCTCCAGGCCGCCATGCCAGCCCCAGGCCCTGCCGGCCTCCCACAAGCTGTGCTGGGTCCGGAGGAGGGGACCGAGTCTGGTTGTTCTCTATGTGCCCCTGTGTCCACAGAGTGCAGCGGCCCTCGCGTGCGGCCGCTGCTGCGGCTCCCGGGACGGAGGTTAGTGCTGCGGAAAAACAGCTCCCACCAAACTCGTTCTGTGCTGGGACTTCCCATGACAGGTTTCTCTCTTTTTTTTTTTTTTTTTTTTTTTTTTCCTCTCTCTCCTCCTCTCTCTTTTTTAAGCAATACACTTGCAAGAGATCTGTCTACAAACTGGCTTTTCAGGTTTGGGGGAAAGCTGCGGGCCAGCCCAGGTCTCAGGAATGCCTTGCTCTGTGCTGGGCAGGCTGCCGCGCGGGCAAGCACGTCCTCCCCACACTGCGGTGCCCCACAGAGCCCAGCCCTGGCGGCGTCTCGCTCGGGAGCTGCGTCCCATGCAGAAGGCCGGTGTCTGCCGCTGGATTTGGCACATGGCTCCTTTCACTTGTGCGTCAGGCACTGTGACGACGCTGCGGCCAAGCGAGATCGTGAGGCAAGAATAGAAATTCCTCGTGGGGTCATCAGTCCCGTTCCTCTGGAATTTAGCCTCCAAGAGTAGCCAGCAAGTCCCAGCATGTTCCCCCAAAAGAGGCAGGGGCTGCCGAGTGTGGCATGATAGGGCAGTTTATTCTGGGCACGGAGCCCACATGCTCAGATATAATTAGTAAAGATTTGTTTCCGTTCGGTGTGTCGCGTCTCTCTGCAGTTTGAACACGGTCTTGCTGGTGCTGAGGGCTGAGACAGGCAGTGTGAGCAGGAGTCTGGGCTTGTCCTCCTCTTCCAATGGCCTCCAGCCTCCGGTAGGGAGGCCGGTGGAGCATCCAGGGTGCTGCCCACTGAGCAGGGCTGCCCGGGATGGAGGTCCCGGCTTCTGCTCTCTGTAGCTCTAGAGCTTTTACTGGATGGTCTCCAGTAAGATTCACTCCTTGTGGCTGCAGCCTTTCCTCCTTACCCGTCTCCAGAGGCTGTGGCATGCCGTGGAAAGCGCATGCCCTTCCTGAAGCTTCCAGCGTTACCTGCGACCCTGCACAACGCTTGTATTTATCCCTGCTGCTGCAGCCACCTGCCTGGCACTGCTGTGGGACCCCTTTCAGCAGAAGAAGCTCAAGGACAGATTTCTTCCTGCTCTTTCTCCCTGAATGCAGACTTTTCTTTTTCCACCTGGAGGGATGCTGGGCCTAAGTCTAACTTTATCATCACCCAGCTGGAATGAGGTAGATGAGACATTTGGTGCAGCTGCTGTACCGCTGCCTCCCCACTGCTGGGGACAAACCTGCTGTAGTTTTAATCAACCACAGGTGGAGGGTGTGCATTGCCTGAAAGCTCCTGGGTCTTTGTCTTGCATTCTCTCTGCTGAGACTGTAACAGCATCTCCACAGATAAAACACTTGCAGGGTGGAACCAGCAGTGTGAATTTATTGGGATGCAGTGGATCTATTGGTAAAATGTCCCTGTGCTCCTGTGAAGCAGAATGAAGATGGTCTCTATCTTCATGGGAGGAGAAGCCCTTGTGTCGGGTGTCACGCAGGTCATCTTCACCCCAGTCACTTATTTGGCCTTTTTCAGAAGTAGCAAATGAATCAGTTGAACTGAACAAGCATTGGGACCTCTTAATTAACTTACTAACAGAGTAAGTATGTGACTTGTCCAGCAAGTTACCCCCGAGATCAGCTCCCACATGCAAATAACAGAAAGGCACTGGGGAAGGGCCAGTCCCAGCCCTGCAGTTAGCAGTTCCCAGGTGAGGTTTAGCATGGGGAGGAAGCGAGTTTATGAGAGGACGTTTCCCAACGGGCGAGCTTGCAGCCCTGTCAGAGTGTCCTCGGAGCACCCCAGGCTGATTCAGTGTGCACTGCACGTGGTGGCAGCACCAGCTGTGCAGGTCCTGAGGTCCTGTGCCCTGCCTGTGCTCAGAGCCTCACACCGACACGCTGCTCAAGGGCAGTCTGCACCCCAGAACCTCTGCTCTGCACTAGCAGGCTCAACAGCGCCGCTGCCAATGACCGGGGTCGGTCCCCGCGGAGCAAGGACGCAGCCTGTGCTGCGGACGGAGCAGTGGAAGCCGTACTGAGGTGATCACCTCTTGCTGTGGCCGTGTTAGCCCAGGGCTTGTTCCTTTTGTTTTGTTTTGTTTTGTTTTGGTCCTTCTCATCTAGCTGCTCTCAAGGACTGGTCAAATCCTACTGAAGAGCAGCACTCGTGTCTCTCCAACTCGTTTGAGTCCGTGCTACTGTAGGAATGAGGAAGTGGGTTTTTGTTATGAGTGTTGTGATGATGCCACAAAGAGCAAATTAGTAGCTAAAGTTTTGAACAAATCACCCAAACTCTGGTAAAATCCTTCTGTCCAGCAAAGCGTGGCTGTCTGCTGCTTGTTGAAGGCAGAGAGGTTATTCTCCCTGTTAACCTTAATAGTTAAGTGCCCTGTGAGCTACACAGCACAAGTGTTATGGACTGTGTTCCCCTGTGCAGGGAGAGCAAATGTCAGAGTGACGTAAAGCTTATGCTTTCCCAAACTCAAGCTTGGGCTCACTCTTTGACTGCGTAGATGCAGCATTTGTTTGAAACATCATTTAAACTATTCTGTTCACAGCATAGGAATGCTAGAGCTGCTGCAGTGTAAACCTAAGCAACAGATGCATTTCCAAAGAAATGGACCTTGCTTTCGAAATCAGGACATTTCTGAAGTGCTGGGACTGTTAAAGGAAGTGGGATTTCTTCCCAGTAAACTAAGAGGTGACATAAGAATTTTTCATCCGAGTATCGTTGCAAAAGACTTCCGTAGGGCCGCCTTCTCAGGGAGAGGATTGATACCGAGACATGTCTGGTCTTGCCTTTTCTGGAAAACCTCCCCTTCCTGTTTCCACTGCTGAGAGACAACCCCTTGCTCTGCTGGTCAGCAGCATTCCTGCTTTAATTTTTTTTTTTTTTAAGGAATGATCTGTGCAGGATTACCCTGAAGCTGCACAGGATGCTGGTTTTTCTGTTCGCAGCTCCGGCACTTAGCTCTGGCTTAGTGAAAGGTGTGGCAGCCTGAAGTTTAGAATCTGGAGAACTCAGATGACTGAGATCTGGCGAACACAGTATCTGCGTCTCCGATGTTATCACCCCCACATCAATCAGCAGATGGGAGATGTGTTTCTCTGCCTGAATTCGGAGTCTGGTGCTTTAAAGTGAGCCTCAAAAGACACCAGGCTAGGAATGGTTTTGTTGAAGGCATGAGTGCAGCTTCCCATTCTATGCTCTGAACCTGTAACTTCTGGGAAGAGGTGGGAAAGCACCTGCCAGTTGCTTAGTGGGTGGATGATACATTGGATGAGACACCTCTGCATGTAGAGATATTTTTTCTCAGAGTTAGCATGGTGCTTTCTGCTGCTTGCAATACTGGTGAGCGTTGCGTGTGCATGCGTGTGTGCACACCCAGCCCCTCCTGCATCTGCTTCCCTGGTAGACGGTGTAGGAGAAGGTGGCCTAACCAGGTGAGGAGAAACTGGAGCAGTGGAGCCTATGTCTGCTGTCCTCAGCCCTGGCTCTGGCTGTGTAAGAAGAGCAGCTCCACTTGAACCAGCACTGTGGCTAGTGGAACATCTGTTTGAAGTCCCCCAAGGGCCACGTAGCTCTGTGCATGGACATGATTCTGCAGATCTCTTCTCCCCTTTGTATCGAGGTGAGCATTGCCCTGGTTGTGTTGGAGAAAGCGGGTGTGGGAAGATGAGTGAGGATGCTCTGAATTTCAAAGGGACATGCAGAGGAACTTAGCCAGAGTGGTACAAATGCTGCTGCTTCTGTCCTTCAGAATACAGAGTCTACCTTCGGATGGCTTTGGCATTTGTTATTTCCTCTAAGATTTTTTTTTTTTCAGATTGCTATTCAGTGTGGTTTTATGTAACTTTCCATAGGAAATGTTGTCATTTTGTGGCAGTTCTGATCCCATTTTTCAGTGAGATCTTTTTAGTTAGTGCATTAAATGGTGGTTCTTAGCTATTTTTAGTACTGGAAGTCTTTGCTGTAGACATGTGGTGGTTTCTGGTCTAACCTAATTTTTAGGTTGAAGGATTGTGACCCTTTCAGGGAAGGTTACTAGATTTGGCAGCTGCTTTTTGTCAGTTATTCATTGGCTTCATATTTTCTAAATTACATATACATTATAAACACTAACTGGCATTAATTTATCAAGGGAATTGCTTATAAGGTGGATACATGGCTGGCTGCTATTCCAAAAACTCCCAGAACCAGAATCCATGACTGTCTTGGGAGTCTTACCAGTGCCACATCCTTAGTTTTGCTTGTGTCCCAAACCCTTGCAGTGCTCATGCTAAACACGGGACCTGATTTTGAAATTCTGCATCTGAAACTTCTGTGAAAAAATGATAGCTCCATTAAACTCCACACCTATTATGCTGTTGCATTATGTTGTTGCATTTTGTTTTCTAAGGTGGGATCATGGATGCTCTGACGCAAGTGCTTCTGTGACTATCCACTTACCGTATCCTCTAGGCAATGGCCGTGTCCACACTTAGGGTGACCACCAGTGCTCCTGTTCTCCTGGGGATGGGAAGCTGCTGGTGACAGTGTCTTGCAGAGCTGCTGGCAAGTTGTTGCAATAAGTTAAATGTGTGCTAAAGCGCACATGCTGAGGTGCAACAACCATCTGGTACCTGGTGATGGATTTAAGTGGAAAGCAGCCCACTTTGGGGATCAAGCAGTGCTGACTTCACCACCTCCCCTTGGTGGGGGAAGTGCTGCTTGGTGCTGACTTCTCACCCTTGTGCTAGGTGTCCTGTCGCTGGAGCTCATAGCAAACGCCAGCAGCAGCCCATGCCCAAGAGCCCCTGCTGCAACAGGGAGGATTAGGGTACGGCAAGTGGAAACGTGGCTGCTGCGTGTGATGCAGAGCTGATGTTCTCCGTGCAAAGCTGTGCATTGCTTGTTCACAGGGTAACACAACAAAGACGCCAAAGCAGGCCCAAAGGTTTCCCTCTGCTCCCTTTTCTGTAGGTTATGTTTTATGCTCAAACTGTTTCTCTTGCTGCTTTCTGTTCGGGTTGTAGCTAGCTCCATATCAGGCTTCCTCTGGAAGATGAAGTTGGACACTGATGTTCATTGCCTGGGCCCTGTCTGGGCTCTGGGATGCAGCCTCACTGGCCAGTGCTGTGACCATCCTTGTGTGTGTGGGTGTGCTAGGAGATAAAGCGGGGAGCCCCTCTGCCTGTATGTCAGAGACTGTTACCAGTGTGAGTGTTAGCAGATTGCAACTGGGGTCATCTTTTAACCTGTTCTTGGAGAAATTCAACTGTAGATATGAAAACTGAAAGACTTCAGAAGAAATTTTTGAGCTCTATTTTTTTCCTCCCTCTTTGACAGGAAGGTACCAAACCTGGGCATCTCTTGGATCGCTTGTGGAGCTGTTTCAAAAGCTCCTGGCATTCCAGTAGGAGCTCATTTTTGGTTGGTTTTGATCATGATAGTGCTTTCTTTTCTAAAAATCATGGAAATCAAAGGAATCTCAGATCTGCTTTCTGGATCTGCAGTTAGCTCACAGCAGTTCAGATCTCACTGTTAGATCATTTTGCTTTATAGAGTTGCACCTCCTCTAAGGTCAGAGGGCCCTCTGAGGCATTGCACTCTCTCACTGAGCATCTTGCACAGCAGTGTAATTCTGCAGAGCTTTGTGTGAAATCCCAAATCATGTTCTTTCTAATGTAAATTCCTATTTCCAGGAGCCTTAGCGGGCCACCTGGTCTCTCCGAAGGCAGGGAGCTCATGTGCTCACCCAGGGATGCGATGAGCCGATTTGCTCGGTGAGGACAGGAGCCCGGTCTGCACTTTGATGTCTCGACTGATGTCATTGAGACCAATGGAGCTATTGCTGAATAGGCCCGTCCTACCCTTCCTCTCTGAGGTTGCACTGGGCTTATCTGGAATTGTGTGAGTCTCTTCAGGATGCCGGATCAGCAGGAAACCATTTACTTTTGGGTGGGGTTAGTTTTATGCTGGTAAAACCCCTTGAAGTGGCTCTGTGAGGGAAACTGGGCTAACCTGCAGCAACCTGGGGTTGCTTGGCTTGTAAGCAGGAGGAAGGGGAGAGCCCTGCGGCCGCTGCTGCAAGGACAGCAGCCCGTGGCCTGGCTTCCTTGCCAACGTGGGCAAGGGCTGGATGTGGTGGTGGACTCTACCAGGCCTGGGTGTTTCCCTGGAGAGCTTTCCCCAGGAGTGCAGGGCTGCAGGCCAGCTCCATCTTTCTGCCTGCCTGTCTGTCTTATGCCTAATAGTTGGGATATTATTTGTAACTTTGGGTCTGCTCCCTGCTAGATGGTTTTCTTGGCAGTCGTCAGGCTGAAAGCCCATTGGTCCTTTTCTGGGACTTCCTGCCTTTCCCTGCTAGCGGTGCCAGCAGCAATCCCAGAGACAGCCGTAGCCAGCAGCACCCCGCCTTGTCTGGAGAAGACATTTAGGATCCCGATTCTTTACTGTCTGTCCCCTTGGAAGCCTGCCAGCCTCCCTCAACCAGCACATCCACAGGGGCAACCCCCTTCAGGTGCACAGGCCCTGGAGTAAATACAGCTGCTGCAGGGACCGGGGGTAGAGAAATGTGGGAAAACAGTCAGGAATCCTGCTGGACATGGGGGTTGCATTACAGTGGGATAGCCCTGGAGTCTGTTACCTCCCCAGAGATGTCTGGAAGAACCTGCATGTGATGGGCTGGGGAGGAGTGTGAGCCTTGCGGGGGGAAGTTCCAGTGCATGTTCATGCCGTAAAGCGGGATTGAGACTTTTTTGCTGAGTGTTTTGTTGGCGGGTGGCAGAGAAACAGGTTTATTTTAAGTGAAAATGCTAGCAAAAATAATGGAAATTCAGAAGAAGAAATGAGCAGGTTTCTATGGGACTAGCATGAGCTGTCTGTTTAAATGGAAAGAGAGTCCTTGGTTGAAGTGGTTGTGCAGATCTCAGTGTACTTGAGATGCCCCTCAGTTGCAGCGCTCTGTGGGAGGCTTTGTGTTCTCCATTGGGGTCTGGGATTTCACTAAGCAGCTTTTCTTGATTATGGGCCAGCTTTGGGGTTTAACTCTTTCTCCCTTTCTGCCGGTTTGGACCACAGCACCAAGGATTCTCCTGCTGTGGTAGCCTTGCTTTAGCGTGGCGTTTTTGAAGCAGCCCTCCTAGGGCATCTGCGCCATACAGATGTGGGTTTTTTATTGAAATGGTCTTTGTTCTTTTTTTTTGTCTGCTGTGTGGTTGCACGTGCAGCTGGTCGGGTAGATGATGCTGGCTTGGCAATTGCTGTGTGTTGGACACTGTGCTGGCGAACAGGGCTGGTATTTGCCAGTGCTTTGGCTCTGCAGGGCTGAGAGAAGAGCATGACCGATGGGCAGTGTGGGCGGCAGCACCCTGATGAGCTGCTGCTCTGATGAGCTGCTGAGCTCATCAGAGCAGTTCCCGGGCTTTGGGAGAGCTGCAAAGCACAAGCACAGGCTGGAGGACTAGGCCGGCTTGTGTCCAAGGGACAAACAGCTGGATGGGGATCATGTTATTTGTGGGAAGAAGAGATGGTAGAAAGAATATGGAAGAGATTTGTAGGAGCAGGAGTGACATGGAGAAGGGGTGTTGGGAAAGGTGTTTACTCTGCCAGCCCAAGAGCTGGGGGGCATCAAGAGAACCTGGCGAGTGGCAGACTTAAGAGCAAACCAAAGGAGAGGTTTCCACACAGCACGTGTCTCAACTGTGGAGTCCTCTGCCACAGGCAGTTATGGATACTAAAAGCTGACATGAATTCAAGAGGGATTTGGATAGATTCTGGATGAAAGAAAGAGTCACAAGAGCCATGAGATACAAAGGCATCATCTCTGGGAGCAGAAACTCCTGAGTCAGTCACAGCACATGCCTTGACTGCGTGCTGAGTGATAGGACAGCTCTGCCTGTACTGCACTCTGTTATTGGGAAATGGATATTTTGGTACGTGAAAAAGGTCAAACTGTTAGAAGAATTTACTCCTGAGTTCAAGTTCTGTGTCTGCAATCAGAGGTTACACGCACGCACACACACACACGCACAATTGCTACCTACGCATTGCGGTCCATGTTTTCCTATTTCTGCAAGCATAAATGAGGCTTAACTTATATGGTAAATATCCTTTTCACTGGTGGTTTAGCATCATTCCAAGACACTTCTGCTGCAGGGTTACTGGCTCTCCTTGTCCTCAGAATGTCCCTTTCCTCTGCTCTGATCATTCCCAGGTGGAGGATCTGCTGTACAGCTGCAAGTCCTTCGGTGCAAGCTGATCCATTTGGAAAGCAGCTGAAGTGTTTGTTCCCTCAGTACTGAGATCCCTGCCTGGATTTGCAGCAGTTTCTGTAAGGAAATGCAGAAGCCTCATGCAGGAGCTCTTAGTTATCAGCTTGTGCTAAGTTAGGCTGTTTCCAGTAGCTTTAAGAGCATCAGGGAGGATTTGCTTAGTGGTGCAGTGCGTCCGCAGAAGGGTCACGGAGGGACTGGAGGGTCGTGGAGCACAAGTAGTGCTCAGTAGTGACGGGTTGCACTGTGCCAGGACAAGGGCTTCTGTGAGCCCCGGAAAAGCCCTTTTGCAAGGAAAGTAGAACGGTGGCTGGGAGCACCTCGTGCTCTCTTCATTCACATGCCGTAGGAAGCCAGAACAGGTGCTTTCGGTCACTTTTGAAGGCACAGACACTCAGGAATAAGGAATTGTGCCCCTTTTTCTGTGCAGCAGAAGAGAAGCTGTGTGTGCAGGAGCCCGCTGCCTCTGCAGAGGGCATGTCTGTACAGGCTAGATTATGAATTCCCAGACTTTTGGGGGCCTGCGGTATTTGCTGAAACTCAACCTTCATCCACCTACAGCCGAGTCCTCCCTTTCTGTCGTTCCAGCTCAACTGAGCGCGACGCTTTTGGCAGCCAGCCCAGCATATCCGACTGAACTAGCAGCTGGTCTTCACGTCCTCGTAGAGGAGATTCTCTTAACCCAGTCCAGGCCGCCCCACACTCCCAATCCGTTTTATTGATCCACTTCCTCCAACATGCGTGGCTTTGGTAGCAGTAAACCTTGCTGTTTGCACAGCTTCCTTTCTAGGAACAGCTTCAGCAAGCCAGGAGAAAATGATAAAACTGCAGTGACGGGCAATGTATCCGTAGAGAACTAGAGGCTAATGTAGAACCTTCACAGGTTGTCTGGTCCAGAGCAGGACTAATTGGACCCTGTTTAGGCTAATTCTGAATGTCTCCAAGGATGAAGGTCCCACCACCTCTTTGGTCCTATGTGTCGTCTCAGCCACTCCCAGGGAAAAATTCCTTCCTTGCCTCTTAGCCTTCAGTTCAAACCTTTGCCTGTATTGTGCATTCAGAATAAATTGACTGTGAACGTTATAAGTGTCACTGAGTTATTTATAGTTCAAACAGAGAACTTTTCTTCTGCTCCCTTTCAGATCATTTGGGCTTGCAGAGTTAACCGGATGCTCATTCCATCTGTCCACCATGGAGAGGGGAAGAGGCTGAGGCTCTCTGTTGATTTTTGTCTCTTAAGGGGTAGATCCCAAGATAGAGATTACGCAGCCTATCTGGACCCTTGTTCCAGTTTGTAGAAACACTTTTTTTCCCCTCCCCTGGAAAATGCCTGTAGGAGAGCTCTGATTCTCCCCGTTTCCCTGGCAGTCAAGGAGATACTCTCCCAGCGTGAGAGTTGTGTAGCCCCTGTCTCCATGCATGCAGCCCAACAGGCAGGAGAACGTTGCAAGGCAGCAGGGTGGGCAAGATGGCAACAAGTCACCCGTTACTTGGGTGTTCTGTGACATGGTGGTTTTTATTAAAATGCTGTATCATTATTATTAATGTAGGAAAATGACTTGCAGTTTCGGATTGATGACAGTTTTCTGTTTATGCTGTGCTCATTCTATTCTGTGCACCGTGTTGTGTCTCTGGAAAACGGCTGCATTTAAAGGAGATTAAGAACAATGATGAGGAATGGCCGCTTGCTGAGCAGTTGTGGTTGGGAGCTTTGGGGTGGGTGATGCAGCCTGTGCGACCCGCAGTCAGGTTTCAGAGCGAGGCTGGTGGCTTCTGTTGCTGCAGTTACTTAGCTGGTTGGGCTGCATCCAGATCTAATTAAGAATTAATCCATGACTGCTTCCTATGGAATCTGGGTTTTACAGTAGTCTCAGAAAATATTAACGGGAGTGACTGTAAAACCTGTGCCTGCCGTCAAGGTCCTGTGGAGCTCAGCAATGCGCTGTGCTCGGCGCCTGCTCCCACTGGAGCAGCACCGGCACCCACTGCGATTCCAACACTGGGAAGGTGCTGGGCGAGCGGTCCCATGTGCGGGTCCAGGATTGTAGCCCAGAGAAGGACAGGCTGCTGCTTCCCGCTCTCCTACCCCGCACACTGTGTGTCGGAGGGGCATCTGGCTCCCTTCCAACAGCGTCTTCTCTCCTCTCCTAGGCCTGAGGACTGACGCGGGACCATGTCGGAGGTGCGGCATGACAGCACGAGCAGTTTGCAGCGCAAGAAGCCACCATGGTTGAAACTGGACATCCCAGTGCCCGTCTCGGTACCAGAGGAGCCCCCGGTGGTGCAGGTACGAGCCTGGGGCAGGGAGGGGGGCTGCAGCCATGGGTGTGTGATGAATCTGACCTAGGAACAGCCAAGATAATTCGAGGGTCTCAGTGACAGTGGAGAGAGAAGAGTTGCTGGTCACCCAAAGCTGCTACCAGCTTGAGGAGCACAAGAAAATTGCACAAGAAGAGAAAAAAATAACATTGAGGAGTGGTGGAACAGGGAAGGGGTGATAGGTGAGTAGGACTGTACAAAATATGAGAATAAAACATTCATGTTTGTGAATAGGTAGAATAACAGGAACTGCTGCTGCAAGCTGGCAGAAACTCTTACGTGTGGGTGAGCCCTGGGCAGAATGAGGCTGGCCACTCGTGTGAGACTGCTCCAGAGCCGTGACCGCCTGCACCAAAGGCAGAGCCCGGGGGGTGCATGTTTGCTCAGCTACGTAGGTGAAAGAACTGCTCAGTCATGAGAAGTGGAGGCTTGCACAGCTTCCCCGGCGGGGAGCAGGGTGCAGGCTTGTCTAACAGGGTGCTGGCCTGGGAGTTTTTGGTGATGTGTCTCGGAAGGCAAAAATGGAGACACTGACCTGTAGGAGTTACAAGTGGAATACAGGATTTGAACAGTGCAGGTTGAAACCATCCCCATCTCTTAGATTAGGCTTTGGTAGGTGGTGTTGTGCTTGAAATCCAGCCAGGCATCTTCTGAAGAGCTGCTTCTCATGTGCGATGGAAGCTGCTGTAGGGACTGCTATCTGGAAGCCTGGTGTGCATGGCAGGCTGGCTGTGCATGGGGGCTCCTTTGGCTCATTATACGAGTGTCTATACATTATGTTTGCATAAAACAAGAGAAAAAAAGAGTTAGGATTAGAGTAAATTAGCACTTCTCTGACTACAGGGACTGAGTGGCAAGCAGCCTCGAGGCACAGAGACTGGATCTGACCAGGGACACAGAGTTTCACTGGCAAGTGAAGCCAAGGGGCAGGCTGCTCAGCCTGCTTTTCCGGGTGGAAGATAGTATCTCTGCCAAACTGATGAAAAATTAATCCAGAGCAGCCTTGGAGGAGGTAGTTGTATGGGATGGAATCTGCCTGGTGAACTGTGTTTGGTACCTGATGTTGAGCTAGGAGATGCTAGGGATTGAGTGAATGTAGGGAATTAGGTTGTGAACAGAGCTGATACAGTTTTCTTAGCCCTTGCTGGGCAGCAGCCACTGTGAGAGCTTTGGGTAAAGCTATGCTGACCTTCCAGTGCAAATCTGGAGTCACTTACAAAGCAAATCTCTCTTGTCCCCGCTCAGTGCACTTAGCTTCACCTTTCAGAGCAGCCTTGGAGCAAGTGATTTGAATTGCCTCCGACTGGAACAAAGCAGGAGGGTCCATTGCAGGAATTCATGTAACACAGTCTTCTAAAACTGGACATCAGTCCATGGGCCAGGCTAGAGATAAGCTGAACTGCAACCCACTGCCACGTGCAGGTGTCAAGTCCTTGGCAATGACTTCTGTGTTCTGTACAATCTGCTTCTATTGGCTAATGACTGGCTAACATGGACACAGTTCTTGTCAGCCTGACTTGGCTGCCCAGCTTCCTGCACCCGGTGTGTGCTCAGGAGTCTGTGGAACTGCTGGCTTCATGTTTCAGCTCCTGGCTGGCCCTGCGAGCCTCACTTGGAGAGCACTAACTCCCTTCCTGCTCTGTTTTGCAGCCAACGAAGCGCCAGGGCTTCCTGCGAAGTGTGAGCATGCCTGCCGAGAACACCCGTGTGCCCTCACTGCCGAACGAGGTGCGGAGACCGGTGCTGCAACGACAGACCTCAATCACCCAGACCATCAGGAGGTGAGGGGGAACCTGCTCTAAAGGATGGCGCTGCACGGCAGAGTCCACAGTGCCCGGTCTTCTGCTTGTCCTGCTGCCACTTATGTGGCACTCTGTCACAGCAGGGTTGATTGAGTGGTTTCCCTCATTTTCTGTAAGGAGATTGAGTCAGAGGGTGGGTGTAGGTTGCTCCATGGCTGCCCTCCTGAGGTGCCAGCCTTCACCCACTCGTGCTGCAGAACACCTTTCAGCCAGGGTATAGACTGAGAACAGCTCTGCTTTGCCTCAGACGATCCCCACCTGCCTTGGTGATGAAGTCCTCTCACGGCCTCTCTGCTCCTGCTGGGGTGGGAGCTGAGCGGTGGGATGGTGGCAGCTCAGGCTGCTTCTGGGCCTGCCTGAGGCTGACCTTGTTTGCCCGGCTCACCTGTCCGGGTGGTGGTGGTGATGGCAAAGCTCCTGCACACTGAGGAGGGCTGCTCATGTTCTGCTTAGCATCAGGGCTGTGGGCAAGTGCACATGGCAGATGTTTTTGGAGTCTTCTGTTCCAGCGGCCTTGATGCTATTTCACTGTGTGACAAGTCACTCACAGGCTGTGTGCAACGTGAGGGTGGCTAAGAGTCTCTTATCCTGGAGTTGCTGTCCTCATAGTCACTGAGGTCTTGCAGCTTGCAGGGGCTTTCTGCAGAGTCCTGGTCAAGGGCTGTTCAAGGGGCAGAGCTGCAGGAGATGCAAAAGACACTGAAACTAGCAATAAGAGTATGAAACAGCTGGGTCAGAAATGAGAATGGCCTAAAATCCCATGCTCTTCATAGAGCCAGAGTTTGGAGCTTGGATCAGGTACGAGTCCAAAATCAAGCCTGTGTGGTCCCAAACATGGCACTGCAGTGGTTTGGGCACCTGAATGTTACATGTAGGCATTGAACACCAGACTCCCAGGGTGTCTGAGATGTCCACAAGGTGTAACAGATGTGGCTGAGACCACAGCCAGAGACCAAGACCAGTGGCATCAGTCACTTGTGTCTGAGCAGGACATGTCTCCGCCTGCAGCTGCCTCTGTGCTTTCACACTCCAGTGCCCAATGTCACCGGTGGGGTTTGTAGATGGGTTTCTGGGTGAAAAAGGGCAGAACTCAGAGGTCTAAGGGCAGAAGGAGAACACAGCAACTCCTGAAAGCGGTGGCTGATGTACGTCAGGGATGCAGATGCACAAAGGGACTCAACAGTCCACTGGGTTTGGAGATGGTGGCGTGTGCAGCTTGAGTTTGGTTCTTTCCCTCCGGTTGTGCTGTTGGCCGGAGCCTGTTGCCATGTGCAGTATGGGACTAAAGAAGGAGAGGGGAGGTGTTGGATGCAGGTCACTGCCCCTCTCCCCAGCCCAACAGCCTCCTCCCTTCAGCTCTCTTTTCTTTGCAGCAGACAGGTACGGTTTCAAAGGAGTCACACCATGCCCGTTCATGGGCACCAGGGGGGCAGGAGCTCCCTGAGAAAGCGGCAGTCCCTGCCCCGATCGTTTTTCAGGTATTGGTAGCACTGAGTGTGAAACCCATCCCTGCATGTGTGCGCAAGGGCTGCTCTGAGCTGTACAGGCCGTGGCTGTGGCCAGGACCAGATCGCCAACGCAGGCGCTGGCCAGCAGGCCCACAAGAGAGCCACAACGTCTGTGCGTGCATCTAACACAAACCCATGGTCACTCCTACTAAGTATGTAGGCAGCTGTCAATAAACAGCATGGAAGTGACTAACGAGCTGTCCACCCGCCAGCCTCACTCACTCCCACCTTCCTAACACACTGTCACCCTCCTGGTGTTTGCTGCAGCTGGAGCATCTCCCCAGGCAGCCGTGGTGCAGTCTGCCTTTGCTAGCATCCGTGGCACACATGGAATATATGTATCTCAGCCCTCGAGGCCACCTTGGGCAAGAGGGCAGGAGAGGAGGCTGCACTGAACGAATACTCGGTGCAGAGCTGCAAACAGGACTCAAGAGACTGGTGAATCTGACCTCTTGATCCTGTAGGATCATAGCAGATGCTAATCCAAATGATTGTCTTCCTTTTGAGGTGGAGATCTTCTTAGCTTCAAGGAGATCAACCCTTCCTGGAGTCCACAGCCCATCCACACCCCTCCTTCCTCCCCAAATAAAGCCTAGTGAACTTGTGAATCAGACAGACAATGTGACTGTGTGTCTGGACCTAACGCCCTGGAGTCTCTTTCCAGCCTTGTCTTCCTCACTGCTGCCCTTGGCCAAATCCTGCACTGGCACCACATCTGCCCCAGGCAGCTGCTTGGGTCTGGACTCAGGCTCTTGGGCCTGGCTGGCTCGAGCTGATAGAAGAGCTTTAGTGAGAGTCAGTCCCTGCTGCTAGTTCACTGCTGATTGCAGTGTTGATTCATTGCTGGTTAGGGTGCTTCATGAGCCTCTGTAGGAGGGAATGAGACTCCCCAGCTAGAAGGGATGTTCAGTACCTTCCTGGGGCACTCCGGATACTCAGAATTCCATGGGCAGCTCTCCTGGACCATCTCAGCTATGGTCAGAAAGCAGGAAGGATCTTTACCCTGGGCCTGAGCTGGCAGTGGTCATTGGCAGGTTACCAGTTGCACTCACTGTGCAAAGCACCTGCAGTTGTGCTGGTGCTTCCAAGCAGTGGGAACACCGTTTTAGAGGGCCCTTGGGCTCCCCTGTTTGCACAATGGCAGTCACCAGCAGGCTCGTACAGACTCAGGACATCTGTCCTCTCCCTTTGAAGAGTGACCCCACGCACTGGCTTGTTGTCAAAGATTGCCTTGGTCTTGAAATACTGGTTGCAGACGTCTATGGCAAGCCTTCTGAGCTGTTGTAAAGGTTTGTGTATTGTGTGTTGTGCCTGTGTAGGGAGGGAGTGTCCTTGCTTCTGTCCTGGTTTCTGCACAGATAGAACATTCCCTCTGCTAGGGACTTGGTTTGGGGGTATCAGGTTGGGTGCTGACCTTCAGCCTTTGTGGTTCTGAGATGAATGACAAGGTAGGGTCTGTGGGAGCCAAGCTCTGCGTTGTGGCATCCCCTTCTCTGGAGTCCTGCCCCATACTGACGTGTTGGAGGTGTTAGAGAAATTCGGGTCAGTGAGATCAGGCACCATCTAGCAAAGACCCACTTGACCCTGGTGCCTGTTGAGTCTGTAGTGCGAGTCTAGGAGAACAGGGGCAGGCTGTGGGCAGTGTGTGTTCATCTGCAGCTGGAGGTGCTGCATGGAAGGGCTGTGGGGTTTGTATTTACATGTTTTTACATAGTGACAGGATATCTTGACCTTTCTGTTGGTGCCATTTTTGTTTTTCTGTAAAGCAAAATAAGCAGAACACTGGGTGAGTTCTGCATCTCAGTGGATGGCAGAATCCATCTGCATTGGCTCAGTTCACTTGTGTGACCTGTCTCTAGGTTGAATCAACCACCTACTTCAATGTGTGTTTTAGTGCTCCCTTTATGGTCTGTAAATTTTTTCTGCCTCCTGAATAGCTGGAAACCCAGCTCTGGAGCAGGGGGCTGGAGGCCAGGATTTTGGGTTTGGCTTGGAAGGACTTTCAGGTTTTGGCACTTGGGCCAGACAACTGTGGCTCCACAAAGCTTGTCATCTTCTAAAGCAGGATTAGCCCCAGTGGGGAGGGCTTGGCAGGCCTGAGATGGTCTTTGTAGGTTTACAGCACCAGCTGTCCTTCAGCATGTGATGCAGATGGTTAGTCTGATTTACACCTATCCCTCCCTGCCTGCCTTGGGGTTTTGCTCCTGATCCAGAGCTCTTATGTGACAGCAACCGCTTGGCCAGTGTGGGCTGGTATGTTTCCAAAACACCTTCATCTGGCTGAAGCCTTGGGCTCCTCTTCTGCCACTAGCAGTTCAGAGCAGTGTGTGCCCTTCGCAGCAGAGCTCGGGACCACAGCAAACCTCTGCCATTATAGTTACCTATAATCAGGATGGGATGTAGAAGTTAGTGTGGGAGAAGGCTGAGAAACAACACTGAGTTCTGCTGGGTCTTGGGAGAAGCTACAGAGCCATGAAACAGCAGAGTCCCATCATGGTGGGCCTAGAGCTGGCCACAGAACGGTAAGTGTTTTCCATGCATGTTTTTAAAGAAAAAGCCCTTTCACCATTTCTTCTTAATTTCTGTTTCATCTCTTTTTCTTTCATTCCAGAAAACCTCAGAACTAACTATCCCTTTACCTACAGTGAATCTCTTCTGTCTCTTGTTTATTTGTTTGTGTGTTTGTTAAATGACAGGATGTCATTGGTGGGTGAACATTTCTGTCCAGCATCTGTTAAAAAAAAAAAAAAGGCAAGAAAAAGAAGGAAAAAGAAAAAAAGTGCTGAGAAGAGACTGTGAGATGTTCACAGGGGAAGAATTCTGCCTTTGAACTGGGTGGGCGGGAAATGATCACCAGAGCTTTTGACTTTAAATTTGTCTAGTGTGAGCAAATGTAAAGCTCCTGTGCACTTGTGTGTTGCAATCTTTCAGAGGTACAGCAGACTGGTTTGGGGTGAGCAAAGACAGTGATGCGACTCAGAAATGGCAGCGAAAGAGCCTCCGCCACTGCAGCCTGCGATATGGGAAGCTGAAACCTCAGGTCATCCGGGAAATGGACTTGCCCAGCCAGGACAATATTTCTCTAACAAGCACAGAGACCCCCCCTCCTCTCTATGTTGGGTCTTGCCAACTGGGCATGCAAAAGGTGAGTGGCATCTAGGACAGAGTCAAGGTCATGAGCTTCCTGCCTCCCTGGAAGCTATGTCCAGCCTGGGCTTAGTTCTGCCTGGATACTTCTGGTTTGTGTTTTCAGGCACTTACTAAGCCTGAGATAAATTTTAGCATGCTCCCTCCTTCAGCAGCCCCCTCTCCAGTCTGGTTGGTTGAGATCCTACGTCTCTCTGGGTAACAGGCTCAGAGGTGTCTGTCACATCATGACGTTGGTGCCATGGCAGGTGACAACACTCATGGGCGGCACTGCCAAAGGGCTCCCAAATCAGACTTTCATTTTTGCAAGGACAAAAGCCACGTCATTCACAGAAGGGATGTACCCCAGACCCTGCTGTACGTAGGGAGCTGTTGTCATTCAGGACATTTATCTATTGAATCCTTGCCCAAGCTGAGTGCAGGCACTAGCACAAGTATTGACCTCCTAGAAATCTGGCTATGCCGTAGGTCTTCACAAAGTGTCTCTGGCATCAGCTGGATCCCCAAAGAGGGGCTTGTAGCTCCTGGAAACTTGTCCAGTTTTTTCCAACTTTTACAACCTTCACCTAGTTGTTCAGACTCAGATAGCAAACTAGCTAGAAAAAGAGCATGGCTATATTCAGGATTTGTCAAACTCCTGTTCCTGTAGCGCATCCTCTTCCTGTAGAGCTCACTGGCACAGAAGATGCTTAAAAACAAGTATGTAGGAAGGGCTGAAGAAGGTTTGGATTCCCTTGTGAATGTAAGGAACATTTTTGTTCATATTGACTACTCTAACCTACAAGCAAAAGGAGCAGGGGGGAAGAGATTTGAGGACTTATGTTTGTGACTTGGAGCTGAGGCTGATTTGGGACATGTTATTTGTCATTTCCTTGCTGTTGAATTTCTGTCCTTTCCAGCCTGGTTCCTGGTCCATCCCAGGTCTCAATATGTTGGCTGGAGGGAGCAGGGCTTGGTGGGCAAGGGCTGAGGGTGCGTGAACTGATGGGACTCCTCTCTGGGCAGATCATAGACCCCTTGGCGCGTGGCCGGGCTTTCCGCATGGCCGATGACAACGATGGCTGCAGCATCCCCCACACACCGATCACGCCAGGGGCCACCTCACTCTGCTCCTTCACCAGCTCGCGCTCAGGCTTCAATCGCCTCCCACGACGGCGGAAACGGGAGTCTGTTGCCAAAATGAGTTTCCGGGCAGCTGCGGCATTGGTAAAGGTATGGCCTGGGGGAGGCAGGGACCCGCCGGGCAGCAGGACATGGCCCTGCCCTGGGAGAGGGGTGAGAGGGAAAGAGCTGCCTGCTGGGAGGGAGGTTGGTCATGGGGAGAGCGGTGGTAGGTGAGAAACCAGGTCGTCCTGCTGTCCTGTCTCTGCTACTTGTCTAGGAGGGAGGATTTATGAGAAGGGGTGGAGATGGATGGGCTTCAGCATATGCCTTCCTTGCCCTTTATCAGCGTGGGGCCTTCATTTTCTATGACCAGCAACTTCAGAGGGTTGCAGCAGTTCCAGTTCACCCTGCCTGGACCTCCAGGTATCTGTCTGCACCTGGTCAGCAGGAATGGCAGAGCAGAAGAACCAGAGCCTCTTGCGGTGCGATGCTTTTCCACCTTCCTCAGGCTCAGTTCTCTTTTCTTGTGTGGCTGCTGGAGCCTGGGGCTGTGCCACAGTCCCAGCACCCCTTCTGCTATGCCTGATGCCGCATGTCACTACTGTTTGGTCAAAGACATAATTGTGCAACATGTGACAGAGCAGCACGTCGCAGGCCGTGCCTGTCAGCCCCTATGGGTGCTGCACGTGAAGAAGTGGGATCGGGTTTGAGTCTCGCAAGGAGGTGTCACACGATGCCCGGAGCTGCACTGGCTGCTGAGGCCCGGCTGCCCTCCCTGCGCCTGGGCCCCAGGTCTCTCGTGGCGACTGAGTGCCGCCTTCTCCTGCTGCAGGGCCGCTCGCTGAAGGACAGCACCTTGCGGAGGGCTCAGCGGCGCAGCTTCACCCCAGCGAGCTTCATGGAGGAGGACACGGTGGATTTTCCAGATGAGCTTGACACTTCTTTCTTTGCTCGGGTAAGGGACAGGGTGCTGGCGTGGCCCTGGGTGCCAGAGTTGTGCAGGACTCTCCTCTGGCTGATGTCTCCAATGTGACAATAGCCCTTTCTGATGGGACTTCTGTTCCTTTGGCCAGGAAGGAGTCCTCCATGAGGAGCTCTCTACTTATCCCGATGAAGTGTTCGAGTCACCCTCGGAAGCTGCGATCAAAGACACTGAGGTGAAGCCTCTGGATCAGACGGATCTCACAGGAGGTGCTTTGGACAAAAATGAGCTTGAGAGAAGCCATCTGTTACTGTGAGTATGTTCCTGAGAGCTGCCAATGCCTATTGTGGGGCTGGTCAAAGCAGGGCCTTCACCATCGCTCGCATGTGGGATATGCCAAGGTCCAGGTGCTGTGGACACTTGAGCAGGTCCAGTGTATGAGCAGTGCAGCGACTGGTTCTGAAGTCCAGCTTTGCTTCTCTTGATTCTTTGAGTGAGATACCTCCTGCTCCAGCTACCCAGACATTTGAAAGGTGACTCTGAGGGCACCTCTGCAATCTCCAGCAACTTCTACCTTCCCCCTGAGGTGCTTCAGAGGTTGTATCATGCCTCAAGGAAGCAAAGGCACTTTAGAGCAGCTATGGGACGCTCAGGGCCCAGCTTTTGGCTATGAGAATATAGCAGAGGTGAGAAGGCTGTTGCTGTTGCCACAGTCCCCAGGAGCTGTTGCCTTGCTCCAAGGAGCAGTGTGAAGCAGTGCTGAGAGTCGAGCCATGCTGCATTCCTCGCTTGAAACCAGAGAAAGGTGTGGCGTGCGCTGAGAGCCCTGCAGATATGTGGGTGGTTCTGTGCTGTGTGCCCAGATTTTTTCCACCTGAGTAACTGGTACTGAGTAACTGCTCTGTGTCATTCAGAGCTGGCTCTGGCTGCCTGGCAGCTCAGCCCAGCAGAGAGCTCTGATAGGTGTGAACGTGGAGCAGACGGGGAGAAGGTGCTTGTTGTGGTTCTGCTGTTCACAGCCCATCTTGCTGGTGCTTTCCCTTCAAGTGCTGCCAAGACCTTGACTCAGTCTGAACGTAGGTGGAAGTAGCATATGGTGGGAGTTTGGAGTCTCTCCCCTCAGACAGTCTGAGTCTTCTTATCGCTGTTTGTATCTCCTCATATGTTTATTTATTATTTACTGAAGAAGATACACTTCTATCACTTGAGATAAATATTATTAGAATGCCAGGCAGGTGTCCTTTCAGATAGTCAGGGTTTATCCTGGCGTAGACTGATTGCAGAGACCCGCATAGGAGATGCTGTGAAACAGCATGTCCCTAGCACAGAAACAGCCTGAACCCTCAGGACAAGAGCAAGCTGGAGTGGACTCTGCACCTGCTATTGGAGAAAAACGTTCTGTGACATCTCTCTTGGGAAGCCTATCCCAGGTGGAGGTTCTGCTGGGTGTGGTATTGCAAAGAGATGAGGTTCCACAGAAGTGATTTTGGCTGATGAGGTGTCGGATTTTCCTTCATTCTGTTGCTTGTCCGTGCCCCAAAGTTGTCTAACTTTTCTGAAATGCTCTGGTGAATTTTTAGAAAAAAAGGTAGAGCGCTGGTTTCTCTATTTCTGATGATCATTGTCTTTGTGCAGACCTGGAAGCCTGTGCAGGAGTCGTGTTGGTTCCTCTTGCACCTGGACAAAATGAAGCTGTGGGGACGTGGTGGGGGAAGCAGGATCACAAGGGTGGTTTTGCCGGAAAAGGGCTGATCCCTCCTGCTGTTCCATGAAGAAGAAAACCACTTCTGTCCCGATTTGTGTTTCAGCCCACTGGAGCGAGGCTGGAGGAAGCAGAAGGACGGGGCCCTGGCTCAGCCCAAAGTCCGCTTGCGGCAGGAGGTGGTGAGCGTGAGTCCGCAGAAGCGCGGCCAGCGCATCGCCGTGCCCGTCAGGAAGCTCTTTGCCAAAGAGAAGAGACCCTACGGGCTGGGGATGGTGGGGAAGCTGACAAATCGCACCTACCGCAAGCGCATCGACAGCTACGTCAAGCGGCAGATCGAGGACATGGACGATCACAGGTGAGAGTCACAGTGGCAGGAGGGTGTCCCCACAAATCTAGTGAGTGAGTCCCCTCAGGGACTCGCGACACTGAGGGTGGTTGGGTGGAACATGCTGCTCAAGACTGTACAGCACAGCATCACTAAGCTGTAGCAGAGAGCAGCATGTTGGTGTCACCAGGCACTGGGAACTCACCCCTCTCCTTGTTTTGCTTCGGGTGCTGTTATATCTGCTGGGGCTGAGGGACAGAGGGTCTCTGCCCTGTCAGGGCCGTTCTAGGAGAGAAGATGAACAGGAGGGTGTGGGGTTGCCTGTCTCTGATCATTCTCCTACAGTCATTAGGTCAGATATGCAGCACGCTGGTGTCAAACTTGTATGTTTATAGTTGTTCCCCTCGGCAGAAGGTGGCTTGTCCTGGCTGTGGGAGTCAGTGTAGACAGAGGGTTGTCTGCCAGCAAGGTCTTAGGTTGTTGTGTCCAGTCCTGTGCTCCCTGATCTTAGCTGATCTTAGCCTGATCTAGGCTGATCTTAGCCTGTTCCCCAAAGTCTGCCAGGCATGTGGGGAGAAGCAGCAGGTTTTCTCCTGTGGTCCATCAACAGGAGTGATGTGCATGGATTCCAGCCTTTGATCTTCTTCCTTTCCCTCTATCCAGGCCTTTCTTCACATACTGGGTCACCTTCGTGCATTCACTCATCACCATCCTTGCTGTGTGCATCTACGGCATCGCCCCTGTGGGGTTCTCGCAACATGAGACTGTTGATTCGGTGAGTAAATCCACACCACCTGCCCAGGCTGTTGTCACCTCTTGGCCTTCAGCTGCTGGCCCCAGCTTATCAGCTACTCGCCCACAAGGCTTGGCAGCTGGACAGCAGGACCCAGCGCTGGGCTGGGAGCCAGCCTCGGCCTGTGCACCGGGCACTGCTCCCCTTGCTTGCACCCATGGGTCCTGTGGCAGCTGGACCGGCTTCTGGGTGGGCTTGGACACATGCTTGGGGTTGTAGCTTTTAGTAGTTGGCTGGAGGAGGGATGATCCTAGAAGACCTGCAGGCAGCACTGGGATTTCTTTCTGCTTTCTTCCTCGCTGCAGAGCAATGGAGATGGGAAGCCGGGTTCCTGGCAGGGAACCGTGTGAACGGTGGGATGAAAGGGGGTTGTCCAGTCCTTGCAGCACTTGGCACACAGTGTGGCAGGCTCGTCACAGGCTCTGGCTGTGGCCTTGCTGGCAGCCCTTGCGGCAGCTTGCTCCCCTCCTGGTGTCCACAGCAAGGAGGTGTTTCAAATCTGAGTTAAGTTTATGCAGCAGCTGCAGGAATCTGCTCCTGCTGAGAGCAAAAACAGACCTATCCAGCGTGGAGAGCTGATCTCAAAGCTGTTTTCAGTCTCCCCATTTTTGTTGTCAAAAATCTCTCTAAGGTATTAATCCCCACCGGCCACGTCCCTGTTCCACACAGTGGTGTTCTGTGACATCTCACTGCTCTCTCTGAGTGTCTGTGCCTGCACTGCTGGTGTGAAAGATGCTGCACGCGCCTCAGGTCTGTGTGAAGCTCTGCAAGCTCCCAGTGTTCTCGCTTTCTGTCTTTGCAGGTCTTACGGAACCGTGGGGTTTATGAAAACGTCAAATACGTCCAGCAAGAAAACTTCTGGATTGGCCCCAGCTCGGTGAGCGTCATTGGCTGGGCCATTGTTGGGCTGAGGGGGCTGTACGCCAGTGGCGAGTCCAGCAACAGCTTTTTGATGCCCGTACCCACTGAATAAAGCAGCGATGTTCCCTCCCCAGCACTGATGTTGCTGAGGCTGTGGTCAAGTAAATCCCTGGACTCTGTTTTGGGATTGCTTCTTCAGGGCAAGTGTTGAGAATATGTCTGTGTGCGGGTATCCCTTTGCAGGACCTGTCCCAGGTCTCTTCGGTCTGGCAGGGCTGTCCCTCGCAGTGTCTTCCAGCCTGCTCTGCCCTGGGCAGCCCTCGGCTGAGCTGAGCGTTTCCTTCTTTCTTCCAGGAGGCCCTGATCCACCTGGGAGCCAAGTTCTCCCCATGCATGAGGCAGGACCAGCAAGTGCACAGCTTCATCAGTGCCAAGCGGGAGAAGGAGAAGCACTCGGCTTGCTGTGTGCGCAACGACAAGTCCGGCTGCGTGCAGACCTCAGAGGAGGAGTGTTCGGTGAGTGGGGAGGCTCCTTTCCTACTGTCCCCATGGGCTCAGGGCTGCTCCTGTTGATGCCCCTGTGGCCCCAGGCTTCACAGTGATGTCTGCGCTTTCCCCTCTCCTGCAGTCCACCCTGGCTGTGTGGGTGAAGTGGCCCCACCACCCGAGCACACCAATGCTGGCAGGAAACAAGAGGCAGTTTGGGTCTGTTTGTCACCAGGACCCCAGGTAGGTCCTGCCAAGCCCAGTTGCCATCCTGGGGCACCAGTGGAGCCAGAGGGCCTCGATGTACCCAGGTTCCTTGTTGGGCAGACAGCAGCTGCTTTGAGGACCAGGGGACAGGTGGGTGGGAATGTTCTCACCCACCCTGACAGCTGGGAGGGAACAGGATTCCCAGCAGGGGCAGGTGCTGAAGGTGGCTGGGGGTGCAGGGACGTTTGAGACAGAGCTCGGGCTCAGGCTGGCCCTGCTACGTGGTCAGCAGCCATGTTCCCAGCACTGGGTCACGATGGTTGGGACAAGTTGACCCCCTATTCTCGTGGTCATGCACACCTGGAAAGGCGCTCCAGCTGCAGCTGTCCCAGGGCAGGAGAAGACCTGTGGTCAGGGCAGGGGCTCTCAGGGTGATCCCACCTGCTGCTCCTGGCAGGGGAGGCAGCTTCTCTGGGTGATCTTGGCTTTCTGTTGCTGCAGGGTGTGTGAGCAGCCAGCCTCGACAGAGCCGCACGAGTGGCCAGATGACATCACCAAGTGGCCGGTGAGCATCACCAGTGGCACGGGGCTGTGCTGGCTGCTGGCCTTGGCAGCCCTGGGCATCCTGCGGTGCAGAGACACAGCAGTGTTGATGGAAGGGGCCCTGGTGCAGCCTCCCGATGGTGCAAACATTGGATTAGGGCAGCCGTGCCTTTGTCCAGCTAAGGTTCAAGATGTTCCAAGGTCTCTCGTGGTCCCTGCCAGGAGAAGGACTCAGTCAAGGGGCTGTTTTCTTCACTTAGCAGCTGGGAGCCTCCCTGTGTGGCAGTGGCTTCTTGCCAAGGGGCTGCTTTGAGCCCACCCAGGCAGCAAGCAAAGCCAGGGTTGTCTCATGGCCTATTGTCACCTTCCAGATCTGCACAAAAAACAGTGCTGGGAATTACACCAACCACCTTCACATGGACTGTGTGATCACAGGCCGGCCCTGCTGCATTGGGACCAAAGGAAGGTAACGAGTTTTACCGGTCTGGGGAAGGGCTGAGCTTTGGGGTGAGATGCAGGGGTCCTTGCCAGGTGCTACATGCAGTTGTTTGTCCTCTTCCTGCCCAGAGCTCTGCTGGGAAGGAGGAATTGGACAGGAAGCTGTGACAGATCTCCCAGATGGAGCAGAGCTCTGGGGCAAGCATGGGAGATGGCCAGCCTGAGTCCTTGGTGTGGGTCAGGATGTATCATTCCACTGTTCCTGCGGTCCAGAAGGACTTGTATCCCTGGGGATTAATGACTTGCCCTGGACAGGAGGAGGGTTCAGCAAACTCCCTTGAGAACGGCCAGCGCATTCCTGATATGCTGCGTTGGACCAGCATGGTGTCTCTGAGCATTCATGGAGATACTTGAGATGATCTGCCCTGGGTTTGCTGAGGAAGAAGACATTCTTCCTGTTGCTCCTCAGCTTGAATGGCTACCCAGTGCTTTGGCCTGCTTTTTTCTTGCTAATGAGAAAAATCAGTGCTGCACTGAGGACTTTTGCTCTGTCCCTGAAGGTCATGACAGAACCCTTGTCCTAGCCCCTCTTTTCTGCTTTGCCAACTGTCCCCCAGCCACAAAGACCCAGATCCCCAAGGCTGCGTTGCTCCTTTCTCTACTGTAGTAACTCACCTCGCTGGTGGTTCAGCATCCGTGCAGGCATGATGTTAGTGTATCTGGAGACTTGGGCTTGTGTTTGGCAGGGAAGCAAGAGGGAAGTGCTGGAGAGTGGTATCCAGCTCAAATGGGAATGTAATAGCGTGTGCATAGTAGAGACACTGCCCGTGATAGAGGGAGCAGTTCACATGGCTAGATCGGGGATGAGGGGAGTGGGATTAGGTGGCTTAGGGGCACTGGATGGTCCTCTGTGCCATCCATGTGACATATATTTCTTATTTTATTTACTTGTGCCCTATCCAGGTGTGAAATAACCTCCCGGGAGTATTGTGAGTTCATGCGAGGCTATTTCCATGAGGAGGCAACGCTTTGCTCTCAGGTACCTGCCGAGCCGAAGGCTGCGATGGTGGCGCAGCTCCTGCCTGCGTGGTGCCAGTGGGAGGGAGTCCCTCATCCTGCCCCTAGGCTGAGCCCCACTGCTGAGTCCCACCTCGAGCCCCAGGGAGGTTGCTGATATGTCTGGCGACACATGACCCTGTGTTGGAGACAATTTTGGGACTCTATGCAGGACAGAGGGGAGCCTCTCATTCATAACTAGCCGCGGTCTCTGTGGGCTGCCGGGTGCTGCCGGTGGGTTCACAGCACAACTCTGCTTTTGTTGCCCTAGGTGCACTGCATGGACGACGTCTGCGGCCTCCTGCCTTTCCTAAATCCAGAAGTCCCTGACCAGTTCTACCGTCTCTGGCTCTCGCTTTTCCTCCATGCTGGGTAAGCAGAGCTGTGAAGCTGCTGGAGCCTGAGGGAGCCCTGGGCCCTGGCGCTGGGATTGGTGAGGGCTGCTGGGAAGGCCCTTCCCCGAGGAGCAGGGGGGCTGAGCTGTCCTGTTGTCCTGCTGAGGCAGGTAGGCAGCGTTTGGTGCTGGGGCTAGAGGGGTGGGTCGCGTCCAGAGCCCTCCACAAGGCTGGGGCAGGAGAGGCAGGTGAGGACAGGGGGTGACTGCAGCGGCTGCTCCTTCAGCTCCTGTGCTCTGAACTTGGCAGGATCCTGCACTGTCTGGTTTCAGTCTGTTTCCAAATGACGATCCTGCGGGACCTGGAGAAGCTGGCAGGATGGCATCGCATTTCTATCATCTACCTGCTCAGTGGCATTACTGGGAACCTTGCCAGTGCAATATTCCTACCCTACAGAGCAGAGGTGGGTCTCCTACAGACTAGGGTCCCACTAACCTGCCCTGAGACCGCTGTGCTGAATGCAGGCCTTCTCCACGTGCCTGTGGTGGGCTGGATGGCAGAGAAAGCAGAGTTGGGCTCATCTCTGCAGCACATGGCTTGTGCAGATTTGTCACTAGATATCTAACTGCTGAACAGTAAATTCCGACCCAAAAGCTCCCTGGGCCTTCTAAGCAATTGGCCTGTTTTGGCTCCAGTAGGAAGGCTGCCTCTTGCAATGAGTGGGCTAATGCTCTTTGGCCAGCCGGAGCACAAGAGGCTCCTGGGGACAGGGAATTGAGATCTGCAGCCAGGGCCAGAGACCGGCTGCGTGTGGGTGGCAGGCAGCTGAGGGTGAGAGCAGAGCAGCCTGCTTTCCCCACACAGCGCCCAGGACTGTCCTTGTCCACGTTCCACAGCTGAGAAATCTGATGTGACCATCCAGCGTCACTTCGGATGACCATGTGGCAAGACCTGGAGAACCATCTTCCAACAATGGTTCTTCATTGAGAAAAAGTATGGGATAAGGGGAGGGAGAAGGGAGCTTGAGTCTTCACCTTGGTGACTCAGACTATATCTGCCTCCCTTAAGCATAAAGTTCATTCTGGCAATTGTGGGCCTCATACATACCTCATTTCCAAGATCAAATGAGGCATTTTAGTCCTTAACCTCCATTTTAAGGACAAAGGCTCAAGCTGTGGCATCTCCTTCCTAAGTTCCAAGTATTCCTGAACAAGGAGCCAAATCTGAGATAACTGTAATGCCCGGAGCTGGCTGCAGAAGCCAGGCAGGCGGCATGTGGCTGATGTTACTCGTAATGCTCTTCTTCTGCAGGTCGGCCCCGCAGGATCCCAGTTTGGGATTCTGGCCTGTCTGTTTGTGGAGCTCTTCCAGAGTTGGCAAATCCTGGCACGCCCATGGAGGGCCTTCTTCAAGCTGCTGGCTGTGGTGCTTTTTCTTTTCGCCTTTGGCCTCCTGCCTTGGATTGATAATTTTGCTCACATTTCAGGATTTATCAGTGGCTTCTTCCTCTCCTTTGCCTTCCTGCCCTACATTAGCTTTGGGAAGTTTGACTTATATAGGAAGCGATGCCAAATTATAGTTTTCCAGCTCATCTTCATTGCACTCTTCTCAGGACTTGTGATTCTGTTCTATTTCTACCCCATCAAGTGTGAGTGGTGTGAATTCCTTACGTGTATACCATTCACAGACAAGTTCTGCGAGAAATACGACCTGGACGCGCAGCTCCACTGAAAAGCAAAGACTGGCTTCTCAAGCAGGCCTTGGAGATGGACTGTCTTTGCGTGTGCTGTGCCAGTTCCATATGGACAGAGTCGCTAATCCAAATGACACTTCTAACCCTGCCCGTGGTTAATTTAAACTCTCTCTTTAGCACTTGGCAGGCATGATTTGCCTTATCTCAGAAGACTCTGAAAACAGAATTTGTGCCTTGTTCAATTGTATTGAACCTTTTCTGCTGCCATTATTTTTATTACACTAGTTTCAATACTACATTTTTAACCAGAGTTGTTTACTACTGCTAAGGTGGTGATTAAATGGAAAGGTAGCGTTTTAGCTACTGTTAATTGTTCTGCATAGTCTGTGGCTACATTTGTTACTTTATCTCATCTATGCTGTTTCATCGACCTGTTTAGGTTAAGTCCTTTCCTAGAACCCAACATAGAGCCAGACATGGTTTTGCAGATGGAAATGTAAAGAGCACAGAGCATTAGAAAACTGCAGGGTCTCTTTAATCCTGGAGAATGGACACAACATACATCTTTGAGGCACATTTCAAACAGCAGCTGCAAAAGCTGTGGCAGGTAGGAGCTTCCCTTCAACTCTGAGTCTGTTCCTCTTTGAAACACTATAGCCTTTTCCTCTAGGAAGGTGCAGAATCCCCAGTCTGGTCTTGGCACAGCTGCATTCTCTTCTCCTTCTGTTAAAGACAGAAAAAATGGATAGGGACAATAGTTACCACATGCTGGGCTCTCATATTACCGCAGTACTAAGTCTAGAGTGTCTGTAGGGATCAGTCACTGCCATAGGTGATCAGTGGTCAGAGGCACCATCTGGCAGAGCTCCTCTCTGTGTGCAAATTTTCTTGTGGATGCTGTGAATATGGCAGCATTGAAAGAGGAAAAAAAAACCACTGTTGTCACATGTCACATTTTCTCACCCAGACAGAGCTGCAAAACAAAATGAGGAAACAGACATTTGGAAAAGCTGATGTTATCACTGCTTTTCAGAGTTTTAGATTCATTTTTAGAGGGGGGGGATAGAGAAAGTGGTACAGGTTTACACTTAGTCAGCTTGAAAGTCTTGGCCATACCATGCATTTATATATGTACATATATATATATATATTTAATGACAATCTGATACTGAAATCATGATGGCCACAGGGGCTACATGCAGATAAATATACAATATTTACAGCACTTCCTGTGCTGGAGGCATCTCAGATGCATCAAAAATACCAGGAACAAAAGTTGTCTAATAGTTTGTCCTGTCTTCCCAGAACAATGAATCAACTGAATTCAAGCTTCTGTAAACCAGAAAATGGAGAATATGAGAACAAAAATATACAGGACATAAGCTAAGGTCTCTTATCTCTAGCTTGAAGGAAGATGGCTTAAAATGCACCCCCTGTGGAAGAGTGGAGAACATGATGCTGTGTTTGCTATTGCAGATTATTTAGCAGCCTGCCCCATTCCTGACAGCAAGCTCCAGAGATGATGAAGCCTAAAAGGAAGCAACATTCTCAAAGCAGTTTCGGGGCAAACAAAGAAAAGCTGCACTCAGTGAGTTGCAGCACATGGTGGGTGCAGAGTCAGAGGCCAGAGGCAAAACACGCTTAGAGATAAGCCCTTGCCAGCACTAAGATGCCACATTGCAGGAGCAGCATTAACTATGTGCTGCGGTAACATCCAGTCTCGAGCTACTCAGGCTACAAATCCAAAATGTGGAAATGGACCAGACCAGGTGTGAGCATGTGGGAATCCTCTGCTAAGCAGTGAGGAGCAACCCCACCAGCTGCTGCAAGCCCTAAAGCCCTGGGACAATGACTGTGAGCGGGTAGTTCTTAATGGGGTTTTCAGGACTTACCTGACAAACTACTTTCGAAGTTTCTTTATGAAGCTGACCTCATCACGGTTTCTAATGCCATACCTGAATAGAGGATTATGCTGTTACATGCTAATTCCCCAGGAACTACTGCCTTTGGCTGGCATACTTTTAGCCCCTGGGGAGATGGACTCAGACTTTCAGGTGATGGGCTCCAGTGCAGAACAAAACCAAGTTCTCATACCTGAGTAGACCCTCTTGCCAGCATTTCAGGATGTGATCATCTACCTTTTACACTGCAATACACCCCCCAGCCTCCTCATGGACAGATATTTCAGGGAGACTTTCCTTAGGTAGAGCTGTCTTTCTAGGGATTTTTCCTGCTCTTGTACAACCTGTTGGAGAAAACTGCACCACCCTCTGGTGGGACTAGATGAAGTCCAGAGGTCCCTGGGCCCCTGGCACAGCAGCACAGATAAATCCATGCCCATGTGCAGGCTGCATAGACAGCGTGAACCCAAGCAGGGCTGGGAGACCCCTGCCCACTCACTCTCTCAGCTTCTTCCTGTCGTCTGCCAGCTTCTCTCCAGCGTAGGTTAAGTGGTAAGTCCTCCATATGTACTTCCTGGGGGGGAAAACACCCAGGGGCTGCCCCACAGAGCCGGCCAGGCGGGTGAGGCAGCAGCGCTCCCCATCGGCGGGGCTGGACTCACCAGCTGAGGTGCTGGACGCCGCCCTGGCGCGCCTGCCGCAGCTGCACGTGCCGCCGCAGAGCCTTCTTGAGGTCCAGCACCGAGGCGTTCTGCACCACCACCACGGCTGCGGGACAGGCCTCAGCGCCCGCTCGGCCACCACCCGGCACCCATCACCCCGGCCCCTCGGCTCCTGCTCCTGGTACCCCTGACCATCCAGCATCCCTGTCCCTGGCATCCTGCTCCCAACAAACACCCCTGTCCACCCGGCATCCTGCCCCTGATACCCCTGCCCGCCCAGCATCCCTACCCACCCTGCAGCCTGCTTCCGACACCACTGCCTTCCTGGCATCCGCTCCCGACACCCCTGCCTGCTATCCCGCTCCTGTCCCGCTCCCAGCACCCCTGCCCGTCCGACCGCTGCCCGCATCCCGCTCTCCGCACCCTGGCCCCGCACCGCGTCCCCCCAGCCCCCGTGCCCGCCGCCCCGTCCCGTCCCGTCACGCACGCACGGTCTCGCCGTCCGCCTTGCACACGCGCACGGTCATGGCCTGTCCGTACTCGAGCGCCACCTGCGAGCCGATCTCCTCGGGCGTCACCTGCGGGCGGCAGCGCGAGCCGGGCGGGACGTGACCCGCGGCCCCCGTCCNGCCCGCCCCGCCGCGGGCCGCACCTGGGGCGGCAGGTCGCAGAGCAGCGGGTCCTGCACGAGCCGCGCCAGCGCAGCTTGGAAGAGCTCGAGCACCTCGGCGTGCGCCAGCTCCTCCTCGGCCTCCGCCATCGCCGCCGCCGGAAGGGGCGGGCGGGCGCCGCCATGCTGCTCTTCTGCCCGGCCTGCGGCAACGTCCTGGTGGCCGAGGAGGGGCCGCGCTGCCACCGCTTCGCCTGCACCACCTGCCCCTACGTGCGCAACGTGACGCGCAAGGTGCCGCGCGGGACCGGGGGGCGCGGGGCGGCGCGGGGAGGGGGGTCCCGCACCCACTGAGCGCGCGGGCCGCCCGCAGGTGACGAGCAGGAAGTACCCGCAGCTCAAGGAGGTGGACGACGTGCTGGGCGGCGCGGCGGCCTGGGAGAACGTGGACTCCACGGCGGGTAGGGCCGGGGCGGCTGCTCGGGCCGGACCGGGGCGGGTTGGGCCGGGCCGGGCGGGTGCGGGCCGGGGGATGACGGCCCCGCGCGGCGCTCACGGCCGCCGTCTCGCCCGCAGAGCCGTGCCCCAAGTGCGAGCACCCCCGCGCCTACTTCATGCAGATCCAGACGCGCTCGGCCGACGAGCCCATGACCACGTTCTACAAGTGCTGCAACGCGCAGTGCGGGCACCGCTGGAGGGACTGAGCGCGGCCGCGCCCGCAATAAAGGCGCCCGTGCCCGGGAACCAGCCTGGCCTCGCGTGTGCTGTGAGGGGGGCCGCGGGGAGGGCCCTCGGGGCCGCCGCGGTGTCGCGCTCTGGGGCGGGAAGGGGCAGCGGGATGCGCCGGGCCGGCGCGGCCCTTCTGCTGCCCAGTGCGGTAGCTGTGCTGAGAACAGCCAGAAACTCGTGCTGTGCCTGGCGGGTGCCGAGCACGCAGCAACCCGCGGCTCGAAATACTCAGCAGAGAGCTCTGGTGGAGCCTGAAATCCCTAACCTCAGGGAAGAGTCCTCAGGCTGCCATGGTGGGGGTGCAGCAAGGGGAAACACCGTCTCTGTGGGCATAAAGGGAGGGGGGGAAAGGATTTCCCTGTGCTGTGCTGCAACCAGAAACCAGCATCTGCCTGGTGGAAGTTGCGTACGGGCAAACAAAATCAAATACTCCGGTTGAAATCTTGCAAAAGCTGCAAAGCTGAAGGTATGTGTAAAACTGGGCAGGTGGAATAGGGGTTTAGCACTGCAGCCAGTTCTTTTGGAGAAGAGGCAGAGTCAGGTTCATTATTTCATCTCCAGCACAAAAAGAACACGAGCATTTTGGAAAAGGAAAAATTCAGGTTTTTATAAACACCCCAATTATAGTTCACTGCCTGCCACAGTAATCTTGCATAAGATTGCCTGCCAAAGAAACAGTGCCAGAGCTAAAACAAAAGAAAAGGGGCATTACACAAAATACCGTTTGTTACCAGTGCACCTACATATCAAGGAAGGTGGTGGCAGCACAAGCATGGATGTGATTTCTGCACTTTGTATTCCCCCATGAGGGATTGGACAACATACAATGCTCTAGGCAGACCGGCTGGGATGCACAACTAAAGATCTATGACAAGTATGGTCTGTCCTACACTTTTTTATTTCTCATCAACTTTTGTGCTTTGCACTGACATCAGATGGCTTCTCTCCTTGCTCTCTCAGAACTAGAAAAGCATCATAATCTGACTGGAAGCAGGAACTGATGTATCAGTGAATAAAAACAAAAAGGTAGGATGTAAAAACTTAAGTAATGTAGAAGCCAGCAAATGCAGGATGAGGTGATGAACTGGCCCAACAGACCTACAGCAAAGATAAATGTGTTTGAAAGGGCTTACTGTATTTGACAGTATCTTGCATTTTACTAAGATGGGTCTGGAGAGGTCCTTCATAGCTAATTGTTTTAGTAATTTGTGTCCATGTCATGCTAAAATACTACAGAGGCCTCAGTCAAAGACAAAACTCAGGTCACAGCTGTGAATAATGATCAAGATGATGGTATTATTGCAAGAGGAAAATCCAGAAAGAAGTCTAAAAAGACCATCAAGACACATGAGATTGAATTCCCTCTGGACTGGAGATGAGTGGTCAGGAGTAGTCCAGTAAAGCTAAGTAGCCTGTGAGGAACGTAATTGAGTTTGCAGAAAAACCCACCAGATAACGCAGAAGTTGTGAAGTGTAGGCTGTACAAGCAATTAGAGCATGTAGTCCAAATAGGACTTGCATCTTAATATTAGGTTTTATTCTCAGTATATACATTCAAAAGTAAAAAGCATAAATAACTTTATTACTAAAAAAACAGAGCACAAATGCTTTTATGGTAGCTAAAACCACTTTAACATGAGTCAGCCTAACCTCTTTTATACATGGATCATCTGTACCCATTTATTCCAATTAACTTCACAGGGGAACACTCTTCCCAGCCTGAGAGTGCAGTCTATGGTAGGCTCATAGTATACTGTTGGGGTTTCACTCAGTTTGGGATTGTTTAGCTCTTCTTCTTTCATAACCGGACGAGAAAAGAGAGACACTACTGGTGGCTTTTTCATGTAGAATCGTTTGATGCAACCAAGGGCTTCGAGACCCTGCAGGGGAGGGGAAAAAGTCACATGCTTTTAGCTACAAAAGTTGCACAAAAAGACACATTAAATGCTATTCTAACCATAGTGTTTTCAGAAACTTTAGACTTTCTGTTAAGTGACTCATCCCTGTTATCCCTGGAGAGCACAGTATATGGCAAAGGTTACAGCAGAACAATGTAAATTTGCCTATCTGAGTACATGCTCATTTATAGTATCTCAATTATAGTATCTATTCAGGATCAAACCTTCCAAGCACAGTGGTTGACATCTGGATACAGAATGCATTCAACAGCAGGTCTGCAAAGTTTAGGACCAGTTATAGGTTATTTCAGTGCTGCTGCATATGGAAATTCCAGACTTCTGGGGTGCTTCTTGCTGAAGGGGTGGCATTTGTTCTACAACCACACTCAGCACAACAATGTATGTGCTGTAAATATCTAGTGTGTATTTGGTGATCCTACCTAGCTAGACAGGCACCTAGATTTATTAATACTTGGTAGTACACAACTTGCATTACTACCAAAATGAACCTGCTTTCTGAATCAATATAGTAATTCAGCGAACAGTGGTACAACATCCTCCATCCTCACTGCTAAGTAGCTTACTCTGGCTTTGATTAATCTACACTAAAGGGAAAAGGCCGTTTTTCATGGGCTGTTGTCAACTGCCACCCATTCCCCTGAGACTCCTGCACAGGAGTCGCTGCCAGTGTGCTGAGCACAGACCAAGTGTGGAAGCTGACCCGGGTTAGGTTCCAGCGGCTGCTGGTTCACATACCTGCAGTATCTCCAGGACAGCGACGGGCTGCAGCACTCCCGCGTAGTGCTGCAGCAGCGCGCCTTCCGTTACGCCTGGTCTTGTCATGACGTGGTAGAGCACAGCCTCCATCATTCCCTTGCACACAGGTTTATTTAGAGTCCCATCCACAATCCTCCACGGTCTCCCGAGGAAGCAGACGTTCTCGCAGGCCCTGCAGAAGATGGTGATTCAGCTCTGTCAGTTGCTACTTTGACAGTGAGAAATGCAAACTGCTTGCTGCAGCGAGACTCCTCCTCCTGCTCCCTGTCCTAGCAGGCAGGAATGAACACTTGACAAGAGGACCTTGTCTTTTATGCAAAAGGACCTACCCTGACATTAGTGCCTACTGGGTTTTCCTGATGAGAATGATTCTTCTGGTTAGATTTCCCATCAGTTACTGTTTAATGGAGAGTCTGACTGCAAAACCTAGTGGCATTATTTGTGGAGTAATAATCATTTTTGCTCCTTTGATATTCGGAATTCATTGCTTTTTGAAAACAAACATGTACCTAAGAGATCTTCTCCAAATGCATACAAAGACATAAGCAGCATTAACAGAGAAAGTTGAAAAAAAAAAAAGGATTCTCCATCTTTAATAATCTGTGACCATCAGAAGATGAAACTAAAATCACTAAAGCATTTGCTTGGAGAAGTTGTTTTGGTCACACTAAATGTTAGTTATTCTGCAGACATCTCTGCTACTCACCTGTCCCGGGCTGCCTGAGATAGGTCTGTCACAGAACTTCCTGGAAAAAAAAGGACACATACGTTGTATCTAAAAAGTAGCTCAAATTCTATACCTACAGTGCAAGGAAAATAAAAGGTGGCCAAGCTGTAAAAGGCAATAATTTATGCTAGAAAATAACACCAGCAAAGTGAGCTGTGTGCATGACAGTTGCATGGGGCATTCTAAGCTTCTACTCTGCATTTATCTGTCTGCAGCATCTTCTCTCCTTCTGCAGCTGTTTGCTTAGCCACATCTGTCTATTCCAGCTACAGCTTTTGTGGCCCTGTCCCAATCATAGCAAAAAGTTTTATTCCTATAATCTTGCTACATGACAGATAATTACATGGTTTGAAAAATAACCATGTGCAAGTTGTGCACAAGGTTATTTGCGCTTTGTGCACATTGCACTTTGTGCAAGTTTTGCACAAAGAGCAATGCAGGGACTCTTGCTTGCAAGCACTCACAAAGGTTTAACTTTACTCCTACCAGCAAACCGAAGCTGAGCAGGAGACCTGTGAGTTGATGCAAACTCAAGAGTTCAGCAGGGTTCAGGTTTGATGAGAAGGCAGTCTGTGACTTCCATGGTGCATTATGACATGGGCTTTAATTACACAATTACTTTACTTTGGGTAATTCCACCGCACCCAGGGGCTAGCAGCTTTGGCATAAGCACGTCTTGTCCTCTGTAAACCCTTCTGAGTAAAGTAAAGCAGTTAAGCAAAGGGTGTAGACTAAAGCTTTAGTGGCAAGACCAAGTGCAACTCAGCCCATGGATGTGTGAGGAAAACCGAATTCTACGCCACAGACATGTAAGTCAAATAAACCCTAACAGGAGCTTTTCAAAAGGTTTTCTTTACCCATTTGACAGCTTGAGCATTTGCACTCCATTTGAAGGCAAATGGAAAACAGTAACTACAAATGCTGGTCAGATGCACCTGAAACATTATTTAGAAAAATGTAACTTGGGAATTAAGATTCAAAGTGGATGCAAATTTTGTCTTTTGGCAGACACATCATGACTGAGCTAAAACCGTGGCGCTCCAATTGTGTAACTATGTCATCCTGCACATTTAGATTTTTTTTTCTTTGCTTTAATTCAGTGATACACAGGATATACAACTTGACAGTTGCTTATTTAGAACATGTGATAATGTTTTAAGACCACAGATGTGTAGTACAAGCACATATGTCTTGGTAAATGCCAGATAGGCTTCATAAGTATGACTCGTAAAAACTGTAAGCTTAGTATCACAACTAATTAGGACTGTTTCCCCTCCTAAAATTAGAGTTAATTAAATCAAGACCGGGGCAGCAGTTTCACATTAAGCTGCTGAAATCTGTGCTGTTTAGACAGCCCTGAGTCAACAGCCTGTAGGAAGGCTCTGTTAAACACCACTAAACTCTGGATTGCTTTGCACTGATTCACGGGACATGGTGCAACTGTCAAAGTAGAGGAATGGCACATATTGGCAAAAGACTTCGTAAGCAATCTGAAATCAAAGCCAATAGGAACAAAAACAAAATAAAACTCTCCAACACAAAATCTGAGATAGTTCTTGGCATAGACTCCTACCTGTTAAAAAAAAAGAACACTAGCAGTAAAAATGTAATAAAAATGAAGTCAAACTTGGTATAAAAGAGGCTATTAATCTCACTGGCACATGCCATTTACTGGTGAATGGTTTAAGGACTTCACAGCTTTCAGTTATTGACATTCTAGTCAAATGTAAACTAGTAGCACTGGATTTGCGAGTTTTAAAGACGTCTGCTCTTTGTGCTGAATCCAGAGAAGAAAAACCTCAAAATTCAAAGATGTTTTCGGAGATTAAGACATGAAACATGTTTCTAAGAAAAGCCTATTTCTGAATTAGTCATGAATATTCTACCAGTAGGACTGAGAAGGAATCTTTGATGTATTTGAAGCCTCCGTTGCCTTCCAGATCAACCAGTGCAATGCCACTTTTTCTGTGAGAAATTAAAACCCCTCTCAGTGGTATTTGTCTTCAAATACAAAGACCTTGTATTTGCCTATAAAATGTAGTACCTGTTTGGGATCAGCTGACGGTGATTTAGTTTTTACTCCTTATGTGCAGAACTCCTACATACCTGAAAAGGCATCGGCGTTCTCCTGTAACTGGGAAGCCTCATCATGCTGCTCCTTGGAAGGATTTTCAAGGCCACAGAGCTGCATGTCTTGCTCAGCTCTGGGATCATCATTCTCTGCTTGAAGATCGTTGTCCTCAGAACAAGGTCTGTCTTGTTCCTCCTGCGTGTCCACACTGACAGCATCTGAAGCACATGCTGAGTCTTGAGCTAGGGGGTCTGTCTGCCCTCCCAAGGGGCCTGTTTCTTCATCAGCAACTGAAGTGTCCCTTGTTTTAACAGGAGCAGTAACATCTGTGTCAGAGTTATTTTCACTTGCACTTTTCAGACTGCTCTGTGGACCCTGGCAGAGTTGGCTGCTATCTTGAAGCTCATCGTTTTGAATCTTAAGTCTCTTCCTTGGGGGTTCTTCATCACTGACAGACTTTATGTCATTTACTGGCTGTTCCTCCTCGGCTGAGCAGTCCTCCCCGTTCTTTGGTCCTGACTGCAGATAATCCTGCTGCATGTCTAAGGGGGTGGTGTCTGTGCCTTGCTGACCACAATCATCTGGTTTATTTTTCAGACATACTGAATGTAGTAGCCATGGCTTGGCAAATATTATTGCAACCAGTCTTATGGTATGGGCTCCTACTTCTAAAACCTGTTGCATTTCAATAAGGTCCTGTAGAGAAAAAAAAAAAGTGTTATTAGCTTGTACAGCAAAATAGAAGTATATCCCAATATCATGGATTTCCTATCTTTAACTGGCAGCAAGAAAAGAGGAGGAGCTTACTGGGACATTCAGCTTACATTAAATGAAAAGATAACTGGGAACGTTTCTCGCTTCTGAATGTGAGCTCTGGTACCTGTAGCTTTTTGCAACTGTTCCTTCCTAGCTTTGACAAAGTATTGCTCCTAACTAGGAGGCAAAATTGCCATCAGGCTATTGGTGTGTTATCTGTCTGTATATCTTTTTTCAATTTATAGTTGCATCATACAGTTTGGGAGATTGGTCTGTTCAAGAGGAATACGAAATATGAACACATGTATGTACAGCCAAGCAGCTGTCTGTGAAAGCACCTGAAGGTACTGCTGCAAATTCCTGGTGCGTTCAGGTTCCATTTCTTCATAGCTGCAGAAATGTCTGCCCAGCTCAGCTTTGCCAATCCCAAAGTGGGAAGTCGCCTCTATTGCACTACGGATCTCCAAAACAGCAACCACATCTCTGGGACTGTAGCCATAACATTCTGTACACTCACGAAGAAACCCATCAACTTCATAATTTTCTTCTTGCACTTTTATCAGTCTGGTGAAAGTTTTAGGGAGGCAAGAGACTCCCACAGCCATCTTATCAATCAGAGAAGAATCTGCAAAGCAAGTAAGAAGCAAGTGTATATGCTGTGAAACAGCTGTTTTTGTGTATCTATGGAAAGATAAAAACCTGAAACAGGTAAGAGATCTAGATAGGCAAGATATCTAGATAGGTAAGAGATATCTAGAGTAATTGATATCTAGATGATATCAATTAAAAATACAGCTCAGCTTTTGTGTTCATTACTGCAACTCCTCGTTCTGCTTTTCCTATCAGCCTCTGGAAAGATGTGTAGAAGAGCAAGCTGGTTCACAAGGGCCTGCCCTCACATGGATGTGAAGTATCAGTGAAAGACACTGTAGAGTTACTGGTGTTGTCTCTAACGTTCTAAGTTGATGAGGAAATCATCTTTTTTTTCCCGCCTCAGAGAAGGACAAGTGAAGAGCCTGTGGCATGAAAAAGCTATGGAGAACCCTATTAATCAAAATTACTGTAAAGAAGGGCAGAAAGCTATTGGCCAAATATGGTAAAACAGACAAGTTCCCAATGTCTTAGTACCACCAACATAGTCTTAGTACCACAACATAACAAAGCATCTGAACATAGTGTGTTTGGGGATAGGTCTATCACTGCACCACAGCTCACCCCAACTATACAAAGCTGAATCAATATAATAGCTTTCTGCAGTGCTGGATGATTAGAGAATAGTTTTGGCAGTGTTCCTGTTTGCTCCCCACCATTTATCTGCAGGCTGCCTTTATATGCTGCCTTCTGGGATACTCCTGACAGCTGCTCTTCTTTGACAGCCAAGAAAAGATGAGACCAATTGTAATGAGCTGTCGCTCAGCAGGCCTGCAGGGTATGTGAGGTAAGAAAGACCTGAAAAAATATTTCTGTTTTACCTTTATCACAACAGCAATGGCAATGGGCAGGGGCAGCACCAGCCACTCCATTACAACTAGTCTTTCCTGACTAGATTTGCATTACACCAGAAAGGAAGACGCTCTTCAAGAAAGGAGAGTGCTGACAAAAATGCAAATTATGCAAATTATCAAAATGTTTAAATTACTATACCTAAAATGACACAGGTTAAACACCATGAGATGCTTCTAGGAGACAAAGTAAATGCGAATTTCTGTTCAAGGAGCTCTGAAAAGATCTTTTTTCTTTACTGAAGGGAAGTTCTTACTATAACATAATAGGGGATTGTAAGTTGTAAAAGGGACTGAAAAACTTCTTCCTAAAGGGATGACAAAGTAAAAAACTAACTTCCTCTTTGGATTAATGGTTTCACAAAACATGATATGCAGCCAATACCACAAAATGGCCCTCCTTAAGCCAATTACCTGTTAGTTCTAAATCAGGAGAAAAAGCATTGCAAAGCAAACCACATGTTCTAATGAGTAGGAAGAAAAATGTTCCTGTTACAAGGCTTGGCTCAAATCAGTTCCTCAGCTCACAAATTTTCTATCCTGCCTGTTCCAACCTACTTCTGTGCAAGCTGGGCTAAACAGAAACTAACCTGGATAGCTGAGTCTTCCCGGCACTGGAGTACATCGCAGCTTAACCTTCACTTGGCAGGAATTAACCACAATATTGTCACTGGGACTCAGGTTGCGTGTGCTAACAATTCCAGGTGCGTAATAGCCTCTCATCAGCAAGTAATTGGTATGAGATGCCTGACGAGCTTTTACTTCTATTCTCCGTTTGCCTCCAGAATTGTCATCTAAGTCATCATCCTCCTCCTCCTCCTCCTCCAGTCCTTCTTTTCCCAAACTACAGCAAACAGAAACATTTTGTTTAGTTTTTTTTTCTTTTCATTTTCCAAAATAATATCTTAAGTGACTTATTACGAAGAGCAGAGCAAGAGCACATGTTTTTCTGCATCCTATAATTCAATCGTAAACACCTGTGGATATGTCGATAGCAGCCTGATTTATAGTGCTGAGAACAACCAGCTACAGAAAGGATAATCCTGTGCGGGTCCTTGGAAGAGGAAACATTCATTTTGTCAGCATTTTGAAAGGAACCCAAAATGTTTCAGCTCATACTGCTAAGACTCGTTCAGGATGCCTTTCATCATGGGAGCACACATGTCAGAGCACAAAGGCCGAGACCATAAAGGATACTGTAGCATAGAGCAGGCTATTTTTAAGGAGGGAAGATAAAAACGATTTACAGACCACGCACTGCAGTTACTTAAAAAAAGAAAAAAAAAAACAAACAAACATACCCATATACAAAAAAAACCCAAACCCAAAAAGCAGACACTGTAGACAACCTCAAGCATGGGAGCAACAGTAAAAGCCTGGAGGGACTTGCCAGGGGAACAGATTTAGTGAAACCAACACTATTTCCTTCCAGGACAGAACATGAGTCCTGTTGGATAAAGGTGAAGTGGATAAGGCTCCACCAAAAAAACTTGATCTAGCTCTGAAGTTGCCTCTGCTTTAAGCAGATTAGGCTCGAGACAACCAGATGCCCCTTTCCAACCTTTACTAAGATTATTTAGACCCTAAGTATCTTCTCTTCTAAAATCTACATAAACAAAATAAATGAACGATTGTAAAAACTAGTGTGAATCCAAGACTAGTTTTAAAATTGGACTGGGACTTTTCTAGGGTTCAGCCTTGTGTGCCCTTTCACTAATGACCTGCATGATAAAAGAGGGACGTTGCTTATTAAGTTTGCAGGCGATATCAAACTGGAGACACTGTAAGTATGTGGGAGGACAGGATTTCAGTTAAGAGCTTTTCCAGAAAACTGGAGAAATGGCCTGGAAAAGAACAGGAAACAGTTTAATATGGACAAATGCAAAATATGTGTATCATATATTATGCACCTGTCCCCATATTGGAGGGGAAACAAGTGACTAGGTAAAAGAAGAGAAACTTGTTATAGCGAATCACAAGCTGGACATCAATCACTGCACTTTTTTTTAAATCTCTATCAGTATGGCCATTCATCATCTTGGGCAGTATAAGCAGACATTTCTATTTAATATGTGATGTAATTGGCCTGTATCTGCCAGCAAAAATACAGTATTTGGCTTTTGACATCACCGTTCAGAGGAGAGTAATGAGACAGACAGGGATCTAGATAACATAAACAACTAAAGCAATGGAGATAGCAGATTGAAGAAAGACTATGTTAGTATATGTAATAAGCTACTCTAACAACAAAAGATCATACTGTTTTTTCATGTATACTGCCAGGAAGCAACAGGTTAAACTGCAGCAGGGGATTTTAGTTGCACACTAAGAAAACATAATGATAATAACAACAGTATTCATAAGATTAGACAACATAGGGTGAGAATGGCATTTAAATTATTTGGTGTTTAAAAAAATTAAAAAAAGAGAATACGCAATGCATAGAACAAATAATGTGTAGAGTTTTCTCTGAAATGGAAACCTTGTTATTAATCCTTGTTAGCCCTTGAAAAGGAATGGTGATGAACGTGACTGCAGCACACACTGCTCTCCTTATCACTTTAGTTCTGGTGGCAGTGAAGTGCCTGGCAATTTAAATGTCATGTATGTGAAGACAAATGCAGTCCAAGGCTATAATGACAAGCTCTGAAGTGCCATTAAATCCTCAAAATGCTCCCTGAAAAATAATAACCTAAACAGTGTCACAGCAAAACATGAAAACATGCTAAACCTAGAGCATAAAGCACTAATGCATGTCAGATTCCCTTCAGCCTTCAAATCTTACTCACAAAGAAAATACTGGTGCATACCTTTTGATCACTTCATTCTCAACCATAGTGCTGTCCACCACCACTATCTGCTCTGGGATTCTCACATTCACAGATACAAGTCCCAAGGCAAACAGGGAAAGCATCGCCACGCAGTGGCCTCCAGGCCCATCCATAGGGAATGCAGTCATGCTTTCCAAGGATTTAGAGTCGTCATCTTTAAATGAGAAGCTATCTGGCTGGTCTGATTTTTCATTATCCTTCAGCTTCTCAAGGAATTGAAAGGATTCTGTACAAATTGTACTGGGGAATCGCCATGTAAAAACTCTGCACAAAAGAACAAATTCAAACAAGCACACAACATTGATATTCTGTTCTTACTATTCATGAATTTCAGTTTTCTAGTAGCACAAAAAAATTCAGTAGTTTAAGTTCCATACTAATGCTGGTAACGATGAACCTTCTACACCTACTCATACAGCTATGTGGCTCAAACAGATACATGGCAAATGTAAAGCAAAGATCTCGTCCGCTGCTTCAGCATTAAATAGGTTTACAGCTAATGCTGTTCCCTCCACACCAAATATCCAGGTACATTGCAGCACAAAACAGCACAAAATAACTGGGGAGGAAAAGAAAGCAACCACCAGAAGGACAAGAGGACTAAGAAATCTTTCATCTGTATTAAGAATTTCAGTGCTACTTCCCTGCTCTGTGAGCCTGTGTGCAGGTTTGCTCAGTGAACTTGGCTCTGTGGCCTTTAGAGCCCTAATTGCCAACTGGAAGCAGGGCTAACAAACCTTGATGTTACCTTCATCTATCCCACCGTGCTGGTCCAATCCTGCACATTATCTACTCCATGGCAAGCACACTTGGGTACATTCTATTGCTGGATCACATATCAACAATGAATTTCCTGACACCCACCTGTAGTAACTCTGAGAGAGCTGGTAGGACATGGGCACGAAGGGCAAAGCTCGACTTTTCTTCGGACCCAGTGTGTGGTTTACTCGACGGCGATTGACCAGACTTCTCTTCTGGCACTCTACAAAAGCCTTCACCAGAATGTCATCCTGGTACTCACGGTACAAACGAAAAGTCTGCAAAACAAAACCCCCTCAGTGGAAACATGTAACTGGTAGTTGATGATATAACTCAACCTGGACACTTAATGCCACAAAAAAAATACGTTAATCTAAACCCACTGTTAGACCCACCCATCTGAAATTTCCTGTAACTAAATGAAAACAGAACATAAATGATACATATACATTTAGTTTTTATATTATTCTATTGCTTTTATAGGGTTTTAGGCTTTCGATAGCAGACACCAAGTAACTTAACTAAATATTACAGAACACTTAATATCCAAAATGGGATCAGGCTCCTGATAGAATTATATATACAAAAAAACCCCACTCATCTATACCACATCTGAGTGGACTCTTCCCATCATTTTACCAGGATCTCCTGTTTCCAAAAGCTTGTCTGATAAGATATTAATCTCAAACTTCTAGCTTTTTTTCTTAATGTACTTGGCACTTATAGATGGTCTACGCCTAGGACCGTCTTTGTGATATTCAGAGCTTAATTCCAATTGCTCAAGCAGGCACTGAATCATGATATAGTTTGGTCCATTGGAAGGGATGTGGAGTGCATTCCATACGATTTTTGAGGATTGCTCCAAACTCCCATCTTGCAGTCTTATCCTCACAGGGAAAAGCAACATATTGAAAGACTACTTGGAACACACCATTTTCTTCCAGCAGAAGAAAACAATACCCATAGAATGGGCACAGATTTAAGCTTCTGAGGTTTTTTGTCCCCAATTTATCTCCTATTATGTCAGAGTAGGATGCAGAAGCTCTTCAGAGTTGTATATCTGGTAAAGTTTAGTCTGGATACTGTACCTGAAATGACTGGCAAGATTTCATCTGGTTATCAGAGAGTGCCAAAGTGCTCTGAATCAGATTCTGTAGCACCAGAAAATGAATATCATAGATGCTGAAAGGAAAAAAAAAGGAGCAGGGGGAGGTTTTATTCTTGATTTTTGAGCAGGAGGTACCTAACTATTAACCTAGTACAAAAATTCTGACTCAATCAACTACTAGATCGGATGTATAAAGATCAGTACATCTTAGAACTGTTTATACCAAGGAGTTCGTTCCTTTTTCTTGACTTTCCAACCTAAACTTTTGTATCAGTCATATAATTTGACATAAAATTACATTCTCTGTGGTAACATTTCCCCTTAAGGTATAGCACCCACTTAGGAAACCTCTATCATAATTATCATAATGCTAACAGACCACCCGAATGAGGAAATAGTGAGAAGGTCATCCCTGTTTTCAATTTATCCATTGAATCTATAATCGATATCACAGGTCCCTACAATCTTGAGAGAGTGTTTTTCTATTAATAACTTTACACATTCAAGAAACAGATGAAAAATGTACCAGTTAGAAAACTACACATATGACCTTCACTGATATAAAGAAAAAAAGTTGATAATACTGTTTCTCACCTGGTGAGATTGTCTTCTTTTGTGTTTTGATTTGTGTCATCTCCAATTGCCAAAACTCGAAATCTAGTTAAGGGAAGAGATAAGAAAACACTGAAACAAAAGTAACGTGCCTTCTACTGGATCTGTGCCATACAGCCTTGCTTTTTTATGATCCATGAAACTCAGAGGCTGACAAGTGCCACTGCTAATAAGGTATCTGTTGAAATAGTGCCAGCAGCCCTCAGCAGAAGTGTCAAAAATTAAATAAACTGTCCAGATCAATCTCCCTCACTCTACTAAGATATTTGTCCACAAAGGGAGACATACATGGAAAAAGACAGTAGGGAATCAGCCAAAACTTAGGTAAGATCATCCTGGACAGCAAGATTCATACAAGAAAACTCATAATTTTTCCTCTGCGGTTTGCTATCTTGAGGTTTTGGACTTCCAGTTCCTAGCTGCAGTACTTCTGCTGTAATGTACAGCCCTTTCCAAAGTCAGAAATTTTATGAAGATGCTAAATTGGTTATTTGTGAATGACTGAGGAGCAAGTTTCCACGTGCATCTCCAAGAGATACTGAACACTGAAGAACCTGACAATCTGTGGCTGGAGAACATGATACAAGGCTAAGAACTTTTCTATATCAACAGCTTTAGACACAATACTGAGATCATTTATATGTGCACCAAATACAAATTATGATACAAAATGAGGCCAGATAATCTGGAAAATACTAAAGGCAGGTCTTCTGATAGTGAAACGTTACATCTGAGTATTCACATCTCTAATTGCAAAACTGAGGAAGTGACCATGTATGAATATTTGATACTGTGATTTTTGTTTTTTAAAAAGTATTATTTAGTAAAATGAAAATGGTTCAAAATAGGCAAGCTTTTACACATACAAAAGAAAATTAGCTATATGTATTTAGGGAGTACGGATTTGAAAGAAAAATTGCTTGTTCTATTAATTGAATTTTCTTTTGATACCATGAGAAACCATGAATCTGGTTTTGATACCATGAGAACATGTAACAAAAGGTATAAACCACACAAAGCACAGAACAGGTCAAATGTGAAACACAATCCTTCCACCCTGTCCTAGCCCCCATAGAAACTCAAAAATAACTAACTCATAACTAAAATACCTGGAATATAGTTCCTGCAAAGTATCAGGAATCTCAAGTTTGGGATTGCCCAGGGTTGAACTGAATTTCTCTTTCAGTCTTTCCACAAATTCTTTAAACTCTTTTGAACAAACCTTTGAAAACAAGAGATAGAAAAGTTATCAAGCTGAGTTTCTTAGACTGATTAAAAATGTTGTAATTTCAAAGTCTTCACAAAAATATCCCCTAGAAGTGGCTATGTTGTGAATCAATTTGGAGAAAGTCTAACAGACAAACCAGGAAAATGCATTGAAAAGCTCTGTAAATATTATATTTGCTGACTTGCTTAACAGTTGCTAATTCTGTTTGATATTAGGTTGTCTCAGAGTTGCGAGCAAGCAACCAGGAACATGTCACGGAATAGATGAACAACAACAAAAGATGCATTTGGTATTATTTTCAAATTCCTTTTAAAGTAAGAAACTGTGGCAGAACAGACAAGAAGACAAAGTCCAAGCTTTGGTTAATTTAAGAGCTAAAAAGCTCAGAACTTAAAATCTTTTGGCTGACCAAATTAAGGTATTCTCTCAGATGATTTGCTTAAATTCCCTCCGTGACCCTTAAAATTTGAGGCAACATTTCAAAGCGAAATTGGAACTAAAACAAAACAAAACAAAACAAAACAAAAAAAACTCAGAAATTGCAGTGCAATTTTTTTTTTCTTGCTCCAATAAGGAGGAGCGTGGCAGGATCAGAAAAAAAGAAACAGTGCATATGCACACGCAGTCATGGATGTTTAGAAACAAGCACAATGGAAAACAAAACTTTGCTGCACAACAGAGCTATTTGTACATCTTTGGAAGGCTGCCTGTTCTTATCTTGCTTCCAAAATAGCAATGATGTAGCATTTTTACAACGATGTTGTTTTTAACATACCTAAAAGTGCAAGAGGGAGATGAGAAGTGAAATCAAAGTAACCCAAACGGAGCAAGTATTTACTAATCCAAACAGTGTTTGTACTCTGTGACCTTTTAGAATATTTCTCTTTTTACCTGTGGATCTTCATAGTTATTTTCTCTGTTCATGAACTCCTCAATGAGGGCTTTATCCTGGTAAACCTCAGCAAGGCAAACTCTGCAACAGATACAATTGAAGGTGTTGTAACTAGTTGTAGTTTCTCAGTTCCATGCTGCTCAGAGAAATGAGAGCACTTACTTCAGCTGAAGTATCCTTTCTGTACATTCCAAACAAGAGCATTAATCAAACAGGATTTAAAGAAACGTTCTGCCTAACATCAAAATATCAAATATTTTCAATGCAACTAAACCAACTCATCACCATCTCATCACTTCGTATGAACTGTGACAACTGAAAACCAAATGTAAATCCTCCTGCTATTTTACTTGTTCTTGAGAAAATGCAAACTAATAAATGATAAAGCCTCCTCCTTTTGGAAAAGCTGCTGTTCCACAGCACAAACACACTGCAAGAGGAGTCACCATGTAAGCGAGTCAGCGTAACACCATGTTGAGATTTTACAAGGAAAAGAGAAAGTGGGTGGGGACAGGAAGCAGATGTATTCTGAAAGGGAGGGAGGAGGATTTGAAAAAACTCAGAGGCATTTTGGTTCTCTGAAACATGGGATGCTGAGAAACACCTTGTTAGTTACCAATCACTGACTGATATTTCCCTGTTGATGTGTTCTTGTTTTAGTCAGAACATCAGGACGGTAAGGATCAAGTTCTCATATCTGTCCTTCTTGCATATCCCTGTATCTCCAGGCTATTTAGAGAATTACTGATGTTTATTTTGAACTGGCCACCTTTGATCTTCATATTTAATCCCTGCTTGGCAGAGACAGTGACTACTTGTTCCTCTTAATAGTATGGATATGATGAGTGATTTTACAGTTCTGTAATATATCCTCATGAATCTGTTTTCCAGAAAGCAAAGCTTAAAGCTATTTAGCCATTCCTTCTATAGAACCTGTTTTTACACCTCTGATTATCCTTGCCACTAATCTCTGAGCTTTTACAAAAAGTACTGTATATTTTTATGTAGTTTTAGGAGTGGGAAGAACATTCAGGCAGAGTAACAGCTAGGAACAGAACATTACAGCACCCTGAAGATGCAGATGTACTATGCATTTATATTCTTGCTTTTTTTTGTGTTGCTCTTTCTTCCTTTAATAATAATTTTCCACACTGTCTCTTTTTTTTTGCCATTTTCATAGTGTAGGAGAGCCCAAAGACCGTATCTGTCAAAATCAGTCACTGTATATGTAAAATTACAGCTACTCATCTTTCAGTTGCATCATTTTATATGAAATTTCTTCTGCCATTTTATTGTGTAGTCACACAGTAACATCATGAGGTCTCTCTGCATGTCCCAGAGCCAGTCTTCTTCTTCATTGACCTAACTTATCATCACAGACAGACAGATCATGACCTAGTGTTCATACCATTGCCAGACCACTTAGTATGTTGAATGGCAGGTCTTACCCACATACGTCTGTGTGATTCCACTAGTGATTTCCCTCAGTCGAGAAAACTGATTATTTACTCCTGTTATGTTTCTCACCTTTAATCCATTTATTTTGAGAACATGAGGCCCTTCCATTTTATCCTATGGCAGCTTGATTTTCCTGAGCCTTACATGAGAGACTTGCCTAAAACCTTTGGGGATTCCAAATACATTTGTCAGCTGTACAGTTGCTGATCCTGCCTTTCCCATTGGAAGACAAATTTTGTAGCACTATGGAGGCAGAGAAGTAGAAATTTATGTTCGACAAAAACCTGGCAAGAGCAAATCCCTTAATTTCATTTCAGAAGACTTTAGCTTAGACTTCAGAAGACTCAGAACACAGAAAGAAACCTTCTTACTTATAATTAAGATAGGTCTGGGGATTTCTGACAATGTAACGAGCTCTTCGTCCAACAGAATGAGAAGTTTTATCTAGGGACTCTTCAAAGCTGGCATGCATGATATCACGTACCACTTGCCATGGAACAAAGGGCCCTTTTACCTGTGTGAAGAACAAAAATATTCACAGCTAAACTTCAGCTTCTATGCACACAAATGATGGTCAGAATCAGGATAAATTCCTGGGATCAGTGTTAAGTGTGTTGTGTCTTTTCAAATACCTTTGCATTTAGTACATGACTTGCAATTCGGCAGAGCATGAGCAGGCTGTCTTCTTGCACTGTCCAAGTGACACGCAGACGTGTCATTCTCTGCAGGGCACTTTGGTCAGCTTCATCGTGGTAGCGGAGCCTTTTGCTTTTTTCTACAGAGTTGTCTTCTAACAAATCCAGAAGAAGGCAGTTAATATATTCTGATGAACACCAGCTCCTATCATATGTATAGCCAAGCCAAGCTTTTTCCACTGTTGTGTTTCTGTAATTCAGCTACATGTTTCACTATGACATACAGCAAGGGAGGTGCAATGAAAAGTCTCTCTGAAATACTAGATAGGTCAAATGTATTTTAATGAAGCTATGCCTTATCTCTAGGGAAAACTGAAGACCTGCTAGAGACTATGCATTCAGCTACGTGTATGCATTATGAAAGCCTATGATTTATGATTCAGAGAATACTGTAATACGTTAGCAAGTGCTTTCAAATTACTATCCTTTTATGTTTTAATTTACTCTGAATTGTCCTTAGGGCTAGGTGCTTCAGAACTGAAAAGGGAATAGCTTGCCTTCAAAAGATAGCCGAAGGGTAAGCTTGAATCATCACAACTGCATTTTACACACAATTAAGTCAAAGTGATGTTTCTTGTAAATAAAAGCACAAAGCAGCAATACATTTCAAATTACAAAAGAGAAAAATGTTTACCTTGACTAGTGAAGAGTCGAAAATAAGCAACAGGAGAGATGAGGGGACTAGGGTTTTAGTTCTCATCACTAACTTCCCAACTAATTCAGAATATAACTCGGTTTTACTGTTGCTATATGATTTATCACCTCAATATCATAAAGATAAAGGACAAGATAAAAAAAAAAAAATCTTTCTTCCTAGCAGACTTTAGCTACAATCTAATTTTTTGTTTCTTTTCTTCTGTGCTGCTTTTCCGCCCTCAGCTCTGTCACTCAAATGTAAATAGCTAATTGTATAAGAGAAGTCTGTTGCACACCACCTTGGACACATAAGAGGAGCAGTCCAGATATGCCATAGACATGCAGTGCACCAAAGAAAGTTTATCTGTCTGGATGCAGATCCCTAAAAGGAGGAGGAAGAAGAGTACAGGGCTGAGAGCAGTACTCACAGCTGAGTTTGTAAGAATGAAAGAACAGCAGAGAAGGAAGTAGGTGACAGCAGCTGAGAAAGTAAAATGCATTAATGCCTTGCTCAGGAATGAGGAAACCACCATGTTAACAAGAAAAACAACTAGAAAATATCCCCCATGGGAGGATGTTCTGAGACAGCAAATGGAAAATGACTGTGACATTGTAATGAGCTGATCTGACCCAAACATGACTGCAATTTCTTTGGTTTACACAGTACAGTAGTACAGCAATGACTCAAACTTAGGTAACAGTTATAGCATCCTCCTGTTTTTCTATTGAGCTACTATAGAGCCTTGTGACAGTTGAGTCTCTTTGCTAAAAGGGCAGCCTAAAGAGATTGTTAGTCCCAATTCCCATACCATGTATCAGTCACCACAGCTTTTCTAAAGCAACTTATAGCAGGAAGATGCCTTGAAAATAAGGCTTCTTTTCATTATATGCATGCTGGTTACTTACCTTTTTTTTTCCTCTTCATCTTCTTACCAATGTCTTTCTTAAGTCTTTTCCTCTTCTGGCTTTTCCCACCTCTCACTCGTTTGTTTCGATCCTGAGTTGCTTCTTTACTTATTTCACATTCTTCTTTGTGCAGAAGTGACTCAGATTCTATTTCTGTTTCTCCAAGAATGTTAATTTTGTTACCTAAGATGACATGTGTTTACATTAATGGAATTTTGTAGCAATTACATTCGACAATATTTAGAGCAAATGCCAAAGTTTCAGTATATTAAAAGATGCCCTTTCAAACTTGCTCTTTTTTAATCATATAATTTCATGTCATTTCTCAACAGCTTATACAGAATAACACCTCTCAGAAATGAATAATGGTCAGGCAATTACTAAGCCTAGACTAAGGTGCACAACCCCAAGGGAGATGAGTTGAGGTTTTATTATTCAACCTGAAGCTTTTCCACCTTCTTAGTTTAGATGTTTAGATTGCTGTGCAATTTTGCAGTGCCTTAATAAAGATTCATTACAGTGAACTTTTAAAAACTTACTGGAAATTTAAATCAAGGCAGGCTTGACAAAAATGGCTTAGACATTTCAGAGTTATGAGTGTTTAATGTTGCACATTCTTCTCAATATTAAAGTAAAAGGTTTTTAATTTAATCTTTTAATCCTTTTAATTTGACAAATGGAGTTTATAAAAACGTGACAAGAATCCTTTGCAACAAGGCCTTTGATTGTAACTTCAACTAGGCACTACAAAACAAGCTAGGGATGATGAAAAATAGAGGTTTTAAAATGCAATAAGCCTGTTTCAAGCCAGATGTATAGCTATACCTACATATAACATATACCCAACAGCTTGTCTGTAGAGCAACCAGAGCCTAACATGCAATGGGTACAAGAGATGAACATTCTTAACTTCAGATAAAAGATGCTATAGCTATTTTCAAAGCAGTCATTTCAATAGAGAAGTCTGCACAGGTCAAATCTCAGTTAATTTAAATGGAGAATTTTCTGAAGTGTTAGAACTCTCTTACATGAAAAATATTTTTCTTTTCTCATCTCCAAGTTACTGAGGAAAGCTCCTAAACCAAAACAGCATAAGGTTTTTCACTTTTGGGAAAGAGCAAACTGAAAAATTCTCAGCCAATTAAACTAATGACAAACCACTCAAAAGATGGGGAAAAAAAGAAACTGCTCTAGAAAAATAACTCTCATGTTTTATACTGCATGGGTACAAAGCAGATCTCTGATATGACTGAGGCCTTATCAGAAAGCTATGTCACCTAACAGCCCACTCTTAGATAATATTGATGCCTCTGGACTTTCTGCAAACTACACATGAGAAGTAACTAAGGCTAAAAAATACTGTTCCATATGTCTAGAAATAGGAAAATTAGTTTTTATTTCTCACCCAAGAAACATCCTACATTATCATAAGGAAGCAGGAATAAACCACATTATCATTGCTGGGTTTGACAGAGACCGTAAGAGCTGATGCAGAGGACAAGGTGCATCGCTTACCTCCAGTGCTGAGTGGAAGGGGGTGTTTTGTTAAGAACGTTTGGAGTCTCACTGTCGGTCCATTTTCAGAAACTGTACTTTCCTGAAACAACAGAACTCTCACCAAGGTGAAATGCCAAAAGCCAAAGAGTACACAGGTTTTAATGTTACTATAAATTACTATCTTCAATGTTAGGATTAGTTTAGAAAGATGGTTTTAGCATAAATATTAAGAAGATTCCCAGTTATGATGAAGGATTGATTTATTTTTCTTACATCTTGACTTCCTTTCTTGTTAAGGAGGCTAAATAGAAGTCTTTAAAAAAAAGCACTCTTTTTTTTTTTCAAAGCAGTCTACATTACACATGATGTTGAAAATGTATACTATCAAAATGTGAAGGAAGACATAAGTAACTGCCTCCTCCGTATAATTCTGAGTCCAAACTTATTGCAAGATATTAGAACTTTTGCTGTTCACAGCAAAAGCCATTTCCCTTGTGTTGAGTTCACTGGTGACAGGAGTTGATCAAAGGAGTAAACATGACTGCCAAGAGCAAAGCTGGTGACACAACAGTAAATGAAATGATACTGTCCAAATGGAAAACAGGCAATTCTGATTTTATATATAAACTCACGGGCCCTAATTTGACCATTACTGTCAGGAATGGGATCTTAGGGTTATTATAGCCAGTTCTCAGAAAGTATCTGTTTAATGCACAGTAATGGTCAATAAGCAAAGCAAATGCTAAGAATTCTTAGGGGAGGAAAGCATCATTATGGAGCTATAAAAATCCATGGCTGGCTACAGCCTGAATACAATATGTGATTCTGTTTCCATCTTCAAAAAGACATAAAAAAATAGCAGAGGTTAAAAGAAAGACAAGAACACTCAAAGGCACAGAGAGTTCCATGATGAAAATAGGTAAGTAATCCAGTACTTTACAGGCTAGAAAAAAAATAGAGATGGTAATGGCAAACACAAGAGAGTTTTGCAAACTCACAAGTGATGGAGAAAGAGTAATGAAAAATGGTATTTGTTTCAGTTTCCCTTAGTACAGCTTTGAGGGGCATCACACACACCAGAGATGACAAGCTTAAAGCCATCAAAAGGAAGTGGTAAATATGCCGCAGGGCTTTGAAACTTCTTGTTACAAGAAGTTTTTGATACCAAAGTTTTACAGGCATCCAAAAAGCAATCAGATAAATTAATGAAAGAAGAAGACTCTACTGACTGCTGTGAAACATCACTACCATTCAGGTTTAGAAAGAACTCGAGCAAAACTTGCTGATATCTGGAAGAATATTTTTAAGAAATTATCATTATGCATCTCCCTAAACATGATGTGAACATATAAAGATAAAGCTGTGGTGTTACTGTCTTTCCTACAAATCTTTGATTGGCCACCACCAGACATTAGTCTGATCAGAGATCGTCATTCCTATTTATTTATGTTGGACTTGGTAGCATTTTTCGCTGTGTGTCTTGTTCTGAGTTTCAGTTTTCATCTGACAACTCTTACATTCAGGGAAAGTAAGAGACACTAGTAAGTGATCTTAATTTCCTATTAATGAAGCATTTTCTTCTTTGGCTATGCCTATTTTTTTTCATTCACTTCACCACCAAGATTTGCCACACTTGTCATTCATTTCTTTCCAATGATACAAAACCTCATAGAGGTGCATGTTTCTGAGAAAGCAAGCAAAGTTTTTGCTATACTGGTTCTTTAGAATATTAAAGCACTACACAATTAAATAATTTGAAAATACTCACCTTCCTAGTCTTATTGATTATATAGCTTGTCCAAATCCAATTGCGTTTTAAATGTCCATAAAAGCTGGAATCTAGACCCGCAGCTCCTAGCCCATCCCCAGGGATAGTCCCATCATCGACCACCTCTCGACTGCCTCTAACAGGAAGAGTAAAAAAATACACATAAAATAAAGTATTTTGCAAGAGCAGCAGAGTAACATTTCCTAAAAGATGTGCACATTGTGCAAAACTCTCCCTCTGCCCTCTGCGCAATTTTGATAGGGTTGGAAAATAACAGGAGGAAAAGAGATCCTCGCTCCCTTAACTCTGCTCCACAGATAGAGTAGCAGCCAGGTTTTTCCATTATGTTTTATAGCCAATATGTAATCACTGTGCTTTAATTTTGAAATTACGACCACAGCAACTTCATTATTGTTAACTAAATTCCAGCTGACATGTTAAACATTGTTCTTAGTACATTTCCTGCCACAAACCTAAAGAAAATACCTGCCCAGATGAAAAACTTTCTCAAGGCAACTGTGAAGGAAATTTTCACAAGAAACCTGTAGGCTCACATGCCATGGATCATTCCAACGTGCTGTTAAACACAGTTCTATTTTTCTAAAAAATGTTTTGTTTGAATGCACATAGAAACCAAAAAAAAAATCACAAGGTAGTTTGAATTCCCTGGAAAGACAATTAAAGGGAGAATGAATGGAATGTAATAGATGAATCAAAGCCCTTCCTGCATGACTGCAAGTAGTTCAGCTACTAAGGTGATGATATACTGCAGGACAAAAACATGTGTCCTATTTGTAAGGAAAAAAAAAACATGGAGATAATAGCTGCTTCCTCAAATAAATAGATGGAAAAATGAATGAACTTTACATGCCTAGTTGGTAGCATATGTCTTGTACAAACATAGAAAGTACTTTGGAAATCCTGTTTCACCTTATGAAAGATTTATTGGGAGCTACCATGAAAAAAGGATTTCAGTCAAGCTTTCAGCTAACAACTCTTTGATAGGAAGCATTTCATCAGCAATTCAACTGAAAAACTGCTTCTTGATCTTGGAGATGCTGCTGTCATCTCCAGTCTAACTACAAGCCATAACCATTTAAAAAGACATTGTAGCATGTAATGGAGATCGTATGAAAAAGCTGACAAGTGGATTGAATTTGTCATTCTACCAGCATGAAACAGTGGAATTCGGGACTTTCAATTTTTTTAATGTTATTTTCAATTACTTCAGTGCTATGCACATAGAAACCAAGTTACCTTAAACAGACTGTTTATAATTTATTAAAGCAGAATAGATATAGACAACAAAACTAAATACCACCACAAAACATGCACCATAAAAAACGTAACTGGTGTTCTGCATGGTTATCACAGGTCATAAATTTGCTGTCTTCTCAAGTTTCTGGTTATGATTAGGCTGAAGATGGAATGTTTGAGAAGCTACTTCCAGATATCACCAGTTTAAATTGATACCATAATAGGAATTAATCTATAAACAATATGCAGCAAAGTGCAAAGCAGAATTTAGAATGTGATTATAGGGAGCTTCTGAAGCTGCATGTTCCTTGGGATCTATAAAGTCCTGGGACAGAGAATTTTTGAAGTATTCCCTTGTATTAACTGTATTTATCATTCTTTTTATCTCTAGTTTGCTTTCCCAAAAGATTCTTGCAAACCTTGTCTGTGCTATTTTGGAAGGAAATCTGAGTCTGGTTTTCCCACTCAGCATGAACACCTGCTTGGTAGATAAAATTAACTATCCTTTCCATTAGATAGCTTCTGTATTGAAAAAAAACACCTGACCAACTGAAATACTAGAATCTTAACCACCTTTTCTGTCCAATAACCTTCTCAAAACTAGAATGGTTATTTTTACCCATTCTATTTAAGCAACAAAATAAACAGGAAAAAGACATACGTGGTATATTCCAACATTGCACACTTCCGTTCCAGATTGTGTTTATCCACTGCTGACTCTTGTTCCATTTCTGCTTCTAGTTCAGTGCTTGTCTCCTTTCCTTGAAGATTACTTTTCTTTGTGCGAGGAAAACGGACAACCCCTAGGCATACAAATAGTTTTGACTACCAGCATGAGAAACAAGATTATAATCCATCCATACCACTTTGGAAAACTAGTGCAACCTCTTCCTTAGGGAGGAACATGAACATTTTTACCATCTCACTATAAAGGATGCTACTAAGTTACACAGGCTAACAGCCTTCCAGTTAATTTCCTGCACAAGGTGCTAACTTGCACAAACTGTACTCAGAACAGAAGTACAGGGAGGCTCCTGCTGTTTATAAGTAGAAAATTGCAGCAGTCAGTGACATTCTAGGCATGGATCCCAGCCCTTAATATGAGATGCAAGCCCTTTATGTTGGAGATATATTTGGGATATAGCACCAGAGTCACCTGAAGGTTCACTGAAAATATTGCAATATGAGAAAGCTTTCATAAATATGCAAGCTGGTGAAACAATATCATTCCTGTATTTTGGATGCCAGAGGCTTTCAAGGTTTGATCAGCCTATGAAGGCTGCAACAATCACAAAACATGCTACCATTTTGCAGATAACTGCTTTGAAGGAAAAGTAAGGTAAAAATATGAATAAATTCTTTCCCTTGAATGACTACATTACAGAAAAACAGAAGAGTGTTGTCTGATATTTCAGGTGCTCCCTCTCGTCCACATTATTTTAAAATGTGTCCCTGTTGCAGCTGTGTATCCTCTTTAAAAATGTAAAAGGACCAAACACATGCTTAATGTTGTGGAAAGGGAAGAGGAATTGAATAAAACAAAGGTGGTAAGAATGTACAGTTCTACCTACCCAACGGTGTATTAAGGCAGACACATTGCAAATCAAACCAGAAGTTTTCCACATCTTGCATGGTACTCAGAACGTATAAACGTCTCTCAAACGGGCGACTGCTTTGAGCCAGGTTATAGTGAGGGTCACAGATAGTGGTATCAACAATCACTGCATTTCTCTTCATATACACAAATACCTGTGATATAGAGCGTACATCAGATAGGTAAAAATCACTGGTATTGCCTAATTTGCAGGACAATCAACTAGTTAAGCAGTGGTTAGAACTGCTTAGTGTGCTCTTTTGAGCCAATACTCTGATAAGAGACATCACAAAGCTTTCCTAAAATTACTTTGCCAGAGATCCAGAAATTTTATTTCTAGATTGAAAATGACAGTTTCTTTTTCCCTTTGTTAACCATTCCAAGTTTCCAGGAAGAGTGATTATTTTCTACAAGCCATCATTCAGAATTTGATGAATAATTAGATCTGATTCAGGGCCTAATTAATTATTATTCTTACAATTCTTGCAGTATGTCACTAGGAATTTGAGGTTTGTATAAGCATTTCAAACATGAACACTTTACTCAATTATTTAAAGTAATTAGAAGCCTGAGAACTCATTTATCTCACTGAACAAATACCAGACTGAAAGTCAATTGCTCAGAAAATTACCTGATCTTTGTCTTGAAACTTCTCTGTTGGACCAAACTGAACTAGTCCCATATAACACAATCTTTGAAGATTTTCTACCACCGAAAAGATGTACCTCCTGCAGCAGTGTTACAAGCATTACAGTTAGCACTCATGAAAACAGTAATTACAAAGATAACAGAAAACATGATGTGACGGTCTCAAGTTTCAGGAAACTCTCTTCTTAAAAACATTGGGTTTATAGCATTTCTACAGCGGTCTTTTCTTTGAATCATCAGCTTGTGGAAAACATATGAAACACCAAAGCCCGAACATACTGTCCTCAAGTCAGAAACGCTATTATTATTTTAGACAATAACAGAATTTTGTTTCCAAAGAAACAAAAAAAGTGCCAGAAATACTGGATCTACCAATGAGTCAAGAAGATCCGAACACCAGCAGATTTGCAGACAATTTTGCATTAACAAAAAAAGTGAGAGTGAGATGAAATGACGCGTAAATACGGGCTGACAGAACTTTACGTATGTTCATATAAAGAAAGGGTCCGACCCAAGATCTGTAGTTAAGATTGTATAGAACTACCTGTTCTAAAACTGCTTTTACTTGCCTGTAAGCTGTAGCAAAGCAAAAACTATGAGGATTTCCATGCTATTTATCTACCTTTTAAAAAAAAAAAAAAAGAAGAAAAGGAAAAGGAAAATTCTGGAAGTTGCAGGAAGCTTTTGCAAGATTTAGTTTCTGAGAAAAAATATAGGAAAAATCCACTTTTGCCCACACTTAACTTCACTATCTAAATTTTTCCACACTGTTACATAGGACTTGTATTTTGTCAGGAGTGTTTTGTAAGGTTCAGAAAGACCCACTGACAGTCTCACAATTAATGATCCAATTTGGTAGTATTACAAGTTCTGATGACTGGAGGGGCAAAAAGGCCACTTGGTTATGTACCACACCGATTTGCAGATATACTAGATGGAGTCTGCAGATTTCAGAACATTTCAGCAATCCAGTAATCCAGTATGCTCATTACTAATATTTAAGAAGTAATATGTTAGGAATTGTATACTTCTGTTTAGGAATTGTAAACCGAATTTTTCTGAAGAGAAACTACTGCCTCAGGAGAAACCAGCCTGACACAGATCTTGACAACTGGCTCTGTCTAGCACTACTCACTTGCCAAAGACGTGTCTTCAGATTTGGAGAATGTGGTAAAAGCCTCCAACCAAGTCCATAGCCATAGCAATAGCTTCCTGGAGTACTAACAGCATGATTAATACAGTAATGGAGTCTGGAAGAGTGCTGTGAATTTCACATATTCAAATCATTACGGTTTAATGTTGCTTTCCTTCCCTTTCCTCAATCCAATCTCAACTTCTAAATCTTTTAGATGAGGAACGGCAAAAAAATGACATGTATGCTACTGAGAGTATGTGAGTAGAATCTAAATGGTATGCACGAGAGACTGAAACTAGGGTATGTGGCATCTTCTGAGAGATTTATGAAGGACAGCAGCATTTAGACTCTATTAGAATTTAGCAGCAGGAGTGTGTTTTGAACAGAGGCAACAGCCTGTTGATGAGTTGTGAAGGACAGAGTCTCCCAGTTCTCACAGACTGTGTGACAGCGTGCATGTGTATTGTTCATTAATTTCATATTACCTTCTATTTGGGAGAGAAAAATACAATTTTGCACACAGTCCTTAGAAGATTGATGACCCTTGTTTTAGATTACAAAGTTCTCTTTGACACAAACAGAAATAACTGAAAAAACAATCAACTGTTTTCCCAGTAACTTTGACTCATCTGCCTACCTTTTATAGAGAAGCTGTTGTCGGACTGACCTTGGAAGGAATCTGATCAGCGTGTGCTTTTTCTGAGGATCGTTTAAAAAATCCTCAAGGCCATCAACCTAAAATTATTTTATAAGTTAATCAAAATGTGAAAGATATCCTTTATGTGAAATTATCCTTTAAAATATCACGCTATCTTATCAGGTATGTCCACAGAGGTATTTTTGAACAAATAGTACCGCTTTTGTAAAATAACTGAATAAACATGATTCAAGTCCAGTGAAAGGCTACAAAGATGGCTAAGGGACTAGGTAATCTGAACATTTTCAAAGAGGAAAAGTTGAGAGAGCTGGGACTGTTGGGCCTAGAAAAGACTGAGGGGGAATCATACCAATGTGTCTAAATATCTGAAGGAAGGATGTAGAGAGGATGGGGCCAGAGTCTTCTCAGTGGTGCCCAGCAACAGGACAACAAGCAACAGGCACAAACTGAACCACAGGAAATTCTTTCCAAATAAGAAAAAAGTCTTCTTCTGTGATGGTGACTGAGGACTGGAACAGGTTCCCCAGGGAGGTTTGGGAGTCTCCATCCCTGAAGATAATCAAAGGTGCTCTAGGGGACCTTACTTGAGCACACGAGCTTGGGTTAGATGATCTCCAGGAATCTCTTACAACCTCAAATGTTTTGTGATTCTGCGATATTCATGTTAATCAGCCAGGAAGATTATAAAAAACACTTTGAAAATATGTCCTGAGGGATTTGCTGCATTACAAGGCTGTACATTTTTTACAGTGTGGCTGTAAAAGCAACTAACCTTTATTTAAAAGGAAATATAAATAACTACAGTTTCTACTCGCTACTGGCTGATCTTGTTAAAACAGACTAACAGGGTATGTGTTACTGTTCGTAGGAGATACTATCGGATTTTAAATTGAACCAAATATGAACCAAAGAAAAACACTATACCTTGTAGCTGACTTGCACTATCTGCACAAAGATGGACAGTGGCAAGCAGAGCAGAATGTCACTAACAAGAGCCCATCCAAATCCAAATTCTCTGTGAACTGGGAGAGGAGGGACATAGCGCATCCATGTCGCATCATCCACATACACTAGGAACAAGAACATGGGTTTAGACTCGGGCAGGGCAAGCCTAGCACTTCATTTGGACACTGGACATGAGGAAACAGAAGTTTGAAACAAGGTCTACCTTTTAATGAATTTTACTGTGAGTAGCTGAAAACCACCAATATTACACATTCTCATTTTCTGAGATACAAAAAGGATGCTTACACTCACCCCATCAAACCTATTTTTCCCCCAAGATAAGCTATTTCAAAGCTTAAACTGTTCTTACAGTATGAAAAAATCTTTTGCATATCCAATGCCATTATTTCTTCTTTAACCTGCAACAGCATGAAGAATCATCTATCAACTACTATTAACACCCCTTTTCACCTGGAAGGACACGTATCCTCTCCCTCTTGCTACATCTTCCTTTTATATAAGGAGTAGAATTGCTTTCTAGATTAGTTTAATAATAGTCTAGACTCTCTCTCTCTCCAATCAATTTAAGATTGTTCTGAATACAAAAACCCTTCTCTCAATTACTAGCAAATCTCCAGTTTATCACCCACATTTTGAACTTAATTTCATTATCCAAATAATTAGGAAAAATATTAGTTAGGATTGGACCCCAGAAAAAAGCCCCTATATGACATTCAGTCTGAGAACAAGCTCTTTATAATTTCTGAATAGTTTTTTTTCCCAAGCATCAAGCATTTATGTTCCTACCTTAAAGCATTTTCACTAAAATTATATTCTCACTTACAGGAATGTTACATAGGAGCAAAATCTGTAGTAAAGCTAGGATGTTTCACCTCTTACCTGTTTCATTAGACAATTCTACTTCAGTCTCTTGTGCAGTGTTTTCAGAATTCACCACAGTTGTCATAGTTTGTGCAGTCCTATCTGTGGCCTCTGGTTGGGCTTGAAGTGCTGCAGCATTCGTGTCCAGCCCTTGCTTGTTGGCTTTTTTCTCACCGTCACTGCCTACTTTTTGTCGTGTTCCATTTAAAGGGTGACCATAAATTAAGTACCAGAGGAACAAGTGGACCATTCTTAAACGTGGCATTTTGGGAAGAAAGCCAAGAGAACGCCCAAGCCCTGGAACTGTGAGGAAAGATTAAGTACCAAACAGAAATAAAAAAAAAAATTAGAGCAGGTAAAATAGCTGGCTCTGCAAAAATTATGTGAAGGAAACTGGAAGAAAAGGCCAAGAAGTGAAGGTAAATATAAGTTACAAATGGAAGTGAAGTAGTAATAAATGAAAATACTCTATTTCACAACTGCTGCTTCCTAGGTAAGACACCTCTGCAAGAGAACAAAACCAAAAAATACATATCTTACAAGGGCCCCAAATCTGAAAGAGACTATTTACTAATTGATGGAGAAGTGAAAGATGCTAAAAAAAAAAAAAAAAAAAAAGTGTACCTGTAACAGGGTGGTAATTTTTTAACTGTGTTATGCCCATTTTTTCATCAGTTTTCCTTGCCCGATTATTATTTTCGGCTTTACAAGAGCTTTCTTCCGTTTCTCCTGAATCAGGGACGGCCTCTTGCCCCAAGTTTTCTTCATCAGCATGCTCCTGGGATGTTGGTGTCTGTGGAACTTTAATCCTGAATTAAAACCACACAGCATTTCTGTAGAACTAAACCAGATACTCATGCCTTATCTAAGTTGCACAGAGATGGCATCACTTAGGCTGGACACTAAAAGAAATGCAAATCCCCTTTTTCAAAAGGAGGATGTCTTTGAAGTTGATTCCACTAAAGAAGAGGTCCTTTTATGGATTTATTCAGAAAGATAAGCCAAGCAATGGGATTTATCACGCTACTTTTTCTTTTGCTTATTTTGTATTTATTTCCTCGTGTATTTTTGCGTGTATTAGATGTAGCAAGTCAGGTACCATACAGACCACTGCTACTTGCCTGTTTGCTGTGCTTGAATTGGAGATTCGGAAACGCACCTGCTCAATGGCACTTTTTACAAGGGGATCATTAGGACTCACAGAAGGATGAACGACAAACTCTACCTGTTTAGAGCAGCGGAAAACATGAGGTAGTTATGGTGATACTGGCTCTTAATCTGCTGCATAGTTCATCAGAGCTTAATAGCCAATTAAGTTCTCCAAATATTTCAGTAAAAAGGCCCCAAACACTTTGCTAAAGCCAGAGGACAAAAAAAAAAAGTGTTTCTATTGCCAGAGTTTGAGCAGTCACCTTTTTACTAATGCCATCTTGAATGACTGTAGTATGATAGAGTCTGAGGAGTCCTTCTCGTGACAGCCTCTGCACCAGTCGGATGATAGACTTTTTGCAGCATTTGGTAGAGACGCCTTCCTGCTTCTCTTGATCCATGACCATTTTCTGAAGCCTAAAGATACAAACAGCATCGTGCACTTTAAGCCCAGCAGTGCTCCCGACTGCCCAACCAGTCCTTCCCTTGCAGTGGCCTGTAGGAGCATGCTCCCTCCACACCATGATAGCTTGTGCATTTTTTCATATACTTTTGTGCAAATGCCCCAGGCCCTGTTTCTGTTTATTTATTTGAACAACAGTTCTAAACCTGTTGGCAGCACTGAAGGAGATAGCAAAGACTGGAATATCTTAGAAACCTGCTCCTGGACTTGGCTGGATGACCCAAGATGATGCCATGCCATAGGAGCAGGCTGTAGTTCCACAACACTTTGCAAGACAGAAGTCTCAAAATTATCAAACCAGATGAGAATAAAGCCAAGATCTCTTGTTCAATTCCTTTGGAAAGCAACCCGGGAAATCATGTCCTGACATTGAGGATGGTATGGTGCAATCAGATTTGCCACAACAGTATCTAGCTCATTTGGAAGCTGGAACTCCAGGGTTTTAATTTCTCTTTTAATGGGGATTATAAAAGGCTAAAAGATGTTTTAACACTCTGAGTAATACCTCTAGTCCAAGAAAGGTCATGAGAAGGCCTAACGAGTACATATAAAATGGAAAAAAAAGTTTTGGGGCAGCAGTAGAATCCTGGTAACCAATGACAACTGACTGATAAGAATATCATGCTAAAGTGACAGAATAGCAAAAGTTTTGAAAGAAAGCAGAAATAAAGTAAAGCCTATGTATATGAATGTTGGGAAGTACTGCATCTTACTACATAACCTCAGATACTGGCATACTGTAAGGAGAAAAAAAAGGTCTCTGCTATTGATCATGGGCTCTTTTCCGACAGACTCACGTGAACAAGCTTTCAATCAGCCGGAGGTTTCGGACAGCTTCCACGATGAGATTGCGACGCTTCAGCAGCCGGTATGTTTCATGGGAGCGCTCCACTGCTGTTGCTCGGGATCGCTTCTCCTTCTTTTGGCCACAGATCTTTTCATGCACAGCATGGAGAAAATAAAATTGTGCCCAAATTATTCAATCTTAGCAGCCTAATGTTAGCTGCTCATACAGCAGTGCCCAGGCAACTCGTTTTTTTGATGTACTTATTTATAACAAACCCTACTCATCTGGGAATTATTTATCGCATCTGGGAATTATTATCCCTTCGCAAGCAGGGAACCAAGGCAGAAACTCAGACTTCCACATAGGCAGGAATAGAGATTTATGCCCTCTGTCTGCCCATGTTCCAACCCCATTGAACTTGGAACACGTTCTGGCACAGAGAGCTAACTGCATTATCGTAGCCCTGAGCCCAGCCCAGCATATTCTGCCTCTTGGGAAGGCATCTCGGGCTCGGCCCTGTCACAGTGAGGCTGCACAGCTGACATGTCTAAGCCCATGTGTACCACCTGGTTTAGAGGAGGTAGATGCACCAGGTGAAAAGCAGCACTTTTGTGCACAAACATAACACTACACCATGCGTTATGTCAAGACAAGGAGTATGTAGAACACTAACAACCTAAACCCAGTACCTTCCTAACTAGGGAAATATTTTAGATGTTAACTACACTGCATTCAAAATATGGAAATTGTTTCCTTAAGCAATTTACCTTTATATAGCTGCAGCACACCTAGCAATACTGTTGAGGTAGCACAAGCCTCAGTGTGGCATGTTCAGGGTTTTTAGCAGAAAAAGCAGTTTTTAGCAAACTACGTGCATCAGAAAAAAATCTCCATGCTTAGAAGAAAAATGGAATCATTACAGATTCTAACAGTGAATATGCAGAGAGTCATATGAGTGCACAGAATTATGGAAAAATGGAAGAAGACCATTAGTCCCATAGATGAACACAAAACTAATTGCTGGAAGATTTGCTGTAAGGTACATTACTGCTCAGACAGCCATACCAACAATAAAATGTTACGCATTCAGATCTTACCTTGGGGTCTTCAAGTTTGACCTCCTCAACCACAGCCACATCCCCATCTTCATCAGTGGAGTGAGCACAGGTGGAAAGACTGGGCTCCTGCTTCAGTGCTTCCAAAGCAGAATTCTCCCCTGAAAAGTTGTCTGGCGGCTCATACTCCTCAAGAATACATGGGGAAGGCAACTTCTTCCCTACAGACTTCACAGCTGCTGACTTTGAGCCTGGTTTAACAGTAAAAAGCCAAAAAACGGGCCTTGTAATTGTTCTGCTCTTACAAGCTCCTGCAAATGTTCAGCTTCTCTCTACACTAAAGGCCTTCCTTTGACCACCCATGGTAGTGCACTTCAAAGCATTTTGCTACATTTCTCACATATCCTTGTTCCCTGCTGGAAGCAGTGACTGGATCATATATGACTGCACACAGCCTCTAAAAGATTAAAAAAAAATTTTAAAGTCTTCAAATTATGCTCCTCTCCAAGCAGCCTACAGAGACAGACTTTTATAGCCAGGAAGGGCCAAATTGGCTTAGCCAGGAACTACTCTCTGAAAAAAGGGGAGTTTCTGTCTCTCAGATTCTCAAGCTCTGCCAGAAACCTGACAGGAATGGTTCTTACTCAAAGCAGAATGAGAAAAAGGATTTGGAATTACTCCCCAGAAAAACTGTATCAGATACGGAGATCTGTTTTTCTGAGTTTCATGGACTTCATTAATGAAGTGGCAGGAAGGTGCCAAGGGTTACAATAAACCATCACATTCCCTCCAAACTGTCCTCAGAAGGTAGGCAGCTTTTACATAAAGAGGCTCTAAATCTCTCATGAGAAACACAAAGCAATCTGCTTTGTGAGACAGACTGTGTTACAATATGCTTAGGTCATGAAGCTGAGGGTCAAGTCTCAGCCTCCTGCTCAGGTGGTTAGTTACCATCTTATTTGGTCTCACTACAAGTACATGTATTCATTGCACTTAAAGGTTTGTGTCAAATATGCTTGCTTATGTATAGATGCAAAATAGAAAGATCAATCCCACACATTTTCAATTGAAAAAACAAATATTTGGATGAGAGGGGAAAATCAATTTTGAGAAAAAAAAAAGGCTTGACAACTCCTGTGTTACTTCCTTCACGTAAAACATTTGCATATCTAATGGAATAAACCAGTGCATTTTAATGAGAAGCACAGCTTCTATGTTCTTAGTGAAGAAGAAATAAAACATGTTTCTAAAGCTATGAAGCCTGTCCAAACCCTCTCTGCAGTCTTCAAGGACTTTGCAAGCTAAAGCTCTACAATGATGGTGCTCTCTAATGGATATAACCTAAGCTGTAAGATACTTTGAAAAACAAGGCCTGTCAGTATCTCCTAGAACTAAGGGAAATAAAAATAAAACCACGGCTGTGGCTTCTGCCAGGAGCTTAAGCCAAACTGGCTGCCATGAACTCCACATTGCAACCATTCCTAGCTGCACGGTCCTGCCTCCTTCCTTGCAAGAGTTTTGAAAATTCATCTGACCCTCTGCGGAATCATCTCAGCTCTTCAAGCCGCCTGAAATTTTTCTTATTTATTTTCTTATATCTAAATTATTGTTAAGGAAGGTCAGGTGTGTTTTGCCAGGGATTAGTGAACCAAAAGATTGCCCTGGCACAGAGATATAGAAACACGCTTCTGCCCTAAATTACCTGATTTGTCCCACCTGCAGTACTCCAAAGCATAACAAAGTTTGCGTAAAGAAAACAGCAAAAAGCAAGGAAATACTGGAATAGATAAAAATAAATACAAGATCAAACTAAAACTTAATGGAAGAGAATAGCATAGGAAATTTAAGAAAAGGTCCATCAGAAAAATGCAAGATTCTCTCCCAATCTCCGTGATCTACCTTTAGTTGGTGTTGACTGATTGGGACCACCTCGGAAACTTAATTTCAACAGAGAACTTGCGTGGGCCTTCTGACCTTTTCCCTTCTTCTTGCTGTATTTCACTTCATCATTGTCAGACTCTGAGAGAAAGGTGTCCTCTTCTCCAGGAGACGCATCTTCCACAGGGGGAGAATCTTCTGGGACTAGACCCAGAGTAACTGTAGCTAACTGCTCACTCCGAGCCTTCTCTCTCTCAAACTGACGGTTTAAATCGCTCTCTTCTGCAAAAATGTATGAAATATATTTCGTTGTCCTCTGCCGACCTTCATCCTCCATAAAACCCTAAAGAGTGAGACAAACATTATTTTACTACCTTGCTTCTCCATCTTTGCATCTGTCCTTCAGTGTCAGCAGTGGGAAAATTTTCCAACTGTTCTCAGCTCTACCTAATTAAAATGGCAAGTATTGAGCCTGTGTGCTGGGGCCTGTTAGAAAGGACGGCTAAAGACCCCTCTGCTTCATGGGAGTTACTGATGTCAGTCAGTGCTGTCAGCAGGAAGTGGCTGAGGCCAGCTGAAGCTGTGCTGAGGCCTGTTTCTCTGCCCCAGCTTGTCTTGGAGGGTAAAGCTGGTTCACAGTGCTGAAGATGATGCTCCGACTCTGCGAAGCTGGGCCTAGCAGAATCCCACCAGCCGGGCTGGATCACCAGAACATTTATTCTACAGTCAGCAGCTAAGGGATAATGTGCATTTTCCCCCTAATTCTTAATTACTTACACAGCCAATCACAGATAACACTTGTACATCTGGATCACTGAAATATCCAATGTCAGGACATCTAACCAGAAAGCAGCACAGAAAATATAAGCCAGGAGACCAGATATGCTACAGTCTGCCAACTAGGCTTAGTCCTCAGGCTAGTTATAGTAGTTTAAAATTGTATTTTAACTGAATAATTTTTCAACACTTCTCTTGCATCCCTTTTCCTCAACTGAAGTCATAATTTCCTCTATACCACCAAACCTCTTTAATTTGCAATTGTCAAATCCCTTCCATTTCTGTTTTATGAAGTTAACAAAGTTTTAACTCATTATCACAGTAATCCTGTCATAATGTCAGTTTTAAAAAGTATCTGATTTTTTTTTGGCATTACCTTGACAACTTTGTATCTCTCCAGAAGACGACAGAGCATTCGTGCTTCTAACTTCCCCACATTCATAGCCATTCGAATTTCTGCCTGAGAAATACCTTTGGTTCCCCTGCTTTCAACTATTTAGAAAGGAAAAACAAAAAACATCTCAGAAATAATGTGACTAAACTATAAATGCATACATTTGCATATGTATTCATTTTGAGTATCTGTCATTAAGTTAAACTTGTCTTAAAACTATGTAATTTGAAAACATATGCCAGAATATGAACCAAAAAAAAAAAAGCAAAAGGCAACTAAAGAATTTTCACAAGAACACCCAGTATACAGTCAAACACTGAGGTTTTTTTAGGGTTATTTTGCAGGGGAAAAAATCTATTATGCTGTCTTTAAAAAACTGGTAGAAGTGAATTTAAGAGACTTTGCTGTTCTGGTCGACCATGACAAGTGAAGGTGAGAGTTTAAGATTAAAGGTTGGAGTGGACGTTTCCCCTGACAGCTTTCTACTGTCAGATACCTGGGTTTTTTCCCATTAGCCCAAGTGAAAAACAAAACAAAACAGAAAAAAACAGCAACATGAACTGTGTTTCATTTCCTTTAAAGACAAATTAGTTTGCAAAGTATTTAAAAAAGTATTAAGTTCTTTCCTGCATAAAAAGGAGCAAGACACAAAAAGATGAACTAGTATGGGAAATACTTCATGCTAAAAGATTTTAACACCTGCATGTTTTCTGAATTCCAATAACAAGCTGATGTTTTGAATCAAAGAAATCTTGCTAGTATCATGTTCTTCTCTAAGGAGATGCTGGGAAGCCTAACAACAGTGACTGAGCTCTTTCACAGCCCCCGTGTCAAGCCAAAATAGTAACAAAGGAGGCCCAGCTCTCATCAACACTGTCTTGCTGTAGCTTGAAGTTTCTAACTATCCAAACAGGTGCCCCAGAAGGTAGCAGAAAAGTCTTTTCCCCTTCTTAAACAGAGAGATACACATACACTGAATGTTACTGCATCACCTACTTAACTCATAAGCCTGGGTGAGCATATCCCTTTCACAAACAATATCCACAGGCGGGACAGCTTTTGTGATTATCTCCTCTTCATCATCATCATGATAATCTTCCATTTTCTTTCGAAATTCCTTTAGTAGTTTAAGGCAACGGACCATGACATCAGTCCCTGTAAATATTAACATTAGCATTAGCAATCCTGAATAAAACTGGGAGGGGAGGATTGAGAGAGGGAGGAAAAGGAGGGGTAGAAACTCCAAATCATTTCATTTCTTTCATAAGTACTAAAAAGAAGTAGGGCGAAGGGGAACAAAAGGCTAATTTCCAGAAAAGGATTCCAACAGTTCTTCCATATATATGAATCTGTCAAAATACTGACTAGTAGTATTTTTGAGATGCTCCAAAAACCTTTACATCTCTATCCATATTTGGGGTGCCCAATACAAAGATCTATGACAGGAACGGAAAATTCTGTTGAATTATTTTTATTAAATATGTTTATTAAAATATATGTTTATTAAAAATAAATGAATGAAATGAGTAAGTGCTGATCTACAGAGTTCCATCTCCAGAATACCAACCTGGCTGTGAGGATCCTCATGCACACTGCCTTTCCTCAGCAGCTTACCAAAGCAGATACTACTTGGTGGGCCTTGCTGGGTGCTGCCCCCAATTACCAACATTTAGAAGTCCTGGGTCTTGACGGAACTCTCTGTGCATCTCTTACATCCTAGTGACTTCTCCAGTGTTTCAGCTATGTTCATGAAGCTCTCTGTGCAGCTATGCATGAAAAGCTAAATTTACAGATTTCTCACTTCAAATCCTAAACTATTTTCTGCACTTAGGGAATGGCTACATTTGATAATACATGATGTACTAGAAGTGTAAGCAGTGAAAACAGAGAAAGCTTTCTACTTGTAAATATGATTCAATTACACATCTTAAGAAGATACCATGCACTAGCTGTGCAGTAGCAACCCTCTGTGGGCTTTGCCCTTCTGAGATCTTACAGAAGAGGGGGACAGATGACTTTGGGCTCAGCTGTAGTGATTCTCCTTCCTGATACAAGAATGAGTTGGTATCATCAGTGCCATTCAACAGCTGCTGAACGCTTTAGAGACCAGTGTTTAAGGTAAGCCAGCACTGGGCTACTGTACATTGCCAACTTGTAAAGAGCAGCAATTCAGTAGCTACTGCAAAAGCAGCCAATTCATCTTGCAGCAGTGGATGTAAACCTCTAGAGCCATCTCGCTCCTCTGGCACAGCCCTCCTCTGTGATAAATGCCAGCAAAAGGCTTCAGTTGAAAATCTTTTTCATTAAGGTTTCAGTTAATGAATTTTAGGTTTGTATATGATCAGTTACTGAAGCCGAGCTGACGTGAAGTTAATCCATAGTAACTTAATCATGCGACAAAACTCTACGACAGATGCTCCTATTATTTTTTCCACAATTTGAATTCTTTTGCTGCCAGATACTGTTTAGAGCAGTAATAAGATTCTGACAATCTGGCAGGGGCTTTAGGCACTGTTACAAGGTCCTCTGTGTTTCTACAGCCCATTAGTTTTCACTTCAAGCAATATTTGAAAAAGTATTTCTTTTTTACTTTAGCTCCTTCTGCTCTATAATGTGCTTCCCATGGCAAGATGCTCTGGCTTCATTCTCATTGGGTCCCATATATTTCTATCTACTTTACTATATAATTACAGAGTAAAGAATCTTGAACACTGATGAAGCTTGGCCATCATTATTTCATCCTAGTTCAACATCTAGTTTTCAAGGCATTGGGTGAATTTTCAGCTTTTACATGAATAAGTCAAGATGGAATAATCATTCAAGTTAAATATTCATCTGTTCATATTTCTACATATTTTAAGCAGTAAATGCAGTTGCCATTGTGCCAACATATAAAATATCCAATGTCTTGTGTATTGCCACCAAGTGTATAAACAGACTTACTATATTTCCTTGTTTTCTAATTAGAAACTCAAATTGGAAGATTTGTTTTTATTACTCATTATAAATCCTATCTTTTCCATTTGGTCTAGTCTTCTGGGGTTTATCTGCAAATATCTTAAGTTCATTAGAGCAGCTCTGACACTGCCTTTGGTAAGAGGAAGCATAAACAGACATAACTAGTATAACAGGACTTGAGGACAGTACAGCAGAGGAGCTAGGATTTTGTTCATGATGACAAACATCAGCTAAAAGAAGTGGCTAAAGGTAACTTTGTATGACAAGCTACTGTGAGTCATGACTGTTCCTTAAACCAGAAATATATTAATTATGCACAATACATATTTTATTAAAATTTGATGATAATTTTATCATATCCTGATTCATTCTGGACTATCTTTGAAGACCTGCAATACCTTCCTGAAACTCAACTTCTTACTGGAATTTTGCTCTGTACATCACCCTCTGACATTTTTAGGGGATGGAGGTGTATATTTTATAACAAATGGTTTTCCCAGGCAAATGCCACTTGCACCTAATGGAACTCCTTCAGGCGCTTCTGAGTACAGCACAGGAGAATTCTCACTGGACCTAGCTGCATATTGTAGCTACTTTAGGCCATTGCTTTCCTTATTCACAATATAATTTCTCTGTTCAGATATTTCCTTCACTCATACTAAAGAGGTTTAAAATAATTGTCTTATCAGGAGCCTTAATCTATCCTCCCTCACTTTCTTCTTTTCAAAATTCTCATGTTTTGTTGATTCTTTCACTTCTTCTTTAATGATGCAAAAAATCATCCTTTTTGATCATTTTACTGGTGAGAACTGGCTTGCTCGTGATAAGAAATAATACATTTCTGCACAAACAGTTCCCGGCATTTCTGAAAAACACATAGTTCAAGTAGGCTGTGGTGTTACAGGTTTATTAAGACATTTCTCTACATAACTGCAAAGAGTTAAGCTTTCACTTAAGTATGTTATAATTCAAGATTTGAAGTTTATATATTAAAGGGAATAAATTGAATTACATGAAAAGCAGGAATACGGCTCCTTACCTTTCTTTGTCTTGTGGGGTCCTCCATCAGGGTGTATATCTTGTAAAGGGATAGATATTACCTTGGCTAGGCCAGCATTCATCATATATTGATACAGGCGTTTGAAAGTTCTTTCACAAAGACCCTAATGCAAAGAGCAATGACAAAAGTCACTGCTGAAGTCCCAAACATTGTATTTCAGGAAATCCACAGAACTATACTTCGATCTTCACAAAAATGCAGACATAAAAATCATAGGGCCAAGGAGCTCTCCCTCTTCATGATCTTTTTCTACAAAAAAGTCTCTATTCTTTATGTGATTAATATCAGAGACATTCATACTGCCTTTTACAAACAGTATTCTGAGACAGTGTAACAAAAGAAGGATCTTTCAAAGCTGCTAGTGCAAATACCAGACAGAGGTAGACGTGCTTCTTCATGCTGTTATGTCTGGGACTTCCTTGCTGTGTCCTCCAAGGAAGCAGTAGCGATCAAATACAAGAATAGCACAAGGATATTATTGCCTGGATATGGCAAAAAAATCTGGTTCTGTGACAGACTTCTTTCTGAAGCTGTGAACTGAATTGAAAGCCTTCCTTATGACAGGCCAGCCTTCCAGGAGAGTAACCTGATCTAGAGCAATAGACTAACTGCTCATAAGATATTTATTTTTTAAAAGATTCCATAAACTAGCAGGTTCCTAAGATCTTTCTTTTGATGGAATCTTTCCATCCCTAAAATATTGTGCAAGGTTAGAAACAGGCAGTATGAATGTCTCACTTGGACAGTAATCATGTAGATGACATAAAAATACACGTGAAAATTTGGGAAAAAAAATCATGAGTCTTACCAATTCTTCCCTCAAGTTTCCTAATGTTTCCATCTGGTTTGAACGAGTGCTTAGCATACTTGAGAGCTTCTCCATCAGAATATCATATTTACTCCGCCTAACCAAGAAAATAAAGTTATTTAACATATAAACATGGGTATAACTTTAAAAACGCAAGGTGTATTCCATCACAAAATATTAGTCACTAGTGGATGTAACCTGATAAATGCTACTAAATTGTTTTAGGAATTACACTTTTTTTTTTTTTCTTGCTGTGAATAGATTTCTAACATGATCTAAGAATGAGTTCAATAGCAGATGGGAGAATTTGTCACTAAAAGAACCAGACTGAGAGAACAGTAACAAAGCCCAGCCTGCTACTTCCTTGGCAAGCCATAGCAGCACAAGTTCTAATCATGCACAAGAAAGAAAGAAAAAAAAATATTGAAAATGTGTTTGAAGTAGGAACAGTCAAAAGTAACAGAATGATTAAAGCTACAGTGACGACAGTAAGGCTTATGTAGAGAGGTGCCAGGCACTGGAATATTTCTTACAGCTGAAAGGTAAGTTTTTATTGTCCAGCATCTGAAAGAGGGTTTAATACAGAAATCAAGAGGCAAAACCAGGGAAGTTCATGGTTCTGTGACATGAGGACAACATTTCATCATACTAAAAGGTCACAGTATATGCTGGAGATATTATAAAAATCTGAGTGGCACATACCTATCAACATGAAAGCGAGTCAGAAGCAAGAGAATGGAGTGCTGCTGTGCTCCACTTGGTAGTCTTATGACATGGGACTGCATTGTTATGAGACCATTTCTGTCCAATACTCTTCTGTGATAATGAATTTTTCCAGCATCCACTCTAAAAAAAGATGGTAAGATATTTATAGTAATGGGAGATTTTGCAAAAATATTGTGTTCCAACAACTTTCATCTCAATTAACTATGGTCTTAGATACACACATTCTTTTAACTTTTAAAGTGATATTCTCAAAATTAGGAAGTACCAAAACTGAGACAGTCTGTAAACTTTATTCCCTCTACAAAGCTTTTTCTATTACATTTGCTTAGTTCTTGCTCTCTGAACTAAACAAATGCCCTTATATAGAGAGAGCAGATTCATTAATGAATTAAGCTTAAATTGTTTCAGAATGGAGGATGTGAATTACACAATAATAAAGTCTTTGAGGTGAGTTGGACACAGCCTTGTAAATTTGATGCTATTCTTTCTTTAAAATTAAGTTTTTATATAATGATAAACAAGCCATTTAAAAAGAAGCTTTTCAGAGCAGCTATTAAGTGGGAACTTATTTTTAGGCACATAATTTAAGGCATTATGACCTAGATTCTGCCATAGCAACAGTAGGAAAATTATTACCTCTGCACCTACAATGCTGATAAGACTGCAAATAGAATATAGAACCCAATACACTCTTCTGGAAAATACTATGTAGAGGCATTTTTACAGCTTTTCTCTGAACTATGTGCTGGTAAACAAGCTTTAGTATACAATATATGAAAAAATATAATTGATTCTTTTTTCAACACAGGAGATTTGGCAGTGATTTTAATCACTGCTTATGGATAATCAATGCATAGAAGTGAGTGCTCTCAAATTCTGATTTTTCTACCGCATTAAGAATGGGCCTATTTCTACAAAGGATTTACAGCATGATCTGGGTATTTTGCCTGTTGTCCTTTGAAAGAAAAAGCAGGGCACTGGCTGTGATGACATGGACATGACTTGCATAATGAATTCCCTCTGATTCAAGCAACACTGAGCACAAGCAGTAGCTTAATTCCTTCTGTTCTCTACACTATATTCAGTTATCTGAGAACTGAAATCCTTTAAAGCTCCTAGCCTTCCAAAATGCACTTGCATTTAGACTCACACGACCATACTGATTAAAATAGATCTCTAGGGCTCTCTAGTCCAATCCCATGATCAAAGCAGGTCCAGGTAGAGCAAGATCAGTGTCTTGTTTAGCTGAGGTCTGAATATCCCCAAGGATGGAAATGTCACAGCCTGTCTGGGTCTCTGCTCCAATATATGACCACCCTTACAGGGGAAAAAAAATCTATTTGAGTTTCCAGGGTTCTAATTTGGCTGTTGCCTCTCTATCCCTATGCACCTCTGAGCAAAGTCTGGCTCTTGTCTCCTCCACATCTCTCATTAGGTAGTTTAATATAAGATTGTCTCTTAGTTTTCCCTTTCTAAGCTGAATGAATAATTGCACTGTACTTAGGAAGTCAGGTAGGACCAGTAACTTTTAAATTCTATGAAAATAATAAAACAGAAGGCTGTTCTTGACAAATTGACTTCAGAAAAATAAGTAAACAAAAACCTGTAAGCCTAAACAATTTTATTTCAGTGAAGTGTTTATGTAGCAACCAATTACTTCCAAATCACATCTGCAGTGACAAGAACAACTTGTGCTGAATACACATGTACTGAAGTCCAGTGAAGGGCCACTACAACGATTAAGGGCTGAGAAGCAGATTGTTTAGCATGGGGAAGAAAAGTCTAAGAGGGGATTTTATCAAAATGAATAAACACCTGATGGGAGGGAGTACGGAGGACAGAATCAAACTCTTCTCCATGATATCCAGTGGAAGGAATAGAGGTGATGCACACAAAATAATCCTTTTTATTTTCTTAAGAGAACTTTTTTACTGCAAAAGTGGGTGAATACTTGAACAAGCTAACTCAGGCCACCAGATTGGCAGTGAAACATCAACAAATAGTTGTCTCAACTTACTTAGCTAAGACACCCTCAAAGAGTGTTTGTGTATGTAGAGTGAGGAAGTGCAGAGCTGCAGTTGGCATGGGGCTGAAATGGGCACTCCAGGGCTATGGCCAGCGCAGGGGCCCAGAAGAAATTGGCTCCTGGTTCTTCTTAGTGGTCCTGGAGGCTGAGACTCCTTGGCCAGAGGAACTGGGCCTCAGCCAACAATAATGACAATAGTTTAAAAGCCACATACATTTCATCCCCAGAAGCAATGAATCCTTAATAGTGATGCTGATGCTCTGCAGCACTGCTATACAAAAACAAAGGTTCCTGAAGACGTTGTGTCATGCTCTTCCACAACAAAACGTGAAATTTGAGAAGTAGTAAGCCAGGCTTCCAGACAAGCAATGTAGGGAAGCGTGTGCCAGAGGGCGGCCATTAGCCAAAGTACTGTTGGCTTGCAACCAGAAAGGGCAAAAGTTAGGCATCTCTTAATGACTTGGGCAGAATAACTTACTCAGCACCTTTAAAAAGGAAATGAAAATCTCCTTTCAGATGAAATTTAAAAGAGATGATTTAGAGACCTGTACTATGACTTCAAGGAGATCAACACCTCTAGTAACAAAGGCTCCAAGAACCAAAGTGCTCCTGTTGGTCAGGATGAGACAATCCTGAACCTACCCCCTTTCACTCAACACACAGAATCCTGATCTGCACAATAATTTTAGGCAACCAATGGAACATATTAGTTCAATTTAGTTTACATAATAAAACCTGAACTTACTTGAAAGCTCCGCTGTGAAGGTCCCTCTGAAGCTCTCCTTGCCAACGAGCACGACCTAAACGCTCCAATATGCAATAGGAGAAGTCAGGGAGTTTTAAGTCGGGATCTCCCTCCCAGCCTATTAAAGCTCTATAACGCTGATCTTGGGAAGCAACAATAACTAGTTTTTCTCCCCATCTATGAAACAGGATGAAAAGTAAGAAAAAAAATGTTAGTGTATATGTTACAGAATCCTATAGACTATGATACAGATAGGACCAAGGTAACACACAATCTGAAAGAAAATGAGTGGCATCTAAGCTTGAAAGTTAAAGTTTTCTGTACTGTTAAAGTGCAGTTGGAGTTTTCAGTTGTTAAAAAGAAAAATAGCCACAGAGATGCTAGGTCAGACTAAGTATATATTTTAATCAATGCATCTGGTTTAATGCATACACCGACTATTTGAGTAACTAGAAGTTCAAACTTGTTCATAAGGATTTTCCATAACTTGCATTTTCACCTGTTAATTAATGTATTCATTGAGCAGCCAGCATCTTTCAGATCCCTGAAGTTATTGCTTTGCCAAACATCAAATGTCTACTCCCTGCAAAAGAGGGATTTGAATATTTGACTAGTCTTAACCTGTTTATTTTTTGTTTTTCTGCCAGTATTTTTTTCTTTTTTTGATGAAAAACTTCTACCTTCTGAAGTAAACATCCAATAGCTCAGCTAGCTGTGGAATGTGAGTGCAGTTACATTTTAGCAGCATTATAATAATAAGAAACACTCAGTATCTGCACTCTGACAAAATATTAGATGTGAATAAACTACACCTTGCGGGAAAGCACTAGTGTAGCACAGATAAAGGCAAGTTCTATAATATCACAATTAGAGAAAAAAAAGTAGTCAGAAAAAGTTTACAGCAATTTAAAAATTGACTGAAGGAGGACTCTAAGACAGCTATTTGAAAACAGGAAAAGGATTAATTGTTTTGAAATTAATGGAAAGTCATTTAATGCATACCAAAATTTTACTCACTTTTCAACAGCTTCTGTGTAAGTACAACAAGGCTGCAAATCCTTTGTCCTTATTTGATCAGTAATATTTATTCTCTCTTTAAAATACTGGCAGGAACCTTGTATGCCATCTTTATTATCTAAAATCATGTGGACTGGATAAATATCGTCTAAAGGAACAGGATCTCTTTTTGTTTCCAGGATTCCTGTTTCGAGGTCTATTTCTTCATATCTGAAATAAAAACAGAATCAACATTTAAACAAGGAGCAGGAAAATTGGTGCCACCATCAAATATCTTAAAAAAAAAATCTTTTGAAACCTCAAAATTGGCAAACCATAAAGTTAGAGTTACAGTCTTCAAATGAGACCAGACCTTATCAGCATGCAGAGCACAGAAGGTGGAGAGGAGGCAGGAAGTACATTATTTGCTCTTCTAAAATTCAAGAGTATTGAAGTGGTTGGAGCAAAAAAGCACACTAGTTTATAGGAAAAACAAGCAACAGGCACATCTGGTGAATTTGGACATTCTGCTTGCCCCCGAGCGGCTAATGGTATCTGGCAAGTGAATATTCCTTGGATCAGGAACCAGGAAGATTCCTGGAAGAGTCTGGTCACCCGATCTCCCAAGTAACGGGCTGGGAACAACCTTTCCCGCCGCCTCCCGTCACCCCGGGCCTGCAGCCTGCGGCGCAACCCCCGCAGCCCCGGGCCGGGAGCTGTCCCAGGTGCCCGAGGCGGCGCGGGCGGGAGGCTGGAGCCCGGGCTGGACTAGCGGGGTGCAGAGGGACGAGGCCTCTCGGGGGCTCCCGCAGAGCAGGGCCCGGCCGCGGTGCTCACCGGTCGTGCAGACGGAGCGGCGGGCGCGCCCGCGGCAGCAGGTAGAAGCTGATGTCGGGCTGGGCGCTGAGCGCGGCCCAGAGGAGCTGCCGCGTGGCGGGCTCGAGCGGCAGCGGGAAGGGCGGCGTGCGGGCGCCCAGGCGCTGCCAGAGCGCGCCCGGCGTGACGCCGTCCAGGCCCTCAAGGGCCACCTCGTCCAGCAGCGCCCACAGAGCCTCCATCGCGGCGCCGCTTCCGGGCGGCGGCGGCGGGCGCGCCGGACGTGACACGGCAGCCGCGACGGTAACCAAGGGAACGCACAAACAGGGCGGCCTGGCCTGGCCCGGCCCGTGCTCGCCTCGCCGCACCTGATCGCGTGGGGCCTCTGCCCGGCGCGGGAGGCGTCTGCCGGCAGAGCCCGCGACCTGCCCCAGGAGCGCCGGGGCCCCGCGGGTCTCGGCTCCGAGCCAGGCCGGGCCGCGCGCCGAGACCGACCGACCCGCGGGTTCGGCCCCGAGGCCGCCTCGGTGAGGGGGCAAGAAGAGAGGGGGGAGCATTTGGGTAGAGATGCTGTGCGACCGATAGTAGTATTTATTTATTTATTATTACTACCAAACTGAATGTTTTGGGACAAGCTTAAACTCCTCCGCGTATAAGCAACCTAGTTAATCAGAACTTTCAGCAACAGCTTGCAAATACTCGGTGGGAATTGCTGGAGGAGCACATATTTCAGAAGCAAGCAAGGTAAATTCCTTATCTAAATGCTTCAGCTGTCTGTGAACTCTGAGGTGACTAAGCTGACCACATGGGCTCAGGAAAATCATCCCATGGTTTGACTTTGGACACAGCCTCTACTTTGAAAATACATTCTCTGGAAGTATGTTAATGCTTTAACACCTAACTGGCCTTTTCAAAATCTGCCCCAGAACTAAATTTCTCCTTGTTATCTTGAAGAATAAAGGAAATTTTATGGATTTTTGAGAACCCTGCACAGTTCAACAGAAAATGGAGGGTCATACTGTCAGAAATTTATACTCCAAGTGCTAACTGTTATGCTGTTTAGTATTGAAGGATTTGCTCTTTCCGGTTTCCAGCATTCTTCCTTACTTTGGTGGAAACACACTACTGTTCTTTACTAAATATTTTCTGTGCTTAAATGTGCTAATTATATACTCTTGTTTCAGCTTTATATGAAGGACATGGTGACTGATTTTGATGAAAAACATGATGAATATTTAATAACCCTTCAGCAGAGAAACCGGTAAGATACAGAATTGCCATTATAGTAGTACTAGAGTGGGTAGTATCTGATATGTGCTGTTGTCACGTGTTAGTTTAAAAACTTGTTTGTGATGCAAAGTCTGGTTTGATTGGTCTTACAACACTCAGTTGATTTTCTTTACTTCTGTTTATTTGCTAAGGTACAAACCAAAGTTTTTTATTTTTAAAGTTGCAGTATTTTTTCACTGTGCTATAAAATATGGAGAAAAATATTTATTCCCATCATTTATTATATAGAGCATGGGGTTCTGGGGTCAGAAATAACTGGCACTTCAGTGCATGAGAATACTGAGACAAGGTTTTGTGCTTCCAGAAATACAGAAAACTGCATCCAAGAGCTTTCCTTAGTCAAGTTCTTCTAAGACTGGAGAGAATTACAGCTAGGTTGCTATTGCAAATCTTTTGAGTCAGCTTTTACTGACTTCTCTATATGTTTGTACCATCTGCCCTGCCTGAGGAAGCAGGAAGCATTGTATCTCAGGCAAGGTTTCATAGATTAATTCAGAAAGGTCTGCAGAGCTTCCTCTCCACATGGGGGGAGCGAAGGGGATGCTGCCTGCTTCAAGTGGTGGCCTGGAGCCCTGGCTGTCTCTATGGGCAGGCTCCTTCCTTGAGTCTGTGGCTGCAGCAGCTCTTTCAGTCCACGAGCAGGTGTTGCTGTGTCAGGACCTGCTCTGTGTGCTCAGTGGAGGCCAGGCTGCCTGAGGGAGCTGGTGGTTCCTGTCAGAGTGATTAGGACAGAGTCTTTGGCCTGAAGGGGAAGCTCTGGTCAGGAGTGAGTGCCTGCTAGTGCTCAATGCACTTCAAAGTGAAGCCTGCGCTTGGAGCCAGCCTAGAGGCTGTGGAAGTAGTGGGTGACCTTAAAGTGACTGCTGCAGTGAGGGATCCTGATGCCTGGAGTGGGAACAGCGAGGGCTATGATGAGCCAAATGTTCCTTCTGTGCAGCCTCAGTTACACTAATTTTGTCACACCTGTGGTGATGGGGAGTCCTGCTCCATGGAGCATTAGCACTCACTGGCTCTTTTCTCAGAGGGAAATTAAAGAACTGTGGGCATTGTACACTACTCAAGCAAGTGAGATGTGGCCCTTGCCCTAGGGGAGCAGAGCTCTAGGAAGCTTGGGGCTTGTTTCACTTATTAAAAATCCTCCTCTGTTGCACTAATTTTAAATACCTCATTGGAGGGGTCTGTTAAGCAGTGGAGGGTATTGATTCCACAATTTTGCTTGGTCTGTTCTGTGCTGTTCAAAAAAATCCTTGTTCATCTTTTTAACTGTATTTTTTACACTGTTTTAACTGATTTTTTCCACTTTTTACAAGACTATTGACTGGGAGTATTTCCCTCCCACATTAATTTCAAAACACAAATAGCAATACTTTTACAGTTTATTCTTGAGAAGCTCAACCATTTTTATGCTTTTTATTATTATTTTAAACAAAACTATCAGTAATTCTCATGAAGCAAGTTTGTGTCATAAATCTCAAACTGAAAAAAAAAAAGTGAAATTAGAAGCAGTCTTTATAGATTAGAAAGTCTTGATCAAATTTAAGTAATGATGCTGTGTGACACATTATAAAGGTCTAAAACGAAGAACGGATCCTGGGAAGTATATTCTGAAACTTGGAGCTTATTTTTCTGCTTTGTGACATTGTGCTTGTGTAATAACTGCTAATATGGTCCCCTGTATAAACAATGCGTATGTTATTATCCATCCTATGCTAGGATATTGAGACAATTTAAAAGAAAAGATCCTATACAAATTAAACTGGAGCAGTTAGAGCAAGGATTTTGTCTGTATCTTAATGGAGCTAATTCAGAGCTGAGAAATTATCATAAAAAATCCAACTCGCAAGGCTATCTTAAAACGGAAGCAAGGACTGCCAGGACAAATGGTGAGTGTCATGAGAGTTTTGCAGTGATTGTAGTGTAGATTTAAACATTTTCTCAGCAGAGCTGTAATCTAGTTGGTGAGGCTATTGAGTCGGGCTGCGAGAGTGAGACAGCAGCAGCTGAGGCTGCTGGAATAAAACTCCATGGGACACCTTTGTCAAAGTACTTAAGTTGCTTGTGTGTGACAATAGTCTCTGTGACATGCTGTTTATTGCTCAGCTGAGCCCTAATTCCAAAGTTTAAATTCTCCACTCTTCCATTTCTTAAACCAATATACCTGGAACTAGAAGATCAGAAACGTGTATATATTGCTAGTAGAAAATAATTGTATAGCTTTATTTTGACCATAACAGCATTGAAAAGTTTTATATGTATGGAGATTGACTCTGGTATCTCATCTGTCTCCTGTAGAGCACAGACAGTAATCAAATTATATGCAATATTGTGCAGTGACTGCATTAGGCTCATAACTTGTGTTTAAACAATAATAGCCCTCTTAAAAAAAAGATATGTAAACTTCATTTAAATATTTGAAGTAAGGAAAAATCTACCTTTTCCTCTTGTATATTGTTCTAGTGGTTAGCTGATTTTATTTAAAATGTGAATCTTATTCATAGTTAAGTTTGTGTCTCACAGTAGAGAGCAGTGTAATATAAGGAATATTTTTGCTTTTGTGAAGTTATAAAATGTGAGGCTAGTGACTTATTTTATCCAAATATTCTGTTTCTGTTTTCTGTCTTATAATACTTGTCTTGAAACTCTGGAACAGCAGCCCCGCTAGAAGAGAGGGAGCTGCGAAAATGGAGCATACAGACTGCACCAAGCAAAACAAAACGCAGAGGATGGTATCAGGTAAGGGTTAGGCTGGAAACAGTTTTGTAAGAAGATGGCTACAACTGGTGAATAACAGTTCACATGGCTTAGGGTGATTTCTCATGGAGGTCTGAAGTTTATCTGTCTTGGATACTGACTGGCAGAATAAATACACTAACTTTTTTTTTTTTGACTACTTTGAAGTCAAAAGAGGAGGAAAATCTCCTTGAGAAGGTCCAGATTCAGTGGCATCTGTTACAGAAACTTCTGTAGCCTTGAAGTGATTGATTGGCTCACAGTTCTCCAGCAGAATAGTTGCTTCTCTGCTGGAATGCTGAAATGCATCTCTAGTGCAAGGATGGAAAGCCTCATCCCTGCTTCTCCCTGCAGTTCTCTGCCCTGCAGTACTGCTAAAGAGGTGTTATTTGCATAACTTTGGTTGTAATTGGTGAGAAATTACTCTATATCAGAACACACTAACATGCAGGCAATTAGTGGGGAGAAAAAAAAAAAAAAAAAAAAAAACTCTCAAGAAATTTGAGGCAGCTGGCTTCATAGTTCTTGGATCAGTGTGGATCAGTGGAGAAATCTGTCATTTTCTTTTGGCTTAAGGCAGGATCTGATCTAAGTCAAGGAAGATGATTCATTTAACAGAGCAAGCATGTATTTTGAAGAGCTGGGACATCTGTCACCCCAACAATTACCCTGCTTGATTAGCAATCATCTTGGCTGGATGGCCAGTCTCTGCTTGGGTGACTGAACATCAAGGGTTCATCTTATGCAGGTTTTCTTTCAGAAAATATTGCAAATACACGTTCAGGTTGTTTTACTTTATTTATAAGTCTTGCTGCTTATTGAATTAATTTTCCAGACTGTTGTTTCTCTCAGTACATTTCTTACATACTGGCCTGTTGGACCTCGTTTGCTAGTCATAGGTATGTTACTTCAATTACAAGAGCCAAACAAAGAAGAAATCTCATCTCTGACTGCACTGGAAAGTTGCTGGAAAGCCAGCTGTAGACACCTGTACTGGCTCAAAGTAGCTACTACTTGAAACTAGATTTGGGTGATACCTTAAGTTTTGAGCCCAATTGCATGGGAGTGTACTGGAGCTGCATGTACAGCTAGAACTATTTAGCTAAGGAAATGTGCAACCACGGAGTAAGCTGCAGGTGGTGCTAGACAGCAGGTTGCATTTTTGCTGTTTGTGTGTGTGGTTTGTGTTTATTCTTTAACTTTCATGCAGTATTTGTGAATGCTAATATGGGTGCAGGGAAGTACTCTGTGGTGCAAGAGCTACATTATTCTCAGAATGTCTCAGCTATAGAGAAGAGCTATAGAATGCTTTGCTATTTCTGCATGTTTTCTTCCATCTAGAGCTTCAAACCCTCCATTTCACAGATTAGATTCAGAATGGGACTTGGTAGTAGGCTGATCTTACTGGTTCCCTCGCAGAAGACTCTTTTCATCCATAGCTAGAGAAATTATTCCACCTACGTATACTTGCCTAAATAGACTAGACTATTACCTTGATAATGTGCAACATGTTACTGCTCCTGTGGGGCTTCTACTCCAAGTATCCTGGATTGCCACTGAAAATAATAGTCATCTACCTTTAACTGTTTAGATTAACAATAAACCTTAATGTCCAAGTGAAGTATGTCTAATTTTACTACTCATCCTATGGAAGGCCCTTCTGTTTCTATCCAGTAGCACTGATAGCTTTTCAGTGAGAGGGATCTCTCTGGGATCTGAGTTTGGTGTTTCCAGTTGTCATAGGTGCAGTATTTGAGCCAGTAACTTGCTATTCTATCTGTGTGTGAGCAGGTGGTGACAAGAGACTTGTTAGTTGTGCTCCCGTGGCAGCCTTTTCCCAGACATGGTCACCTTGTAAACTCTCTCTCAAATTGCTGCTCAAGTTTGTCATGGAATTTATCTTAACCAGCAACCACCTAACAGAGCTTATTGCTGTCTTTATTTTCTTCTACGCTAGTTTTCTCCTCTCTTGAAATAAAAGCTACAAAGCATACATTTGAATGTAAAGCTACATTTGAAATGTAATTTGAAATATACATTTCAAATGAGGAGATCCTTCTTGTTCTTGCGTCCATTTGACTTGATAGATGTCCCTATAACAAAGTTTTCCCCGGGATTTCCAATGGCAAATGATTCGGCAATTTATATTTGAAACTAACTGAATTCCGGGCTGTGCTGAGGTGTGCTACAAGGCCAGGAGATAGATTTATTGGCAGAACATACCCTATTCCCAAGTTGCCTTAGCATCTCCTCTCTGGGCAGCTCTGTTTGACAGTTATAAAATGATAGAGAAGTATATGAAGAGCCACATTTTCTTATGTACGCAGTACGTAACATATTACTAATATGTATTCCAAAAATTATTTCAGATAGGCTTTTTTCTGGTTCCTTTATAATACATGGACATTATTCTGTAAAATATGCTCATTATCCTTTGTGTACTGTACAAAGCCAAATTTCTTAACTGTTTCTTTTTACAGAAAGCTGTGGAGATTAAAACAGAAAGTGGGTCTAAACTCTGCATTAAACCTCCTCCTGAGTACTCTGAGGATTTTGAACCTTATGAAAGCGTGAACATGGAGACAAATGATGATGATCCTGTATGTTACTCCCAGGTACAATTTGCTCTTGCCTTCTGTCGTTCATAGTAATGGCAATAGAAATGCTGAATGGGCCCAGTTCTCAGTCTTCACTAGTATGTAATATGTAATAGCTATATCACAAGAGGATTTGGCACTAATGAGATGTCATAAAGGAACAAAAGGAAAAGAAAGGAAATGCTTAAAAATCTAATCTAGGTCAACAACAGTAAGCCATCTTAAGTTTTATAGCAGTAGAATATTCTCTCAGACAAGATTAACATATTTCTTTAAATAAGAGTTTTCAGTTCATTTAGTAGTGATCCACATGGGTATCGCTCTTCTCTCTCAGGTCAGAGAATGCTTGTTACTTGTTATTCTTCTTAGGTAAAAGTCACGATGTGTGACTAACAGAAGTCAGAGTAAAGTTTAAAATAAGCAATAAAGCTGATTTCTACCAAAGGTTATTAATCGTATTGATATTAGTGTGATATTTGACAATTTAGCCTTCCATTTGGCTGCTAACTGCAGTTAGTTCTAGCATAAGCCACAAAAGCTTTTTTAAAAAAAGATTGTTTTTCTGCCTAACCAATGAATGGCACCGATAAAGCGGTTTTGCCTCTATACAAAACTGTCCGCAGATGATACCATTTATGTCAGGCAAAATTGCCAAATGTATTTGCCTCGTTTGCACTTCTGTGAAGCTAATAAAACCTCAGAGGTTCGTCATTAGACTTAATCCAAAGGATACATACAAGTGATTTTTAGTTATTTGTCCTTTGCAGATTTTACCACTTGTCTGAAATTGGAAAACTGAAATTTTCCTCTAATCACTTCTTTAGATGATTTTTGTTTTCCCCTTCAGTTCTGTAATATGTGTCTTGTGAAATCATCTGCAGTTAAAATTACAGTAGGCCTCTTAATTTTTTTTTTTGCTCCTGTTATTCCAGAACTTCATTTCTTCCAGTAACAGTCCATCCAGCAGCTTTCAAGATACAGCCCTGAACTCCATTACACAGCTTTGCAGTGATGGTAAAAAGGAAAAAATATTATTAAGTATTGATGACATAAAGGTATGGGATACTGTGGTTTTCTGTTTGTTCTTTTTTTCTTTTTTTTCCATTACATAATTTGATGACCAACTTTGTAGACACTTAGCATGATGATTTCTAACAAAAAAAATCATTTTTTCAGGCTTACAGAGGTTCTAGATTCCATGTTGTTTCAGGCAAACCCTGTCCTTTACTTTGGAAGGCTTTCCATTGAAACAAACCCAAAACTTTTCTCCTGCTTTCTTTACCTGATATACTACCCTTTGCCTCCTGTCATATCTGCTTGGTCCCACTGAGAAGTGGAGAGATCAGCCAGCTTTATTTGTTGGGGATGGGTTTTAGCAGATAATTTTGTGTAATTTAAGTGCTGTGTCTTGTTTTGCTTTGACAGTCAGACAAACCTTTATGGAGAATAAAATAGATAAATATTATGGGGAGGAGGGGTAGTTGGTGGTGGTGATGTGGGGAAGAGTTTTCAGTGTTTTTCTCTCTCCTCTTTTTTTTTTTTTTTTTTTAATTCTAGTGCTTGAAATTTGAAGCGACTTAATGGTTTTCAGTGTGACAACAAAGATACCTTTTGGATTACAGGGTTATTTCTTCACTGAATTTCAACCTTCTGCTCTAAACCATTGAGGCCAAAAATTGTCAGTATTATCTCTGCTAGCAATTTTAATTGCTTGATTTTAATTCTATCATGTTTTTCAGACATGTCTGAAAACATTGTCTATTTCAAGTTGATATTTTGAGGGAATATCAGCCCAAAGCTGCCTCAAAAAAAAGGGAACAAAAATAGGATTTTAAGATATTAGGTGGTCATATTAAAAACTGTGTATGCTCTTAAGCATGTGTTTTATGCTGCTGTCTGTCTGAGCATCTTCTGCATAAAATTAGTACACTGCAGTCTCCTGTGTGCTACAGGAAGTAATAATACTTTAGAATCAGAATGCTAGGAGTAGCTTGTCCCTTTTGGTCAGTTCTGATCCTGATCTTGACTAAAAAAAAAAAAAAGATATGAGTGGATCTGCTAGTACTGTAAATATTATTCCTTTGAGAAAATGAAGTTTTAATAAGCATAGTCAACTATGGATTTGGCTAATTACTCCTACAACTTGTCCTGTTGTTGAGTCATGTGACTTAAAATGTCTTTGCTTGTATGTCTATATAATTTTTACTTCATTAGTTCTGAGCATCCACACAGCTGTTTGAGTGACTTAAAGTTTAAGTCTTGAAACAATTTTTACCAGTGAGGATTTCCTGAGCCTGAAGGGGAATGCCTTTAAGGTGGTATATCTAACAGGTACTTGCATTAGCCGCTGAATCAACTGTTGTCTAACTTAGCAATCATGTGTTTGCTCTTTTCTGCCCTGCTGTATTTTCAGCCTGTTTTCAGTACAGCAGTTCATTAAGCTATGTTCACAGCAGGAGATAGTGTGACACAATGTTTAAGATATAAGAGCTAAGATTATGAATTTTGGCTTCAAATCTCCTATAGCAGAAGATTTGAGTAAACAAGCTGCATTATGAAAGCTATTGAATCTCTTGGTAAGCATGACTTAAGGTTTTCCTTTTTAACAGCTCTTCACCAGAGGGATGAACATGTGGCATAGGAGTATAAATATTTTTAGCTTGATCATAGCTTTGAGTTGATGAGAAGATACTTTTTCCTCCTGGAGGAGGAGAAGGCAGCTGTGTTACTGTATTTTAAGACATTTTTGAGCTTTCTTGACAAATCTGTTTGAATTGTACCAGGATCTGAGAAGAAGCTTGCAAATTAGTATAGAAGAGAAAAAGGTAGATGAAACCTCTTCTAGTGATGATTATGACTCTGTTGAAGAAGATGTGTCTTCAGAAGCATCTCCTACTGAGGAAACGATTGCAAGCTTTGGAGATCTTCAATTGCTTAGCAGTAAATCACAGCAGAAAGAAGCTGCTGCTCATCAGGAAGCTGAGAGGTGCTCTGGCCTTGATTCTGGGGCACTTGCTGTGCTGGAGTTCAAGGAGGATCAAAATAGTAAGTTCCTTTGTGTTAGACAATTTCTTCTACAGTACTATAATATTTTTTTGAGAACACTGGTATTTAGAGTTATGATACAGACCTGTAGCAGTTCCTTCAAAAGCAATGCTCACTATTTGGTGCTGGAAAGTTCTCATGCAGGAGTGATACCCTTGCTTCTTTTGAGAGACCACATCCCTGGTTGTTTCTACTCCTCCCAGGCAGTGTAGGGAACTAGCAGAGTCCAGGCTATATCTCAGATGAGGCTTTTGGATGTGTGGGCAGGTTCTTTTATTGTGTATCCTTATTGAAATAATTATTTTTGAAGTATAAGTGAATGTGCATCAGGATCAGCCTGCCTCAGTCTCAGGGCCTGTCAGACCTGTGTATAGTACATTTTAAGTGTGTATGTATATGGACAGTCATCATATAATTCCTTAATGTAATGTGTAAATAAATGTGAATATCCCTCCTGTGGACCGCTCTGGATATCAATGCATTACTGGACTCTCTTAACAGATTAGACAGACTAACAGGCTGCAGATTCATTTTACATTATTTATGGTTGGACTTGATCTTGAAGGTCTTTTCCAACCATAATGATTCTATGATTCTAAATATCTCTTTCAGTTCAGACTTTCCTTAACTATTGACTGCCAGAATCAGACTATATTTAAAAAGAATCATGCCATATGTGCCATGCTCCTCCCTCTGCATCTGCTGCTGTTTAAAACTGGTATCAATATTATATAGTATTTAAAGTAATACACAGGAAAGTACTTAGGTGTTTTGATAAATAAATGCTGCCTCTGAATTCAGAAGGCAGAAGCGTGTTCTGCCACCCAAGCTTTATCCCCAGCTTTCATACAGTCCCATAAACCAGAGGAATGGCTGTATCGTGCAGGTTGAGCAGGCTACCTTGTACAGTGCAAGACATAGCACTTCCATGAGTTAACTGTGGATGTTTTTAGGAGAACTTCAGCTTTTTCAAGCATTAGCAGTACATGCAATGAAATGAGTGTGTCCTTGCAGATGAGAGAGTTCTTGCTTTAAGAGAACCCCTATGTCAAACCCCTGCTGTTTCTCCTTGTGTGCTACTTGCAGGGCTATGTAAGAATGAGCACACATGGTATGTACCTGCGTTTTGCAGTGATTCAAAATGTTCGTATTTTTTCACTAAGTCTTTTACCACATTAGTTTCTGTTGTTAGTGTTTTTTCTTTTTTTTTTTTTCTCTTAAACATTCTTTCTACTGTAACAGGAAAAATAGCACACTAGCGTTGCTAGCTTTTTTTTCTTATTGTTAGCACAAATGTTTTTCTACGGCAGCAGGAAAAAAGCACACTGTAGCAATGCTAGCTAAAGCTTCTGTTAACATTTCAGTTCCTCCATTCTCACCTGCTTTCTGTGTAAAATCTCTTCATTGATTATCTTTTTCCCAAATCGACTTTTCCTCTCAAACTCTTGGATTTTCTCAGATGTACTTCGAAGAAGGCTTTTTGGTTTTCCAGATGGGGTTTAGGTTATCAAGACAGGGTTGCAAAAACTGTTGGCCTTTTAAAGTCTGTTCTGTTTGTGACAGCCGAACATCAGGTGCTTGTACAGTCTCAAAACAAGACTCAATTTCAGATGAGTGTATCTCTAAGATACTCAATATGAAGCCTCAAAAATATTTTGGCCTGTTCTGTTTTTCCCATCCTAAGGGAGAACTGCCTAGGATGAGTTTCCAATCTGAAGTCCCAGTCACTGCTGTGGTAGCCCTTCTGGCAGAAGCAGAGATGGGAACAAGGGACTGCTGTGAGCAATACCCCACTTCAGCTGAGGACAGTGAGGGGGAGATTGGGGGAGCTTCTCCAGCAAAACTTGATTCATAACCATTATCCTGTTGCCTTGCCACTGAGACCTTAGTAATAGTGGGTCCTGTGAGTCTTAAGCCTGCCCCAGAGTGTGTTTTGCGCTCTTAGCGGGGGAGAGGGACATATCTTCGCTTTGGTCAAGGCCAGCAGCTGAAATCTATTGGTGTAGAATGGAAGTCTTCTTAGATTGGGTAGACACTGGAGAAGTTTGGTATCCTCCCTGTCCTGAGGACACTGGGCAGCTTGGACTACATACTTGACCTAATGCAATCTGAGTGAAGTTTGGCTCAACCGTTCCTTGTCACCTTCAGTGCTGGAGGGCTTTATTCTGTGTAATAGGGCGAGAACTATAGAAGCAGATAACAGTGAAGAAGAGGATGTTAGCGGGATCTCATGTGGCAAGTTCTCATTCAGTGCCCCTGTGTCTATTCTGGTAGCTCCCAGCTGTTCCCAGCGCATTGCTGCTTTTACTTCAGCAATTTGGATCAAGATGTTTAGACAGTAAATGATTTTCCTCTAGAGAGAAGTTTTCAAGCTCTGATGCCTGCAGTGGAGGTCTTAATATTCTCAAACAAGAGTACTCTGTTGCAAATTCTACCAGGCAGCCATCTATCCTTTGACATTTTTAAGGAAGATTAAATTTTAGTTTATGTTTTAAGAATTTAATTTGGCCTATGTTAATAGGTGACTCAGGGCTCCTTGTTTTCTTTCTGCATTTATTGACAGTAATGCAGGTTAAATGTCTGTTACAGAAAGAGATATATTGGTTTAATGTATTTTGTAATGATATATTTTGTTTCATTGAGTCAGTGCGAGTCATGCATCTGTACTTTTACATTAATAGAAGTGTCAACAAAAGGAAAGGGAGGTGGATGTTGTCATTTTAACTATGCTCATATAATTGAAGTGGGAAAACCTTAGTTTTTAAGGTCCAGTATGTTTTCCCTAGCTGACTGCTCCTAAATATCTCTGAATTTGATTATTTCTGTTCCTTTATTAACTTGCAGAAGTGAAGCCAGTCCGAGTTTTCTCTGCAAAAAGAAAGGATAATGCTGAAACGTACGTTCCCGTCAGACCAATTGTGGTAAAAAATGAAATCACCCGACCACTCTCTGCTGAGTCCTTGCAGCAGGAAAGATGGGAAAAAACTCGCCCGAGTAAGAAATGAAAATATATAATGTCAATAAGGATCATTTTCATGCCTTTACTCCTCTTTCGCTCTGGTGTAATTTCTACACGCATTTGTTGTCATGAGGTGTTTTTTTTTTTTTTTTAATTGTTTGTTGTCCACTTTTTTGTTTGTACTACCTCAAGAGTTCTGACTCAGTAGCACCATGCAAGAGTCCACAGCCTGTGTATTTTAATTTTAATCTTCCTGCCTCTTAGTCTTCCTTTACTTTTGCACCCACAGCATAGGACTCTCTTGCTTTCAGTTTTATTCTCACTGTATTTCCTGCTTCTATATTAGAGACTTACTCGGTACTCACAGAGGTCTCTGGCATTTATGTGGAAGATTTTAACACAAAACATTTATAACAAGAAAGGAAAAACAGTTTTCCCACTGCATGCAAAATCTGCTTCAGTTTCTGCTTGGAGGAGTTGGATGACAGATGAGCACAAAGACTGACATTGTGAGGCAAAATTGGTCAGAGCAGCAAGCAAATGGTGCTAGTGTCATCTTATATACTTGAGTAGTGGTTACATGCAGTCAGAATTCAGCAACATCCACATCTAGAATATACTGTGCTCTGACTCTGCTAAGTGTCCAATTCTTTGTGCTCAGCAGTCTCCACAAACGTGCCTGTGCTCTGGACTGGCTTGGCATGGACATCTTTTTTACTTTGGTTGAAAGGATGATCTGCCTGCTGTATTTGCCTGTGGTACTGGTAAGGCTGTCTAAGCATCAGGATGGGACTATGCTTGATTTACACCTTGAACACTGCATATTGGTCTCCAGTAGAGTAGATAAGCCTCTATCTGGTGTCGTAATGGATTTTTTTTTTCTTTCTGAACTAGATAACATCATTTTGAAGATACAGCTAACTCTCTTTGCCTTTGGGAGTGGGGAAATGTCACTCCTGGTACTCTCTTGATAGTGTCTGGGCAGGTGCTTTTTCTGACCACTTTTCAAAGATAGATGTAGCTTTTTTGTCAAGTTTTAATAGTGCTGCTTAGAACTGCTACAGTCCAACTGCCATTTGCTTTGACAGAGGGTAGTGTAGTATAGAAAAACAAAAAGAACTTTGTTCTGTCCCTGGATTTGCAAGGATGACTAATGCTTGTTGGAACTATGTGGTTATGATTGGGGATGACTTAGGGCTGAGGGGGAATGCACTGAAAACTCAGTTCCTGTTACTTGTTTCTACCAGCAGTTTACTCTCTTGCTGTAGCATTATAAGCATGATGTCATATGAACCATATTTAACACTTCTGCTGGAGTTTAATGTCTGTACAATGAATTTTTTTATTCCCTTGACTCTGAAATCCTTGAATACAACTGCACTTCCATGACATTTAGTCTTAAATCCGCTATTGTTCAATTTTATTCCTTTAAAAAAGGAAGTTTCCAGCCTGTGATGTTTTTACTTCTCTGGCGTGTGTGTGGGAAGACTGGGACGGTATATGGATGTTTTGATGGCTGTTTAGGTGACAAAGTTAATTTATTTTGTCTTAGAAATAGCAATTTCTGACTTCTCTGGTTTTGCTCTTCTTGGGATTCTTCAAAAACAGCTGAATATCTATAATTTAAGCAAGTCTGATGTGCTTAAAATGTATATACTTCTTTTCAGCCTTTTTTAACAATTTTTTTTCATTAAATACCTGAACAAAGCAAATACAGAAGCATTTTAAAATATAGAAATCCCATGTTTCTCAGTTGCTAGTTTTCCCTTTCTTAATGACACTGTTTCAGCTGTTGTCTAGAGTAGATGTGACCAGGAATTCTAATGTAAAAACAAATTGAAGCAATTCAGTTGTGCTTGGGCTGTTTACAGGCTATTAGCTAAGCCCTCTGTTAGAAGCTGAAATGTGTGTTTCAAATGTACACTGCTGTAATGTGCTGTACTTGTACAGTGGGACTGATGGATATTCCTTGCTGCTTTTGCTGGCAGGACCGTTAAGTCGCCCAGAAAGGCCACTTTCAGCTGCTCGGAAGAACATGTGTGAGAAGGATCCTGAGTTCTCTGTTTCTGCTGTTATTAAAGCAATGCAAATTGAAAATGAAATATTGCAGAAAGATTTGCCAAGGCAGTCCATTTCTACAAGCCATGAAAAGGTATGGCAAATTGCAGAGAAGGGACCCTTGATCATGTAGCAAAAAAAGACTTTTTCCTTAAACATGCATTAGTCTTTTTGTATGTTTAAGTCTATGTAAGAATGAACAGTGATGTGTCAAACTCTTAACTGAATTCAAATTATTCTTCCATAGGATGTGTTTTTAAAATCTTCCTCAAGATATCATTTCACAGTATTCCCTTTATTTCAGGCATCAGTGAACAACTGACAGACCAGTCACATGATGCATCTGTACAGACAGGTGCACACTTGCAAAACCAGTCTTATCGTTGCTTTTAAGTTTTTTCATTCTGGAAACTTTTTAAGATGATGTGTGATTCCCATGCCAATAAATTCTATCTTCCTATTGAACTCAATATTATGGGAACAGTTCCCTGTTAATACAAGTTCTGCTTCTAGAGCAGAGCTGTCATGTACACTTCTGGCTTTAGTGAGGGGGAGGTGGTGCAGGTTGTTTGTACCTGCCTCTGTGTGTACATCTCTTATCTTCAATACCCACGTTTAAAAGCAATTAGGAATTTCTCCAGCAAACACCTCTTCATTCCTTTCAGATTTAGAACAGGCCTTCCTATGTGTTAAATCAAATGATCAGGAGATTTGTACTGACAGTTCTGGCTAAATTTAATGTGCATAACTAATATTTCAGTTACTTTAACAGAAAGAGAGGACAGAAATTTGGGCAAAACCTGTAATTTGCAAAGCTTCTCTAGTCTAATCTGCTTTGGATTTTCTGTTTTGATGTTTGGGAGCCTCACTTTTATACAGCATTCTCAGAGTTGCTCATTTTAGTTGACTGCAGGTCATAAAATTGAGAGCCAACTGGATTCTCCTTCAAGGGTGGGGTGAGCAAGCAGACATTTGTTCAAATTTGTTTTTAATGTTTTGTCTGACCTGGACACTATGGCACTATGCTTTAAGTCAATAACTGTAGATTTTCTTTAGATAAAAACAACTTTGTGGTAGAGGGATTTAAAAGCATTTATGACATTTTTCTTGGGGTCCAGGAAGGAGGTTGCTTAGGCAGACAAAAGCCTTGGCTAACTCATAGCCCCATCACACGTGCAAAATGAGACTGCGTACAAACATATATTTTTAACAGTCACTAGAAATTATTTTACTCTCCTTGCATAAGAATTAAGGCTGCAGTCTTGGCGGTCATTATGAATGAAGATAAATTCTATGAGAAGTGTTTAAGTTGGTACAGAGTTACCAGTTAGTTACAGTTAGTTGATGCTGGAGCTGGTTCCAAATACTCATTTAGTCCAAAGCTGCAGGCTAATACTCATTTTGTGTAGGCAGAGAAAAACATAAATGAGCAATGTTCATTTCTCTTACATAGACGTTTCCCGCTTCATCTGTTTTTGTTTCTGCAACGGCTGAACCTTTGGAAAAAAGTCAGACAACAACCGCAGTCACAAAAGCTGTTGAAAGAATAAGTCTTTTTGGAAGCAGGTATATATTCTTAAGGTTAGCTTCCTTTTTCGGGGACGCTTCTCAGTCTTGACCACCACTGTACCTGACTGTCCTTGGATATACAAGACTTCATACCCGCAGTGACAGAAATATGGAGAAGGATCCAGCCTTTGCCAGTGAATTTGGGAACTGCCATCATCTCCCTCTAAGGATGCCTTTATGTTACCTTCTCAGACCACCTCAGGTGTAGCAAAGAATTGGATCCTAACCTCTAAGCAGACTCTGTATCCAAGATGAGATGCTGAGACGGCTGCCATTCTGTGCAGGGGTGCCTGGCATGTGGGGGATTCATCTTGTCTTTATTTTCACACTGGCAAAACTGTTAAATATAAATGATTTATGAAAAAATAAAACTTAAAGGATGTATGTGTTTCAGGCAACAGAAGAAACTTCTGAAAGTTCTTCAGGATATTGAGAGACGTTCTGTGTGTGAAAAGGATTTATTTCTACCTGATGAAAAATGTGAAGAAGATTCCACAGCAAGAGAGAAGGTTTGTGTGGATGAGCGTAATGACTGATACTTCTTAATTTATTTCTTATTTGATGATATCAAGTGATCTTTTCCCTTATGAATAGGGACTTCCTTGGGGTACTTAATTAAAATCTTCTTGAGGTAGAAGAGAACGTAAAGGATGTCTCTAGTCCCCAATTACTGTCAACTGTATCTGTATAATTGTCCTTTTTAATGTAACAAATATTTTTCTTCCATGTTATAGTGGAGCCTCTTGAAAACCTTGCTCATGTTTTCATGTCATTTAGGTTGCTCTTCCTCCTTTGGAGGACTTGGTTATAAACATACTATTTACCTGTTTCTAAAGTCTGTCTTGATTTAGAGATGTTAGTTAATTCATGCTTTCAGTAAAGCCTGCTAGTTGCATCCTAAAGCAAACAGATTACTATCTATGAGTCAAAAGGCTCACACCTCTAAGTTTAATATAACAGTTTGTAATCACAGTTCACACGTCATTTGTATAGTAGAACATTCTATTTCAGGCTGATAAATGAATAAGACAAGAGAGTTGTTCTTTCTTTAGGTTTTGGAGTGGACTGGAATCAAAGAGGTTGAAAATTTTGGTTCTTTTACTCTGTCATAGGCTCCCTAGTTGAAATGGGGCAGAACTAGTAGAGTGCAGAATAATTCCAAATGAGTATTACCAGGATTTTCTCAAGTCTCCTTTTTTTTTTTTTTTTTTTTTTT
>VWPW01022091.1:0-149680 GCA_013389825.1 Crypturellus undulatus | reverse complement strand
TTTTTTTTTTTTTTTTTTTTTTTTTCCCCTTTCTTTATTTTTTTTTTCTTCTGATTGTTCAATATTGCAATTGTTGTAGTTTTTGTTTTGTCATTCCTATGTATACCATAATACTTTGTTTAGGTCCAGACCGCAACCAGCTTGGATATTCGGGATGCCATCTACGTGACTATGGAACTTCTTTCTAACTGGGGAAATCCAGTACACGTGGGCTTGAGAGAGGTGGAGTTCTTCGATTTATGTAATGATAAGATGTTTGTGTCTCCTCATGACGTGGACATTCGAAATACTGACTATCCAGGGGATTTGTGTCGCCTGGTCAATAAGAAATTACATGTAAGCTAGTTTATTCCTGGATGTGAAAAACTACTGTGTTTATTTAATACTCTATTGCTATGTTTTTTAAATGTGATTGCATTTCTAGCATGATTGCATGACAGCTATCTGATAATTTTAAAAATACAAATATTTATTATTTGCACAAGGTTCCTGGGCAAGATGACTGAAGTCAGTCATAATTCTCTTTTAAACTCTCTTTTAGAGCAGAACTCAATTAATTTGAGTAAGGGTTCTGATTTATGTCACAAGAGAGCTGGAAGAATGCAGCTTTAGCTGCCTCCTTTATATATATGTATATATGTGTGTGTGTATGTGTATATATATATGCATTGTAGTATGATCTTTGTTGAACGAGCATGTTCAGTTTTTAAATTGTTGGAATATAATTGTAATAGATCTGTAGAATGTGATCATGGAATGATAGGAACTTTCACTTAATTTAAAATAAGACTGCTGATAATCTTTAGTAATTCTTGTCACCTGAAGCTATGGGAGGCACATACCTTGGGAAGGATGCTGGAAGGATAAGGTGTGTGTGTGTGGATATTCTTGAAGAAGGGGCTAAGCAAAGTATATAGCATGACAAAAGAAAAAGGCCGTGAGGCTTCTCTGTTAGAAGGTATAACGAGGAGACATAAGGTCCTTGTACACTAATGAAGACACTAATGAATTTCTATATCCCTTCATACAGCCAGGGTTTCATCTAGGCCTTTATCTGTGCCACAGGTTCCCTGTATTCCTTTCACTGGTCAATAAAGCAAAATATTCAAAAGTCTCCATGTTTCAGAGCTTAATACCTAGTAAAAATGGGTATGATCTTAGTGGGTGAGGATACTAAATGACTTGTGAATTCGAAAATGGAAGTTTTAACTCACTTTGCATTGGTGATAATCTTCTACCTGTAAGGTAGCTGAAAAGAAGGTATTTCAAGATAAATATTTCTTAAGTGAAACATCTTACTGTCTCTTGGAAATTGTAGCTTGGATGCTATAAACACCTATTCTTATTTAAAAACCATAATCTCTGATGGGTGACGTTTTTACTTAGAACTAGTAATGATTCACAGACTTTCTAGTAACTATAAATTATATAGCAATATAATTATGAATCCATTATAAAGCCGTTATCCACCGCATTTCTCATATATTCATATATCCCATTATTCTTAAGGTAATGAGATTTTATATTTCATTGATTAATGTATTCATTTGATTTGCTGCAATGTAGTATCTTGTCTTGATGCTAGAAAGGTATTGCATCAGAGATGATATAATTTGGACAGATAATTAGATATGTGTACTACTTTAAAAAAAAAAAAAAAAAAAAAAAGAGATAAAAGGTAATGTTTCCAGACAGATTAGAGATGAAGGTTGTGGGATGCTGTAGATAAAACAAAACAACAAATTAATGAATCTTCAAACAAATTGTATTTTGAGGAAAAGAGACACCATTAACATAACTTGCTTTGTGGAAAACCCACTTTGACATTGATAAAACATCTTTGATCATTTAAGTGTATGTTTGTGTGTAAATACAGACATACCCTTATTGAAAATAAGGGTGTGTCTTTGTGTGCTTTTTTCCCCCTGCTCCCATTCTTATAGAATCTTACATTTGCTATCCCGTGTAAATATGAGTTGAATTTCTGGTGTCAGATCCTTTGAAAGGGTGCCAGAGGCTCAAATGCCTGGCAATTTGATTGCCTTAAATCTTGAGCACTTGAACTGTCTGCATGTACACTTTGTGTCCTCCTCTTTATTTGTTTTTGAGGTAACATTTGACATCAATAATTTTAATATTCAGCATCTAAGAGGTAGCTGAAAGTTCACCATATGCCACTATGCTCCACCAGACATGAGGGATAATACTCTGCAATTGTATATCCAAAGATGTTGCAACTTTTGCACACACACACACACACAGCTTTTAGTCATACGGGAGACTTGAAACTTACCTGTAATATGTAGCTTCAAATACTGGAGTACTGCAATTGCTTGTAAATAACCTGCTGGGTTTTGGAGGAACTTCATACACATAGCTGTCCCTTCCTTGGAACACTCTTCTGTCACTCCTTTTCTTGTCCCTGTCACTGCTTATCTGTATATACACATGCACAAATTCCAATCCATCCCCTTCCCAAAAGAACCTTCATGTTTTCCTTTTTAATTTTGAAACAAGTTGTTTATTTTCCAGTTATGGTTTGTGGTTTTGAAAAGATCCTTTTCTACAGTTTCTGAAAATGCAAAGATATCACTTAAGACCAATGCCAAGAATTAAGCATGTTTTTGTGCTGTAAGCTCTCCTGATTGTCTATTGTCTGTAAAATTCATATTTAGAGTTTGTGTCATGAGTTTAGAAAAATGTCTAGCTTAGACTTCTGTATATCTGTAAGGAGTAGGTCTGTAATTGAAATTAGCTGCATGTCTAAAGCCTACTTAAAATAGAGGCAGTGAAATAAAATTCTTCAGGTTCCCATATTCTGTAGAGGGTAAAATAGAAGTGTTAGCACTTTTGTAAATTGAAAAACAATTATACGATGTCTTTGTGCTTGGTGATCCACATCAGAGCCTGCAAAGCTGCTTAATATGATTAAAATAAACAGGGCTTACTCTGACCCGGCAGCTCCAAAGCATGGCAGGCCGTGTGCCTCTGAGAGCGCGTGAGGCCGTGCCGGCCGGCAGGCAGCTGACCGCTACCTCCTTGTCCGGCTGTCGTGGGCTGCCTTAGAGGCACATGGGAGCGTTGGATTTACTGCTTGAAAATGAGGTTAAGGTTTTGCTTTTAACTTGGTATATTTTATCCAGTGGTTACTTTTCTGCTTGGCTTATTAGATAGAAGGGAGGGAGGGCAAATTAATCAAAATATTCTATGGAGAAGGAGTATTAAGTGAGGCTTCCTGTGTGTGTTTTTAGGCTGTGAAGGAGAGCTTCCTTTGGATGTGCCCTTTCTATCCGCCCATTCAGCTTTACTTTGTTATCCGCAATCCTACCCGGTCACGTGACTTTGGTATATCCAAGATCAAGATCTGGAATTACAACACAACAACTCTTAGTGTAAGTAGTCTATTCTCAACTCTTCTATGTGTATCTCTGCTTTGTGCTCAGCTTGATCTTATTTCCAAAAGTATGAAATAAAAGTATGCATTGTTTTCTAATTAAAGGGGAAATGGGAAGTTTCCTTGTTTGCTGTGGTATTTTTCCTTTTGTATTGATTAAAGCTGCTAGCAATGTAAGTGTTAATGTTTTTCACAGGCACAGATAGTATTCTTTTCCACAGCTATTATAGTTCTCTGAAGAGATTAAAATAATGATTGCATATTGTGTCAGTTAATCTTTACAGTGGTGAGAAATAAAGATACAAAGATAAGTGCATCTTAATGTTCAGGACCGTTTGGGATATTTTATCAGAATATAAAGAAATACTTGTTTGATTTCCTGTGTGTGTTTATATGCACACACACTTACCTTTGTATACATGCTCATACAAATATACATATGTAAATAGGCTGGCTGGCTGTTGCTCTCTTTGGGTTTTGTTGCCTTAATTCCAAAGTATACTCATTACAAATGCACGATAAAAGAAATAATCTTGTATTACAAGAGAGGCATCTCATGGCAGATGGTGACTTGTTTTAGTATTTGAATTTCCCCGTGGAAATTATTCTCATTTGTACATTGTGATGTTAAGAAAAAAAATACCCCAGGTACTGGATCAAAGAGGATTTTCTGTTCTGGATTACAGATAAGATGCTTTATCCTCCTGATTTTGCTCTCAGACATGTTTTTATATGTGCACATATGTTAATTCATACATATGGAAAAAGCTGTGGAAGCAATAGCTTAAGCAAATGTATTATAATATGCTTTACATTTATTTTCTGGAATAACATTTTTCTGTTAAAATCTGGGCTACAGTGTGTTCTGTGATAAGTAGAGGATGTGAAAAGGACTGCTGCTTTTACAGGCTGTGTTTGATTTGCTGGCAAACATTGAATGTAATGTAGGAAATAAGTAAATTATTTTCATGTTTCAAGGCCTATTTTTAAATTTATTATTGATTTATTTTTAAGCAAACTGCTGCGAGAGAGGCTGTAAAATCTGTTAGAAGTATAATCCCGTGGATTTCAGTAGTCATGCAGCAGTCTACACTGATTAAATAAAGGGTTCTGTATCCATAATTTGAAAAAGTAATACAAAACTGTTCTGTCAGTTCTATATATTTTCATAAGGAATTTTTATCTGAGAAGTGTTTTGAAAAAGAAAAAAAAAATCCACCACAAAAATATGATTATCTCTTTCTGCTAATGAAAATTCAGACACATATTACTTTGAATTTTTATTTATTTTTTAAACCATTTAACTATTATAGCTTCCTCTGTCTCCCTCAAAAGCAATATGAGGGATGCCCAACTAAGTCTTCAAGATTTTTTTTTTCCAAAAAATCCTTAAAAAAAAAAAAAAAAATCAGAGCAATGCTTCTGGACTTTCAGAGCTAGAGCCTCAGAGCAGAAAAAGGAGGTCTGAAAGGGACCATAGAAGTCACATTGCTTCATTATCATAGAGATATTGATTCAGTGACAAGGAAGGTTTCTGAATGCTTCATTTTACCATCTTCATTTCTTTCCAATGTTCATTTACTAGAGTTGAAATTGTTTTCAGCCTTTAGGGTGCAGTTTATCACTTCTTGCCTAAACTGGAGCTTTGCTCACACTAGGATATTTCCAGCGGAGTTAAGTTTATACAAGAACTTTTTTTTTCTATCTCTTGGTTTATTTTTTTATTCCTCCTTTTTCACATTTCCAAGGAGAAGAGAGGCAGAGAAGAAACTTTCAGTCCTTTCTCCATGTTTAATTCTTGGAAAAAGTGCCTCTGGCTTCAAGCTTTTGCTCTCCATTCACAAAACTAAATAGCACTGTTAGGTGACAAGAAAAGCTGTCTCTGCCGCTTGATAGGAAAGCGCTTTCCCAGCTGGCCTCTTTTCAGGGTTGAAGGTATAAGCCAAGAAGGACTGCCAAGAGAAACAGTAGGATTATTTTCACTAAATATTTCCACATTCCCTGACAATATATCTGCTTACTCTTCTAAGAAATTGTGTCTTTCTAATTACTGTTTTGGGAGGAAAATAACTGCCTTTGTCTCGAATGTGTGCTTGTAGGCTTTTGATGAACCTGCTCATGAGAGTAAGCTTCTTGATGGAACTACTCTTGAGGCAGATTTTCAGAGCAGCCTCATCAAGAAGCTGCCCTACAAAGAAGGGGATTTTTCCAACATCCCTGTACAGGAACAGCAGTAGTGTTGCAACAGGATATTGTGTCAACTTTTCCTCTTCATCTTACTGCAAGTGTGGAACAGGGTAGGGGATATGAAAATGTAGAGTTCTGCACATTCTTTGTTCTTTGAATCCCAGGGATCTATTCATATTTTTCCACCTTAAGCCTCAGCATGCTCAGAATTTTGGTGCATGAGATTTTCATTAGCTGATTTACTGGAAGTTTGTGTATAGCTGGTGTTCTGGGCCATCATCTCTTTACTGCCTTTTCCAATTCTGTCTGTCTTTCTGTCTTTGCTATCTTAGAAATATCCATAGATTTGTCTGGTTTGTCTTAACATTTCTCATACATGTTACTCTTTGGAAAGTAGTATAGTGAGAACTGTGAAGACAATGTATTTAAGAATACATAGAAAGTATTTAAGAATGAGTAACTAGAGGCATGTGAACACACTTGAAGGTGAAGGAAAAAATGGTTTGGAAGGCTGTGAGTGGTAGAAACTAAATCAGTATTCAGGGAGGACTGACTTCCTTGAGATAACCATGGGGGATGAAACTGAGGCTTAGTTAGTACAAGAAACCTCAATTTCCATAAAAAGGTAGAAAGAATAAAGTTTTTAAAGACTACATATTATGACACATTACAGAAATTGAGATAGCAGAAAGATTTGTTTTCATCTTTTATCTTTTCTTTGGAGATACCATTTTTTTTCTTTGAGAGGGAGAGAAAGTTAGGTGGTAAAGAGACTAAATTCCAAATTTAGTGGAATGAAAAAATCAGGGTGCCACAGAAATGGGGAATTTAAGAGATTAATTTGTGAATTTTAGATTTGTTTGTGATAAACTTAAAACTCTAGTTAAGGATTGGAATAAGCTATTGAGGCAGATGACTATCTTATTATTCAAAAACAGTAGAAAAACAGATTGATCAGGTATTTCTTTGCTATGATATAATGCACTTTCTTCAAAGCAAGGGGATGGGATGTTTGTGTATATTTTGTGTGTGTGTGTCTGGTGTGTTTTTTTTTTTTTTTTTTTAATGTCCTTTTCAGGCCTCTATTTTTGTAACTCTTTAACTTCCTGGCTTTGATCTGGGTAGCTGCTCAGCATATACCTTATGCGTCATGGCAGTGATAAGTCTTAAAGATGCTGTACCAAACTATGCCTTTGGAATATACTTCCTGATGAAATGCCATTATACTTAAGCTTGTCTTATAAATATTTAAACCTTTATTTTGTAGGTGGCTGCCAAAATGGTTCACACTAGTGCCTAGGATGATCTTTTAATAAAATTTCACAGTATTTTCAACTTCTTAGAACTTTTCATTAGTAAGCAGATAAAAGGCATGTTACTAATATGAGTTTTTAATGCTTTTTTTCTACATGTTAATTAAATGTTCAAATGTTAGAATTTCAGAACAGTGGTATCTAACGTTTGAATAGCATAATGGAAAAGTTCATATTTTTGTTTCTGCAGGATCTTGATATAGGAGCAAAGAAAGTGAAGCTGTATGTTGATGAAAACCTGGTGTTTGATGGTGAATTAGAGAGAGGCTCTGGAGATCTCATCACCAGTTGTAGCACTACAATTGACCTTACACATCATGGACAAAGTGTCACTGCACATTCCTCAAATGAAAGAAAGGAAGGGAGTACAGCTGGAGTCACAGAGAGTAAAGAGGACCTATATTTAAAATACCTACAACCAAACAGTACTTCACTATACCAGAACTCTCTGACGGAGGAAAGTCACCTTGAGGATAAGATGAACTCAGTCAGCTTTATGAAGGAAAACTTGACTGAATTAGAGGATGATCTGAAAGTGTTACCATCTCATGTTTGTATGAAAGATACCAAAGAGGGTGAAGTACCAAAGGTTACAGAGCATATTCCATCTGATGAAGAACTTAGTTTGAGTGAGGAAATAGAAAAGCTAATGGGAAGAAAACTATCGGAATCTACAGGTGCGCTTCCTCCTTGGTTACAGTCATCATCCCAAGTAACAGAGAATACTCAAGGTGTTTGCAGTAAGCAGAAGCCTTCCTGGCTGGCTACGGAACGTTGTGTAGGGTTGAGATTTCAAACATCGTCTGATGGAATCATGAAAAACATTTCAGGTCTGACTAATGAGGATGTCAAATGTCAGAGAAACGAATTAGGAAGACCTGGTAGTAGAAATGCAAACAAAGATGAAAGGCTGGAAATGCTACCAAGAAAAGATGATGGTGGCTTGGACATTTTGGAGCATCTTTCTAACAAACATGGATGCAACTTAGAGTATCCTATGAGTGGAAGGAGAAGTGTCAAATATGGAAGAAAGGAGGGAGTAAACACTATAAATCTTGTCGAAGGGGATTCAGCACCCAAAGGTAAGAGCTCACAGTAGCAATCTCATTACAAGCACTTTTGCATATTTTTAGTTTCTGAAAGTATAGATAATGAGATTATTTATTTCCTCCTTGCCCCCTGGAAAAAATATTCTGAATTAGTATTTTAAAATTGGTTTGGAGAAGATGCAATACAGAATTTTATTTTTAATATTTATTATTTTATAATTATGCTCTATAAAATGACAGTCCTACAGACAAACAAGTATTTTTGGTAAAAATGTGCAGAAAGATTGAGGAAGAATGGCCATGAGGTAGGTAGTGAGTAAATTTTTCATTGTGTAGTAGCTATGTATTTTGCAATGGGAATGTTTACAGTCTGCTGCAGTTTCTACTCGTGTTTCTCTTTCACCTTATTTGTGCAGCTATCTTATTTTTGTCTACACAGTATGGGGAAATAAGATACAGATATCCAAGCTAATCCTTAATCTGAAACTTGTGTGGCCTAGTACACCATAAATTTACAGACTTTCTTTAAGAAGCAGTACAATGTGCACTCTTATGGGGACCCTAGAATAAGGAGTACTGGACAAAGACATTTGAGGCAGAGAAGCATTATGCTAAGTATAACAAAAAGGAAAAAATTATTATTATTTTTAAATAACAGCAGATCAGTTGCAGCATAACTACCGAGGGGAGCCCTTATCCGTTTTACTTTTTCATTGAGGACTAACCTACGTCAAATTCTCTTGCTTATGGAGTCTGAGCGCAGTGCTCCTGTTTTTAATACTGCCTTAGAAGATTGCCTCTCTTGGCCATCCTGATGAGTGTTGCTTTATCCCTGCTAAGGAACACCAAATGTTCTTTAAAAACCAAGCCTGCATGAATGACTGCATGTCAAGCTAGGCAGCTTGGCAGATATAAGGGACTTAACCCCACAGATTTGGGGTTTGTTAATGGTATTTAAAAGTAAGACTAAAAGAGATCAGTCTCTCCTCAGTAGAGTTGCCAACGGTGTCCCTGACCCTAGCTATACAAGGCAATAGCATACAACAGTTTCACTTCATCAAAAAGTTTCTTACAGTATGGTGGTTTGCTTTTCATGGTATAAAATCCAGAAAAAAAGGGAATAGCATAAGCAGTTAAAACTTGTATGTGCTCGAATTTAACTTTTCTCAACTTCCGGGTTGCTTATTTTGCTTTATTATCAGAAACACATGAGGTGTTTTGGTTTTCTTTTTTAGAATTTGACTGCCTAGGTGAGAGAGAACTCTAAAATTTCTGCAGTGTTTGCAGTTTTACTCTGATGTATGCTTTACAGAAGAGAAGTTGTTTTTTTGATATTGGTTTCTGTTTTAACTAAACTTATCGTATTCTCAGCCTTCTCTCTGTGATGGTGGGGATTTATACAAGCTTGGCCAATCCCAGAGCTGTGTCACACAGCTTTGCCTTGGGTAGACCTAAATCTCCCACTTCTTTGTTTCAATGCCATTCATCACATTCTGTGATATATTTTATTTCATAAATCCTTTAATCAGATTTTGCCTTATGTTAAAGAATTGAAACCTCCTCATAATCGGAGCACATAGAATATATAATTTAACTGGGGATCTGTGACAAGTAGTGTAAGTGATTTCCCTACATTAAAAGCAGCAGATTTGACTAAATCACAATATGGCATGAAAAGCTTCTCTTACTGGATTATATTCTCTAAAATGAAATAAAAGTCTAGAAACAGGACAGGAGAGATGCAGAAATTCCAGTTAAAATTCGGTGGCAGGTACTGTGTGAGATTACTGGACAAAGGTGAGGAGAACAGTTCTTTCTAACCTTAAAATATTTCAATTTTCTTCTCTTGCTCTGTGTGTGTGGGGGGGAAAAAAAAAACAGTATTTTTTAAGTATATCAGAAATCACACTCCAAAGAACAAAAAAAGAATTGTTCAAGTAGATAGGATAAATACTGTTTTGCCTTCACCCACCCATTCACCAAAGCCTGGGATATCAGTTTTACACACTTTATGCTACCTCTGTTGGTTTAAAAACTTTCTGGCATTAGGGAAACTGAGTAAGTCCCACCGTAATAATTTCCATTCAGTGTTAAAGTGGTAATGATTTTGGAATATTACTGTAAACTCTCACCTGAGGGTTATCAGTGTTCTCATTGTGATGCCCTTCTACTTTGCTCAGAGCAAGCTTAGTCATTTAGTGCTTAAGGCTTATGGAAAAATTGAAAATAAAACTCCCAATGTGTGTTTGTTCCTGGCAAAACAGCATGCTACCTAGCTACTTTGGGTCTATTTGTACTGTACTGTACAGGGTAAAGCCATCTCCAAAGTGGAACTGAGGGAGCATAAAACGATTTTAAGTGTTTCCTTAAGAATGGTGGATTTTAATTGATATGGGGCTAAGGGAACTGCAGTTTCCCTATAGCAGCAATATGTGACAAAGGGGAGGCTGCACAGGCCCTGGTGCAACTGCCCAGCACATGTTTGATCTTTAAATGAAGACTAAGAAAAACAGAAATTAAAAATCCTGTGTACATGCCTGCTTAGCTTGAGCTAATGTTGCTCTAAAAGCCATACGCTTTTTATTCAATAACTGCTTCAATGTGCAAAGAAAATGCTGATGGAAGTATGCTGATTAAAATTTGCAAATCACATAAATTGGTATGTTATGAGTTAAGAGGATTGAAAAATTGCACAGAAAGATGTACTTGAGGACTGTGGTAATATAAATGGAATGCAATTCAGTAGTACTGGTTGCAAGGTCATTTGGGGACTAATAACAGAAAATTAAATTGTAAGATGAATAATCAGTTGCAAATGACTGAAGAAGAGAAGGATCTTAGCTGATTAGTTGATCACAGTCTGACTATGAAATGCTAGTGACATGCAGACATGAATATAGCAATGCACTTTGAGGATGTATCAGCGAAGGTATTTCTATTAGTGTTATGAAAATGTTAACATCTCGAGACAGGCACTCATGAGATTTCAGTTGAAAAACTTTGTAGTTCTGATTATCCATATTCAGGAAAACTGATTACCAAGTGGAACAAATACAGAAGAGAGTTTTTAGAATGATCAGGGAAATGAAGTGCATGATTGCAGCAAGGAAATAGGACTGCTGTTCATAATTAGAGCAATTAGAACTGGGTTTAGCGCAGCAGAAGTAGAAGAAAGGATTTGTGGTAAGGTGTTTTGGTCTTCCGCTAGTGTCGTCCGAGGTATAATTCAGTATAGTTACAAAAGAAATGGTACAGTGTGTGCTGCTTGCAGGACATGGAGCTTGGTGATTCAAGACACCTCTCCTAGACCTGCAGGGGATGCGCATTTGAGGTGTCATTAGTTCCTGGACTATCTGAGTAACATCCATCATATAATCCCTTCAGGCATGTGGAAGACTAGGAATGTTCTGCAAGTGGAATAGTCTTTATATATAGGTAGAATTTATTGCAGGAATATCCTTATTCCTTGACATGCTGCAATATAAACAATAAATTTTAGACCCTGAAAAGAATGCCAAATACTGTAAACCTTCTGCTGTTGACCTTTACTGCCAAGATACCCTACGCTTTCTGTTAAGGAGTGACAACAGGAGAAATGGAGCTCTGGATGTAGCCTGTGTATTTAGAAAGCCATTAGCCTCCCACTGGAAATCAGCTTGTGGAAGTGCCTCGGAGCTGTAGAAAGCCACTAACTGTCAAATACCTTTCTGTACCTGCTCATCCTCAAGTTTTCAACCTTTGATATTTTAAAAGGGTTACTGTTTATTTAGCATGCTCTCCAGGTAAATTGTGTGGATTTGTGAGGGATTGTGAGTATATCCTGTGAGTATATGTACGGACAGTGATTTGATTTAGAAAATGACGTACAGATGACTGAAATTCTCTGAAATGGTTATGTTTGCTGCCAATCTGGATTCCGTATTCCTAGAGAAGGGGCGGGGATAGGGAATGGTCAGGTTTTAATCTCCAGCCTGCGCATACAGATCATATCCCTCTTTTACGTAGTTACCCATCTGCTTTAAAATTTGTGTTCTGATCTCAGTTGTTCTTCATTTAAAATGACTTTTACTCATAGATTAGGAACACTGCAGGGTTCCTACTGATTCTGAAAACAAAGTTAAAAGTTAATCTTGAAGCAATCTATTGGGACAATATTATTCTGCATTTTACTGCAATAGGCATGCATTTCCATTCTTGATAACCATTTGCTTTAATATCCACTCAGGGACTTTTTATGGAAGTAAAACCTGGCCAATGGCTCTGTAATTGTTCAGTGTTGCATTTGCTTTTCTTCATTTATATGAAGAAAATGTATCATCGACAGTTTAGTTGAAAATTGCTGTTATCATCTGCTCCCTAATTGTTTTGGGATGGAAATTGAGCAACCTCCCCAGAGTGGTCTCAAGGAGAGCGTACTTTGTTCCCACTGTGCTCCTCTAAGGTATTATCCCCGCTGCATTCCCAGTACCCACTTTACCATCATCTTCCTGCGTCATTGCTCTTGCTGAAAAATGGGGAAAATATTTGGGCCTTTAACCACTTTTCTTGAAGAGCCTTTTTCCATTTAATTATTTTTAGTTGCTCTGAGTATTCTCAGTTTATAACTTCACTCTGATATAGTTCTCTTCACTTAGACACAGTTCTCCCTGTCAGTTCCTTTTCTTAGTCCTTGTAGGTTCTGTGTTTACTCTGAATTACCCCTGAGAGATCCTGCAATCCATGTAAGCTTGTATCCTTCAAACTATTGCTTCTGCTTTTCTGAAATACAGGGGACATTTTACAAAATGATCCAGATCAGTGTGTAGATTGGGACAGTACTTACTGCTCTGCATTGTCTACCAACTTTGCCCAGCAGTGACATGATATTTTTCTCCTTGTTGTGACACTTTTCTGAGTGTTCAGTTTTAGGGATGTCTCTTATGTAGCCTTCAGAATTGCCAGGTGGAACAAGCCTCGTTTGACTAAGAAATACAGCTGGTAAAGTACTTGACGAGGCCTATATGCCATAAAATTAAGTTTACTAGTAATGATTATATCCTTTTTTCAATTGAGCAAGTCCTTTCTTTTTTGTCATGAGATTAGTGTCAAAAGTCAGCAAAATTATTGTATTTAGTACTTCTCAATATTAGTGTAATATTAGCGTGATACCAATTTTATGGAACCTCTTCAGCTAATTTCAGCCTAATTTCAGCTTTAAAAAAATCAGCATAAGCAAACAGATCAGTTGCAGGCCAATGCTCTCAGAGTACTTGAGTGTGAATAATAGAGGCAAAACCTTTAGGTAGGTTGTTAAATTGTATCTATTAAAACTCTTACTCATATCCTACCTATTAATAGGATTAGAGTAACACATGGGTTTTTGATGCATAGAATGAGAATTAATCTTATTTTTTTCATAAGAAATGGATCAAATACACTGTCCCTTCCATAGTCCCTCTCCTTAGCAACAGGAAACTGGGAATTCAGTAGTCTGGACTCTTGCATTCAGGATACAGAGTTGAAGGATCTTACTGCAAGTGACAGAGGCAAAGGGAATGTGGCTAATAATTTCTTTCTCTGTTCTCTGCCTTTGAGGTCCTTCTGTCCTGTGCTGCTCTTCCTCATATGTGCTCTTTTTCATTCCTTTTATTACCTTCCTTTAACGAGTGTCTCTTCCTGCCTCCTTTTCTTCTACACAGCAGTTCTCCAATTTTCCTTGAGTAGCAATCAGCAGTTAGGAGGGTTGCTAATACAGATGCAGTGGCTTAGGCTGCTGTGGTTGTGGGAGCCTGTGTGAAGAAGAGAGATCTTGTGCAGAAGGGTGATGACAACACAAATTGTAGTTAATGGCAGGAAAAGAGTGGTGAGTTGGTAAGTACTAATGCCAGCAAGGCAAAGAGAAGGAGTCCAGAGCACTTAACCATCTGGGATGCAGACAGTAACACCTTGTGCAGGGTCCTGTACCTGCCAAAGGCAGTGGCAGAAGCTAAAGTGAAGAGAGCCTGAAATTATGTGGATCTGATGCTGAATTTATAAAAATGACCTTGCCAAGCTCAAGGTCCTCTTTAGCAGTGGTTTGCGTGTGTGGTTTTCCCCCTCCTCTACACCTTTCCAAGCTCTCTGTTGTGTGCTTCAGAGCTAGTATCTTTCTAGCAATCATTCTGAGGGGGTTTCAGTTGCATTTCTCTTTTTGAATAAGGCTATTTAGTTTATAAAAAAAATTACTCACTGGAGAGAGCAAGAAACAGTTCTGCCTGAAGATTTTTCACTAAGTGTCTCACTCTGTGTGTGTGGTACATACATACAGGGCTTTATAAACACATAGGAAAGTATATCTCTTAGGAATCATACATGGGAAAGTCAAAGACCCTTACAGATGGAACAAAAGCAAAGAGTATCAGTACACTAAAGCAATTATTTATTGCACAATCTTTCTAGATATCCTTCTTCCCTGCACTCCAACCATGAATGTTACACTGATGCTAGTGAAAGGCAATAGGCCTGTTGAAGATACAGGCAGGACAGGGTGTGCAGATGAGACAGATACAGAGTAGGAAGAGGAAATGGTCAGTTCAGTGGTTTCTTCATGGTTGCTCAGCAGTATCCTCCATCTTCACATGCAGTAAGGAAACATTTAGGAAGGGTATTTTTGTGGAAGGAGATACTATTGGATTAGCTGCACTGATATAAAGCTTAAGATTTGGGGTTGGAAGTTAATTCTTTCCACTTATAAATATTAATTACAGTAATGTCATAAGCTTCTGTTATTTTTTTTCTTTAAACTTAGACATATTTGAAATTGAGACGCATAAAAGCCCACCTGTTATACAAGAAATAACTGATTAATATTGCCAAGCATAAAATACCCCAAGCATTTTGAGGTTGTCTCAAAATGTTACATATATAGAGTTCCCATTTCTATCCTTGTGTGTCCTGCAGAGGAGTTATGTCTTTCTACTAGCTGTACAAATAAGCCTGTTTCTTTCTGCTCGTATCAAACGCGCCCAGCCCCTTACACTGCAATTTCCCGTCATCTGATTTCAACCTATTTTGGCAGTCGAAACCTAACCAGTTCAGCACTTTCTGACTCTGTAGACATTAGTATTTGAGATTTTTTTTTTTTGCATATTTTAAGATATCTGGGATTTCTGCATAAATGCGAACAGGCGTTTTAAATTAATTTGACACCCACCCAATAACTGTTTAGACAAAATCCTTGGATCAAGTAGTATATCCCTGCTTAATGCAAGTACGGTCTGTTAATTAACGCAGATTTTTAAGAGATCTAGATGATAGCAAAAAAGAGAAGTTAGGCATCCAGACACTACTGCCAAACAAAGATTTAATGAAAGTTGTTCTTGCTGAGATAATGAGGCAAAGCTGTCTTAAACTTCTGTCTTACTGAGTAATTACGCCTTCTGTCAGTCTGCACAATTAGTGTTTACTTGCATCCTCTTCTGTTTCTGTGTGTTTATACTGAAAAGCATAAACGTATTTTAAGAAGATTATGGGTATCACAGCTAGAAAGATATGCAAAAGTAGTGGAGAAGAGTAAATTTTAATATTTATGTTTTTATCTGTATTTAATGTGTGATGTATGTGCAAGAAAGTTCTGATAGAAGTGGACATAAAAGCAAAATATTAGATTGCTACCTTCCAAATCTAATGTGTAATGAAGATTGTAGTAGAAGCAGGTAGGGTATAGTTATTAATGAGCATTTCCTGTAGAAACTTTAGGGTTTTTTGATTTTTTTAAAATTTATTTTTTGTTTGTTTAAGGGTTTTACCCAAGACTTTAGATTGTAAAACTTCCTAATGATGAAATTCTGGAGTCAAGCCTTTTCAAGCTTAAAGTTGGTTTCATTTATTTATGTTCAATATTTCAATATTTGCAATTAATGGCTTTCTTTAAGTGTAGATGGAGGAGGTAAATTGTGACATGGGGCACTAATGATTGCGAAGTAATATAAAAATAATAACAGAATTTAGTAGTAACAGAGCACAAATATGACAAACAAGACTCTAGAAAGTTTGTGTTACAGTGGTTTGTTTCCAGTCCTGTGTATACATTAAATCCTTATGTGATGTTTTCAGAGGAAGACTTCTCTATCAAGGGTGTACCATCTAGAGCAAGATGGCACAGTGAGCAAGAACATACTCTCCAGGAGTCCTGGAACTCCTTAGTGAAGTTTAATTATTCTCATCGAGGACGAATCTCTAATATGGATTTTCAAGGGGATATCTTTGATGAGTTTCTCCATCAGCAGAAAATCAACCGGCTTGGAGAGTATCAGCTAATGAGAAAAGACGGATTCCAAACACTACTGAAAAGGCAAGAAGAAGAAAACTCTATGGAGACAGACGATGGAAGTGATTTCAAAATCCCTGTTTTGCCTTATGGGCAGCACTTAGTGATAGACATTGAAACAACGTGGGGAGACAGGCATTATGTAGGTCTTAATGGAATTGAAGTTTTCAGTTCTAAAGGAGAGCCTGTTCAGATTTCAAAAATAACAGCAGAACCACCTGATATAAATATTTTACCAGCTTATGGCAAAGATCCCAGAGTAATAACCAACCTAATTGATGGGGTAAATCGGACACAGGATGATATGCATCTCTGGCTAGCACCATTTACCCCTGGAAAACGTCACTTTATCTTTATTGACTTTGTGAATCCCTGTCAAGTAGCTATGATTAGGATTTGGAATTATAATAAATCTCGCATACACTCTTTCAGAGGTGTGAAAGACATTGTAATGGGGTTAGACGAACAGTGCATCTTTAAAGGAGAAATTGCAAAAGCTTCAGGAACCTTGTCTGGAGGTATGATATCATTCCTTGTTTTCTTTGCGAAAGCATTGGCACATGTAAACCAATACCTTTAGCTTGTTTGTTATCATTTTTGACTTCAAACCAAGCTGGTGCTTTTTATAGTACTCAATCCTTTTTAATTTCAAAATGTAATGTAAAATCCACTATGCGTTTCTCTAGTGACATTGTGGAATTAAGAGGTGTATAGAGCTAACTTTTATTCTTAACATTGTCTTGGTAACTAGATTGGATTCCTGTAACAAATGTATACCCTTTATGTAGTTTCTACACTTAATCTTGTATGTTGCTTTCAGCTCCAGAGCACTTTGGAGATACTATTTTGTTCACTACTGATGATGATATTCTTGAAGCAATATACTGCTATGATGAGACATATGATGGAGAGATAGAAGGTGCCTGTTCCTTCAGATACGAAGAAGAGCTAAAGAGACCAACAACTGCTGATGGAGAGGGCGATGAAAGACCTTTTACCCAGGCAGGGTTAAGAATAGAGGATCAAAAGGTAGGATCTTTGTGTTCAGAAATCTCTATAATGTATTTCTGAAACATCATGAAAGTAGAAGGCACTAATTCCTATGATAGAGTTAAGCTGAAAATGATACAAATGTTCATTTTGAAGATTATTTTCCACAAAATTAATAATTAAGGAAATATTTTTAAGCTCAAAGGTTTGGTTGATGGTTTGCCAAGTTTAGTGTTCCCTGGTTAATTTAATAAGACTATGAGGAACACTACACAGTATACTGAATTTTAATTAAATACACCTGTAGAATTAGAGGGATTTCTTCTTGACTCAGGTGCACCTGAAAGTTTATACCTGCTCATCTATCATGAGGACACCTGTTCTACTGCCTGAAGTATGTTGCCGCCTGGGAAATAACCCTGGATATTACATGTTTATCAGTGGCTCTACTGTAGAGATATAAAATGGTCTTAAAGGAAAATAATTTTTATATTTCCTAGGCACAAAGTAGATCCATTTGGTGTACTCTGAACCACAAGAAAGTTTACCTCTAATGATGAATGAACCTTTAGAGAATGTATCTAGACTCCTATTTTTTTTTTCTTCTCTTGACTGCTCAGGAAGATTGAACTGCTTTTGTAGAGGCGTCTAATAATGTTGAGATTGCAGCATTAAACTTCTATTACTTTGTAGTCTTTTACTATATGTGTAAAATGAGAATTGTTTTCCTCATGTGCAGCATTTTTTTTATTTATCTGCAATGAACTTAATTGGCTGTTTTATCACCTTCGCTTAGTGAAATTAAGTCTTCAGGCAAACCTTTGCAGTTGACCTTTGTCTTTACTCCCCTAATTACCCCAGTATGATCAGCAAATTTTGTCTTCTAGTTTTCCCCTTACTGGATCATTATGTTGAATAACATAGGCCCTAGATACCTCTCAAAACCAACAGTTTATTCCTCTTTATTAAGCAGTTCAGTCAAGTAAGGAACTTCCTTCTTATCCTATTGCAGGTTAGCTTATTAAAGAGCTTAGAGGAAGTCTGTCTTTGAAAATGGTCTGATTTTTGTCCTGCATATTGCACGATTCAGAAAAAAAATACTAGATCTAGTGAAGGCTTCTCCTGACCGCCATGACCTTTCAAAGTTAACTGAGAGTGGCCTTACAATGATGCCCACCAGCTCCTTCAGCAATGGTGGATATATCCCAGCAGGACCCATGGAGAGTTCAGTTTGATTAAATATTCCCTAATCTGTTCCTTCTTGACCGAGGAAAAGTAATACTTTTCCCCTTGTATTAGTTTTGATGCTGATGCACAAATAGAAGTGCATCTTGACCTTGACATCCCTCACTAGATCAAACTTCACAGGAGCTTTGGCTATACTAGCCGTCTCCCTGCACATTCAGGCAATATGTCTCTGTTTTTTCCAGGCTGTCTGTCCCTACTTCTACCTTCTGTATTCATCATACCTGTTGATTTACTTTTTAGGTTCAAGAGCAGGTAATCGTGTCAGACCCGCTACCTGAATTTACACCTAAGGAACCAGGGATATTTACTGGAAAGTATGTCTTCTTCAATTATCCACAGTTTGTCTTTGTGGAAACGTTTTGACCTCTACTTACCCTGCATGCCAATAAATATATTTGCTTGTTGTGGAGATGCTTTTCTAAAAGTTCCGAGATAGAGAAGCATCAGTTAGCTGTCTGAACAGCTCTTGATGTTAGAGTAAAATGAGTGTTGGTGTTTACAGCACCTCCACAGATTTTGTACCACAGGTAATTTGTGGATTCACTGAGGGTGTTACCCTTGGGCCATTGCAGGTTCTATCATTTTTAACTCTATTGCCAGCCATGATACCAAGAGGAAATCATGCCTATCCAGCCCAACATTATTAACAGTTTATGTTATTAATATTGTCCTTGGTACAATCTCCTGTAGTTTCCTTGTAGCCAAACTGATGAGAGATGGATGGAATAAGCAGGTGATAAGGGCTTGAGGTTCTGGTGGACCATAAGTTAAATTCAGCTATATGGCATTGCAGTAAAGAAGGCTAATTGTTTCCTGGACTATATGAGCAAGATCATAGCTAATGAGGCAAGGAGGAAATCTTATCTTATTCGGCATTCACAAGACTGTTTGGGATACTGGATCCAGTAAGTATCCAGAAAGACATCTATATACTGGAGCAAAGTAATGGAGGGGCAACAAGATGGTTGGGCAGCTGGAGTACCTCATGTGAGATGAGCTTGAGAGCTGGATTCCTTCCTTCTGGAGAATGAAAGAGGAAGGGGGAGATCTTGTTGTGTACCTAGGAGGAGAGTGTAGAGAGGATGGAGCCAGACTCTTCTCAGGTACACAGGAACAGGATAGGAAGCAATAGACACAACAAGCAGCTAGATACAAGTTGAGGCTTTTTTTTTTTTACCACAAAGGTTGCCAAACACTGAAATGGGCCAAGAGAGGTTTTGGGATGTCCCTCCTTGGAGATGTTACCCTGTACTGGTCAAGCTCCTGAATAACTTAACTTAATGGAGGCTCTCCAAGTGGGGGATTGGACTAGAGAGCTGCAGAGGGTCCATCCACCCTGCATCATCCAGTGATTCTGTGAACATTTGGATTGATGATACAAGCACTAAACCTTGCGTAATAGCTGCTTGACCCTATCTTTTTCTTTAGTGTGTTTAAAAATATACTCTAGTTTTGAATGAGATCTTTCTTGCATGATTGCAGTTTTTATAGTAAATGAGTTGAGACTTAAAAATGGCCTTGAAAATAACATATAATGCCAGTGTAGCCATAGCTCCAAGCCTGTCATCTAAATGAACTATATTTCTTAGTGCCCTTGTAAATGCTAAAGAGATCTTAAAACTCAACTGAATTTATGTGTGCGTCAACAGTGAGTCTTGTGTAAGTTGCTGCCACTATTTATAGGTAATTGGCCTCTATGGCTTAGTAGTTTTAATATCACGTTTTTATTTTATTTTTTTTCCAGTGTATCCTGACTACTAGTTCTTCTTTAGGCATTTCCAGACCTGATTATTTCTGTTTTTTTTGTGATGTAGGAAGTGAAAGATAGTTTTCATTTACAGTGATGGTTTTTTATCAATGCTGATTGAACTGGAATATTGCTTAGCATAGCTGTAAATGTTAATTGTGTTTTTTTCCCCTAAGACATGAAATAGCTGGACCTGAAGATACACTTAATCTTTTGTCTGCATGATTTTTCTTTCCTATTTATTTTCTGGAGATGGAGGGTAATCATCTTCGCTGCTTTTCCCTAGTGTAAGCAATACTGTGCCATTAAAATGCTTCTGTGTGTCCAGTTCTGACATGCAGATCGCAAGTTAAATGCATTACTAAACAACATTTCTTTTCTTGGCTTACCTACAAGTTGATGTTCTCTAAGAGATCTAATCACTTAGGATTTATGAGAGGCTGGATTTACATAAGGCTGTATAGTGACTTAGCTCATAAAAGGTAATAATTAAACTTCAGATATAATAGGTTTTCTCTATTTCTGCATAATCCTAAAATCTGTCATGTAACTGTTCAGCTGTATGGTTTAATTACTGTTATTGCCCAAACTAAGTAATAAGACATTTGGTAATATGCTTCATCTGGAGCTGTGTAGTGACAAATGAATAGGGTATTGGTAGCCCACTGGAAGTATAACAGAGATTTACAGATGATACTGTCATATTATATGGAGGTAGACATGTGGGCTAGGCAGTACAAAATCCAAAAAAAATCAAGTACAAAATACCAAGTTATTTAATCCAAGCAAATATATGTATTTCTAATTATTGGGATTTGCATACATGATAGAAAACAGTAATCAGCTGGAAAAGATGTGCACCAGTAAGTCAAAGCCAGGTTGGCTTTTTTTTAGAAAAATAGCAACAAGAAAAAAGCACTTCACTGTACCAGTCTCCTAAAAGTGCAAAGAAAATGAAAGGACTTGAGGTGCTTTACCACAAAAATATTTCTGTCTAGAAAATGTGCCCTGTACTGTGTACCAAGAAAACAGACAGAATGCTATTTTTATCTTATTTTTTCCTTTTTCTTAATAAAAGAAAAAAAAATAAAAAAACAAAAAAAAACAGGGATACTTGGGAAAGAGGGGAAAACTTAATACCAGGTATTTTCATGCCTAAATAAGTGGAGTGAATTTCCTTTCTTGTGCTTGTTGGGAGTTGTTCTTGTTACTAGAAAAACTCTCCTTCCTTTCCCAGTTTGTAGCTTTTCCTTAAAGCATTGTTCCGGGGAATTGACAACCATCTCCCTTCAAAGCTGATATGTGATGGCTGGAGCTTGCCTCACTTCGCTCTCACAAGCTCTGCAGATGAGAAAGGGAATATCCTGCAGTGTCAGTAGCAACTTGAGTGAGCAGGGGATATAGCAGCTCCCTGCAGAAAGCTGGAGATGCAAACTAAGCAGTAGCATCACAAATGTTGTAGCATAAGGCGTGATTAAACCATTTAATAATCTCCTAAAATAATACATATAATGAAAGAGGGGACAGAATCGGCTTGGTGTGTAAGGGATAGTTTAAAGTTGTACTTCCATGCAGGTCTTTACAAAAGGAGAGCAGATAAGGAAGCACCTGGAAGCTAGGTTTGAGGGAAGAGGAATGTAAGTGTTGGGTGACTCCTAGAAAACTGGCAAAGGCTTCAAGAGCAGTAAGTATGAAAGGGAGCAAGAATTCACTAGTGATGAAGTTGTGTGGGTGGTGTGTTTTTTTTTNTTTTTGTAATGCCATATAACTATGGAAGTGAGTTCTGCTTCACACTTACTCAGGCTTTGACTCTTGACCCCTTACTTTATGCTGATAAGTACGTATGTATATTCTTTCATGTAGGTCTGCAGCTGAATTTTACCATGACCTGGGGAGACTCTCATTACCTTGGCCTGACTGGACTTGAAGTGATAGGAAGGGATGGCCAAGCATTAAAATTAACTACAGAACAGATTTCTGCTTCACCCCAGGACTTAAATGATCTTCCAGAGTATGTGGGAGATTCCCGAACATTAGAAAAGTAAGTAAGACTTGAAATGTCTAAACACTTTCTGCAATGTTTTGCCTTATGCCAGCTCTTTCAGTGGCAGTCTGCTGGATTCTATCAATCAACAGTTTCAAGAGTTTAGCAATTTTTAGGTTTTATATTTTACTTCAAAGATTATAGTGATTAGGTTATATAAGCTTTATATTACAGTTAACACATGTTAATACAAAAATGATTTCTGTACTAGCATTGCTTGCTCTTAGGTTTCACAAGCTACCCAGGAGCAGCTTGTTGTAGAAACATAAAGATTTTTCCAAAACAGGATGGCAGAATTAGAACATGGTAACATGCCTGCTTGGTATCCCTGCTCAGGACTTTCCAAGCAGAAATGTCTCCTTTATAGCATCTATCTGTGCATATACAGTGAAACTTAGGATTTTTGGAAAAAAAATTCAAGGAAAAATTTCTAGTTAGAAAAAGGCAACAACTTTTTAGGGATTTACATGGCAGTGTTCTTTTGGCAATCCTGCAGCTTCTCTCTTTTAACCTATTTTTATTGAATTTTTTTTCATTACCATGTATGTTTCTTCAAATTACCCTGTACTTACTAAATGGTAACTATAGAAATCATAGGATTTAACTCTGTGGAGGACTTGTCATCTTTTCCATCCTTTGTTATGAAGTCAGGTATTGTTTTTATGTACATGTTTAGCCTTCCAGAGTTTATGATCCTTTTTATTCTCTTTGTTTCTTCATAACTTCTGCTGAAGGGTGACTTCCAATAACTTCATTCATCCTGCCACTGAGTTTGGCTGGGTTCTTTTTTTGAAGTCTTCCCTTTTTCTAAAGTCTTTCTTAGTATGTGCTATATACTTGTTCTGTGCTTGCAATATGATACACCGTAATATCCTATATTCTGAGTGTGGCAATCTTGCTTCTGTGTGCACAAGCCAGTGTACAAAGGGAAGTGCATGGAGGCAATGAGGTCATATTCTTTTTTTACCCTATATTTGTGGGTCCATAGTTTGTGGTGGGAGATACAAGGCTAAAATGAAGAAATAATTGAATTTCTCTAGTAAGGCTGAAATGTGTGTTCTTACAAGTAGGTGTTTCCCTACAACTTGTTTTCCTTTTGTTTAAAGGGTTGTGTTTGACTATGCACATGCAAAAGGATGTGAACAAACCCTGCTCTTTTTTTTTTAACTCTTCTCAGCTACCATCTGCCTCCTTGTTGGAATCAATAGAGTGATGCTAGCACAGTAATATGCTGCAGAGTGGCAGGCACATTAGCTTTGGTGTGGAATTTTATTGATAAATTGAATGGCTTCTTTACTTTCAGCTGTCATGCAAATATGGCAGGGCTTTCCTCTGTCTGCTCTCATGCATATAAGCACAACTTGCAGATTTTTCTGTTTTTTTTTTTTTTGTCTGTTTTTGTTGTAGCTTAAATATATCCAACTGTGTGTTTCCTCTCCCTTATCTTTAATTAGATGATTGCATATTATTTTTAATGTTTACTGTGCTTTTTAATGGAGTGCACAGAGACATAATAAAGCTGTGTTTCTACAAGTGGAAATTAGAAAAATTTTAGCACCTCGTAAAGCACCTATTTTTCATGAGGAAAAACAACCTTTTCCTTTTTGTCACTAATGGATTTTTCTCTTTGCAGGTTAATAGATGGGACTAATATCACAGCTGAGGATGACCATATGTGGCTTATTCCCTTCTCTTTTGGAGAAGATCATCTGTTCACAATCCATTTTGATAAAATTGAAAGTATTGCTGGGCTTCGCTTTTGGAACTATAATAAATCTCCAGAGGATACCTATAGAGGGGTAAGTAAAAGAAAAGGAGCCAGCAAAAATATACAGCAGTGCATTGGGAAATTGGTACTGTGATAAATGAATATAGCTATCTTAATGGAACCCCATAAATCTTTCTAGATTGTCTGACTCTAAGTTTTGTGGCAGGTGTAATGCATTTCTGTCTCCGCAAACAGCAAATATAGGGGAAAAATGGCCAGGGATAGTTTAAAGAAATTTTCACAGCTGATTTTTCCAAGACACACTTACAATACCACATGCTATTGTCAAGATATATGATGCCAAAATGGTATCCTTTCAGAATCTAGTATTTAGGCCTGTAATATGGATTCTTTATTTCCTGCAGCCCAGGGCATGATAGAACATGGGATGCATCTGAAGAGATTTTCTGTGGGAGAAGAGTTGCAAAAAGCAGTATCTGTGTTAACTTTTTTTCCTGACCTGAGAGCTTCTTAATATTTCTGGGCACCTTGCTTTTCTTATATTTGTCACTTTTCAAAATTGTAATGAGCTCTACCTTTCAGGGTAGCCTCAAGTATGTTGGGTCATTGTTTCATATAGGTGTTCAGCCTGAAGTAGCCCAAATAAGTCTTACAATTCTATTGTGCAAGGAGGAATGATGTCTTTAATTTGCTATATAGGACAGTGGCTATAAATGCAAAACTGCTTAGTTAACTGTAAGATGTTGAATAGAGATTTTATCTGCATTTATGAAACAAGGAATAAAAGGGAATTTCCCTAATCTTAAGGTGCTCTGTATATGACCACGTCATTTTTTTAAACTTGGTTTCCATTTTTAAATACAAGCTAGCATTCAGTTTATGGTATGCTGAACTTATGTACTCATTAGCCAGGTCAAAAAAAATAGCTACTGCTGGCAATGTCATGCTTGGTTGATATAAGTGGATTGTATTGAGCCCGGTCAGTCAATACTGCTCCTTCAGGAAGAAGAAAGAGTCTAGAACACTAATACTTGTTATGAAAAGTTGACATCAAGTTGGCTAAAATTGTTTGGCTAAAATACTGTAACATGTCCTCTCTTTTTTTCTTGCTGCTTGTCTCAAATTTCATACATTGGGAGTGTGTGTGTTTGTGTGTGTGTGTGTGTGTGTGTGCACACACACGAGATGTACATATTTATATATTGCTGAATTTTTGGAATAAACTATCAGATGACACCTGTTGGAGAGCATGTGCCACATCCAGCTAGCACTTTGAGTCTGACCATCACCCCTTTACCTGTTTTTGTTATCAGAAGATACACGTGCAGCTGTAAGAAGAATGATAAAATAGTTGTTTGCTGCACAGAAATTTTGTAAACCCATATACAAAGGGAAAGATTTGGAAACATAACCTAGGTATTCTTGACTTGCAAATTGAGTCAGTAATTAAGAAGAAAAATGTTAATATATATGAAGCTAGACAAGCCAAAAAGAATCCACAGAGCTTGTGAAAAAAATCTCTGTAATTGAAGTTGGAGGCTTGGATTCTTCATACGATTGGGCAGGATAATGGCAGAATAGTATACTGATTTGCTAGGCAGCTGTAGGTTGGTGAACTCTATTTATAGGTATGGTGTGTGAGGATAATGGCAATGAACTGCCAAAATGAAGGCTTGTATGCTATTTCCAGATGTGTGAAAAATTACCTTTTGAAAGCTTTGTTATGTGATGAGTAAAAATGCTGTGTTTGATGGTTGAGCACTTTCCCACTGATGAAAATTACTCTAGAAATGAGGGCTGTAAGGCAGACATAAATGTAAGCAGCTGTGGTAAAATAGGCAAGATTTCATCTTTAAGTCTCTAGACCTCTCATTTAATAACTGCTACCTAAACTAAAGCACATTTCAGTGAATTTCCATTTCCTGTGCCAACTTGGCAGCCTTGTTCAATGGAAACCAGTGTGCAGAGCAGGTCATAGTGCAAAAAAGGTCCCTTTTGCTTCCAATCTTTAATTAAAGAAACCAGAAATAGTTATATTTACCTGGTTGGTACTCTTACAAACATTCTGTTAATTAATCTTCATGCTCTTGTGGAACTGGAATGGTCAGCACTTCCAGTGAAGTACCCGCTTTTTTCAAACCAACAGTTGTCTATGTTTTGGGAAAAAAATCTTTAAAAGATTTGATTTTTCAGATATTTCTTGTGTAACTTACTGAAATTATAATTGAAAAAGTAGATTTGCAAATGGCAAAAGTATAAAAACTGCTGTCACGGCTAATTGATGATATATGGGCTTTACAGAAAACCCTGAAGTCTTTAAGTTCTTCCCAGACTGACATCTGAAATGGAAAATTTTTTTCAACTGTATATATATTACTTACAGTTTATTAATAGTAATCCTAACAATCAATGAAAATATTTGCATGTGACACTAAGTTAATCTCAAATTATCATATATACATATCAATATAAAATCAAAAAATTGGAAAAACTGGCTCAGTTTTAGTCGAAATAAAATCTTTTGCTAACTAAGTGAATTTTGATTGACTTCATCAATTAGCAAGTTTGAATCATAATTATAATAACATCTTGTTTTATTTTACAGGTAATGTTCTTCCCTTATTTAATAGTTACTGAAGGACTCAGTGCAGTACATGCAGCTTCTGATCAGCTGAGTCAAATTTAACAGATTTCAGGGCAAGATGCAATGATAATTGTTGCTACTTGATTGCAGCTTTTATATGACTGGGAGAGTCACATGTAGTACCAGATGGTGGTAATGGGAGAGGGTGGCGGGGGTCCACCTTCTGATTCATCTTCTGAATAAGAGTGCCTGAATTATTTAGTTTAATTTTTAGACATATATGCATTTATGATGTGGTCAGGGCTCAACTTTTTTGTCTGGAGTGAGTACCTCTCCTTTATTCATAAGCCCTTATATTACCTACCAGTGTTGCTTGGTAGATGGGATTGCATGACCTGGAAAAGTCCAAGTGTCGCCTGCCCCGAAGACTAATGGAACTGATTGACAGCAGACTTTCTAGAAAGGCAATGGAGACACAAAGTGTCTCTTACAAAAGAACCGAGCGGGTTGTGTGATTGCTGAAAGTGCTGAGCAACGTGACCCAATCGAGCAGTGCATTCAGGTACAGGATAAAGTAGCTCTAACCAGCTCCTTGAATATGCTCTGGAGATGCCTGCTGAATTTGAAGCTGATTCAAAGCCCCCTCCCCCTCCCCCCATTCTGCTGATGTGAGTGCTGGTGCAGGCTCAGGGAGCTTCAGTTTGTTCGGAGCTAGTAAAGACCCAGTAACTGAAGAGGCTCTCTAAATCCTCCCCATTCCTTTCCCAATTCCAGCCTCTCCTTCCTCAGTAATCATAGCAGCTGTTGGTCAGTGTTAGGATGCTCTGAATTGGGTGCTATGGACTGAAGCCAGTTTCTCTTGGCTTATGTTTCTTGAATGCTGGTGTGTAGTAGAGCAAAGAAATAAATGCAACAAAATTACTGAAACAACTCTTTCAACTTATGAAATGAATGTGATTGCATTAGTTCTATTTTATTTTGCTGCATATTCTTCTTTTTAATTAGGCTAAGGTAGTCCATGTTTCGCTGGATGGTCACAGCATCTCCCCACCGGAGGGATTCCTTATCCGTAAGGGACCAGGCAACTGCCACTTTGATTTTGCCCAAGAAATTCTCTTTGTTGACTACCTGCAACCCCAGCTGATTACTAGAGCGCATAGGAGGTAAAGAAGGATGTTTTACTATCAAAACAACCCAATTTTTCTTAACTATTTAATATTCTTTTCTATCCTCCCTTGAAGCGAATCTATACGAAGCACCTGGGTGAAAGTATGAAGTACCTGGAGCAAAATATTTTGCTGTATTTTTAAATTGCATACTGTTTCCATGGTTTCGTAAGATCAGAGTCTGAGGACTCTGCTCCATAATCTCAGGGTTACTGTGGATTGGTTTAAGTTCTTTGTTTCCTTTGCTCTTTTCTGAATGAACCAGGAATGTACTAAGAAACTGTTTTTTTTGTCTTGCTTGCTTTTGCAGGACTGGTTCAAAGAGAACAGAACAAGCTAGTATGGACTATGAAGCACCATTAATGCCTTGTGGTTGTATCCTTCTCTGTTATTTTCATCCTTTTTTTTATGATGTATAATAGCTTGAAATTAGATACTGCATGAATATTGACCCTTTTGAATCCAACAGTTTCTGGTGTTTTAAGAAAGTGAACAAGACATCAAGAATATGAGAATGGCATCTTTAAATACATATTAGCAAATGTAATATATAAATATGAATGTGACATGTCTCTAGATACTGTAGTAGCTTTCTTTTCTGTCTTTTATAATCTGTCCAGGTTAGAGCTAGCGTATTAGCACAGTATCTAGCAGTCTAGTAATTAATGCAAATGGAGAAATATAGGAATACAAAAAAACATGTTTTGATGCTCAGAATACCTTGCTCGTATAGCTAGAATACCAGCCATATGCTGCTCAGAGAATGTCTAAGCTGGAAGTGGTCTTCGTATTTTTGCATACCTTTGAACAGTCTGCTTTGCCCTTCTTTGAAATTTGTCTCATTTAATATCTTTAAGGTTGGGTGGAGCGGAACCATGTAATATCTTTGCTATTTTGCTGGTGGCTTTTTAAACTTATGTTTTCTTAAATAATCACAACCTTTTTTGATCACACTTACTGCTCTGCCATCCGTCTATTTGACAGCCCTTTTAAATCCATTAGTTTGATGGAGACAGTGAGGTCTCAGCAATACTAGATTTCTGCCAGTTTCATGAAAATCGGTGGCTGGGCAGAGGAGGTATAAATGAATTCTCCCATTAGAGAAAGATCTGAAGCACAAATTGCATTAGTGTTTCCTGCCATTCAGTTTAGGCATATTAACTGTCATTTATCACCTAGATAACTCAAAAGCAGGCAAATGCATATTGAGAAAACACAGGAAGGTGGTGTTGGTAAGTGGAATGTATAAGGAGGTAGGATACAAAACTATAGAATTAATTTATTAATTTTACAGAAGAACGTGTATGCTCATACCTAGCTGTATCAACTGCAAGGACGTGCATGTGTATGTTTTCAGTGATAGAAATGGAAGACTACTTAAGATTTATTTAATGAAGTTTAAGATACAGTAAGGTCATAAGAATGAGATTTTATTTTTTCCAAGCACATCATAATTAAATAATGGGGCTTTTTGGCACAAGATGTCTCTTCAAACAAGGAAGGATTGAGATTGATCAAGCATTAAGAACATACAGAATTTTAATACTAAATACTATGCGTATTAGAAAGAAACTTCCCCCTTTCAGGGATTAAGTTGATTTGTTTTAGGTGTTAAAATATATTCCCGATAAATACATATTTTACCATATCTACTTCTTCAAATGTTTCCTTCATATGTTTTTAAGAAAACATTAGATAGTGGCTACAGCTGAAAATGAAGACTAATTGGATGAAATTTGGTGCCTGCCAAGACCTTACTAATCTGTCAAGCTGTATCTGCAGCCATAAAAAAAATGGGCAAGCAGCCATTCTCTAACCTTGAGGCCAAAATGCATGGCAAAGCTTGGATCCACTCCTTTATTCTGCAAAAGGGAGTGACCACATACAAACTCCTTTTGCTTCTTTAAGCTCTGAATCTGTTATCAATGTATGTAGCCTATCTGTGTGTTCAGCTAACTGGTCCTAGTGTCAGAATCCTCTCTTAAACTGCAAATGAGAATGTCTGTGCAGCACGTTTCTGAATGAATCTGTGACACAGTTAATTGCCTGTTGTTATCTGCAACAAAAGACTGTCTCACCGATTTGAGGAAATGAAATTGGAGATGGTTTATTTGGTAAATTCTTTTTTTCTCTCCAAGGTATGTACTTAGATTACAAAGTCACTAAGAAAGTAGCTACATATTGAGGTGGGGTTATTAAAATAATACAGAAATATGTATGTTATGCTAGTATTGGAGTTTACAGCCAGCTAAACTTACTAATCACGGTGTTTACGTTAAGTGGGCTGCATAGCAATTTTAGAAACTGCAAATTAAATATTCTGTTAGGGCAAAATATCAGAATTTTCCTTAATAGCTGTTTGTTCTTAGTTGTTTTCCAGTTTCAGCTTCTGACAAGTTGGGGCGATCCATACTACATTGGCTTGAATGGACTAGAATTGTTCAATGAACACGGAGACCAAATCTTGCTAACTGAAAACAGTATCCTTTTACAGAGCGAGCACCTTGATACCTTTCAGATACAGTTTGCTTTCTTGCAGGCTGTCATGATGTCAGTTTATGATAGAGAACCTGCTGTAAGAAACCAGCTGTAAGACTAAGACATCTCTTAGTTGTTTGAATTGGGGGGGAAAAAACTGCTGTGTTTTCATCATCTCTTTTTGAATTCTTACCCAGGCATTATATGTATGATGTCTTAGAGTTGCTTGTTAAGCAGCGCTAATAATAATTGTTGCATGTGTATTCCTTTATTCCAGAGAGGAAAGTGTGTATAGCAAGAAATTTTTATTTTGGAATGTATATGTGCTAATCTGTATTCCTATTCGTCTTATTTCAGGCAAAAAGAAAAATTTTATCTTATTTAGAGCACTTGATGATGAGTCTGTGGTTCTTGACTCCCTGTGGGAGTCTCAGGGTCGCCTGAGAAAACACTATTTCCAACAGAAATAAGATTTATTTATTTTTTTTTCTCTCCCATGGAATCTTTCATTGTACCACAGGCAGCATTCTTCATGGCTCTTGTTCCGGAGTTTTAGGCTACTTCAGGCATCGGGTCCAAGTTGTGAAGATAAGGGCTGAGACTTTGAATTTGATTTGAGGTTCCCAGGGAAACCAAGAGAGGGAATGAAGGATATGTCTGAAAGACTCCCAGTAATCATGGTTGAAGAGTTATACTTCAGTGCTCTGTACCAGCTGCAGTGCCTGCAAGAGCTCAAAGCTTCATATCCTAGTATGTAATTAGGTAGCTTGATCACTATCCTGGAAGAAAGGATAAAAAGGGTAGATGCTGCCTGAATTGTGTATCTCTAAGGATCTCTATTGCCTAATATATAGAAGTTGCAATGAAAAAGGTAAAGACTCCTTTCAGAGTAATATTTTTATTTTTATGTTCCTTGATGCATGATGATCTTCAAAAAAAATAGTGCTGTGATGGGGAAGAAGTGTGTCAAAATTGAAAAGTGGCAATAGATTGTCTTTAGGAGCAGGCAGTCTTTAAATGGTGCATATTTACAATATAATGCAACTGCTAAGTAGAGCTACCTCAGCTAGTTTTGAATGATCTTTTTTCTACAGTACCACTGTATGGCTATATTAGGGGCCCAGAAAGAGCACACCTGTACTAATGCAGTGCTAAATATGGTGAGTCAGCTGTTGAGTCTGGAGCAGGCTTTTTTTTTTAAATAGTTGAGACTGCTCTGCATTATGCCTTAAATTCCTGAACTGCCTCAGGCCTTTCAGAAAGCAGGGCAAGGAGAAACAGATGTCTCCCCAACTGGATTGCTAGGCTGTCCATCTACATTCTCCTGTCATTAACACAGATGTGTCTCATCAGGAGAAATTCTAGTTATCTAGAAAACTGGTTCAGTAGAAAGTTTATTCTTTTCCTCTCAAAGAACTAGATAGATAGTTTTATATATATATATGCACATATATATATATGTGTGTGTGCATACATATATGCAATAAGTATCACACATCTCAAGGAACTCAGCAAAACCTAGTCACTCATGGCTATTTCATAAAGGGATACTCTCCTTGAAGATACATTTCATGAGAGGCGTTTTTGCTACCTCATGCTAAAAAATCTACCTTTGTCACCAAAATAATAGCCCTTCTAAAATTCTAAGAAATTCAACAAAGGCATTTCATTTAAAGTAAATAGCTATGACTTATCAATAAAGTTACTTTATCAAGAATGAAAACTTTCTACATTGAGTGTCAGAGTCTGGAAGGCTTGTCCTGCTTATAGAAATGGATTTGCTAGTCAAATTCCTTGCCTACCAAAGTATTTTAGAGAAGTTTACAATCTTCACTACTGTAGTGTGGAGAATCTAGCTCATGGAATCCAGAAGAGCAAACACAACCTTTTAAAAGGTGGTATTTCCAAAATATTCTTTGCAGTTATTTACACTTAAAGTTTTGTTTCAGATATTGCTGCTTTCCCAGATAGTGTCAACATTTTAGAGGATGTGTCTGGAGACATCCGTACTCCAGATAAACTCATTGACGGAGTAAATGACACAACTGATGGCAGACATATGTGGCTTGCACCCATTCTTCCTGGTGTGGTATGCATGTCTACCTACATTTTCTTTTTTCATTTAGTGATGTGCATAGAGGTAGGTAGAAATATAAAAGTAATTCAAGTAATATTAGATGCTGCAATACAGTGGATATAGGTAAAGCTTTTATGCATACTTGAGGCTACTGACCACATGTATTTCTAAGGGAAGTAAACAGTAATAGTCTTGTAATGCTTGAGGCTCCTAGTGTATAAATTTTACATTTTGAGTGCTGGTAAACTACTTGATGGGGTTCTCAGGTGTTCGTTATAATAACATGAATGATTGACTTGACGACCATTTGGGCTTGCAAATTTGCTATGTGCTAATCTCTGTAAAATACGTGCTTGCAGAGGCTATCTCATTTTGGCAAAAGGAAAATAGCAGTAATTGGAGTTCTAGCTTAGGCACATACCATTTTGTAGAAGGTGACATTATTTCTAAAACCAGAAGAACACAAAGTGTTAGCATTAAAAGGACAGATGGATAAAAACAGAATTCCATTTGCTAGTTTGAAAACCTGAAAGAGTTTAAAGAAGAGCTTATGCAATAGCCTGCCTTTTCCAGTTCTCAGTGTTTTTTGTCTTTTGCAGAAGTATGGTAGTTTTAAGTTTAGAGTTCTTTGTTACTCTCTGTTTGTCTTTTTATGTGTTTGTCTGAATATATTTCCATCAGTATTTCCTGTGAGACTAAAAACAATTGCTACTGATACCCAAACCCACATCATCTTCTGGAGAATCACAGATATAAACAGTTTTATTGATCCCAAGCAGTTCTTTCTCCAGTGGAGAAAATGCAGCATGATTTAGTACAAATACAATGCTGTCTCTGAAGAATCAAAGGATTAAATCACAGAATTAACAGTAACATCTGAGATGGGTTTCCTACATCCTAATCAATAATTTTCCTGAAAGTGAAATGAACAGTATCTCAAGCCATAAAAACATCATGAAAATTTTCTCTGCATAGCTGTTTGTGCACCCCAGACCAAAGTTGCAGAAGGGCTTGTAAAGGTTTTAAAATGCGAGTGATATAGAAAGATGAATTCTATGTGTGTATATGTCCATATATTTGTATAAACATATACACACACCAACTTGTCTCATCCTGATGCACTTCTGTCTGTCTTGCTAATGAAACCTTCATTAAATGTGTTTCTCTCCCAGTTGATGAGGAGTGCAGGATGAGAAGCTCAGATGTCTAATTGTGAGCTACACGTACTTTCAAGGGGGCAGATCTGGGTTATGAACAACGTAAAAGAATCATCACAGAGGTGATAACTGAACTTAAAAACTTACCATCCGTTATCTGTCCTTTAGCTGCATCTATTTAAATACAGGCCAGTTTTGGTAGACCATATGTTAGAATTTAATTTTGGGAGATTTGTGCTCTTAGATGCAAATGAATTTTTGTCTTTTACAGGTGAATAGAGTATATGTTATTTTTGATGTGCCTACTACTGTGTCAATGATCAAGTTGTGGAATTATGCTAAAACACCTCAGAGAGGTGTGAAGGAATTTGGAGTAAGTTTAATGTTTGAATGTGGCATTGACTCCACGTGCTATGAGTTCGGTGTTTATTTTCACACATTGCTAAAGTGTGGTTCTATATAATCTCTACATGATGGGATTCATCTCACCCAACTCTGCATTTTAATACTGAAATGACTACTCTGTGCTGGTCTTCTGTGCTGCCTTTCATGTCCAAATAGAGAACAGTTTATCTAATTGGCCTCAAATAATTGTCTTAGGATAATGCTTTCCTTTCTTTATTGGCTGTAGAACAGGCCTAGCAGACCAGCTTAAACTACATACCCAGCTTTGATAGATGTAAGGTATAAGTAAGGTGAAAATCATTCATTCCAAGATTTAAATTATATCATTCCAGTTAATAAAATGTGCTTATTGTAAAACAATGACATATGTTATTTCCCTACTTTGGTTCTTACTTGAAGCAGTTAGTGAGGAGAAAAAAAAATGGTGAAAAGGGGGGAAAAATGGACCACTTGCTAATTGAGAAAGATGGCATTTTTAAAGGAGAAAACCAAAAAGCAACACTAAGACTTGAACCTGTTTTACAAGTGATTGAGAAGACTGCTGAAAGCAATGCTTGCTCATTTAGATACTGTTTGTTTGTTTTTATTTCCTTGAGCAAGTTGATTCCTAGAAATACTTGTTTTTAATCTGTTTATTATCTTTAGCTTCTAGTGGATGACTTGCTTGTGTACAACGGAATCCTGGATATGGTGAACCATGTCGTATCGGGCATCTTACCCACCTGTGATCGAGTGGTCCCATATCACACCATTCTCTTCACAGATGATGATAAGATTTGCCATCAGGAGAAGAGGAATGTTATTAGGTATGTGAGTGAATCTTTATTGAAATAAACAATCTCATTTTCCAAAAAAGCTTTTCTGTGACTAGAATCAGTGATATGTATATTGCTATAGAAGATTTGTTTCTGAACTATACTCCACCTCAATTAATAGCAAATGATCAGTTGTTTTATATCATCGGGACCAAGTAGCCAACATTATTTGTGGGTAGTTTTTAGTGTTTTGTAGCGTTCTTGATTCATATTTACATATGTTTTCATGGCAGCCCATGGCAATAACTATCAAATAACAAAGTTAAGCTTCCTTAGAGTAGAATGAATGGACCCTGATGTTTCTACATTATAAGAAAAAAAAATAGGAAGCTAATGAAAAGGAATCAAAGATGAAAATTTAGAATTGATGCTACTTTGGGCACAAAAACTCTGGTAGCTTAGAAATATTCTAAAATAACAAATGATTGTGAATAAGAAATGACTTGGGTCCTGTGGAATGACCCTTTTTACAACTAACCTGGAAATCTCATGCTTTTACAGAAAACAAGATAAAATACAATGAAAAATAGACTTAGAAAGCATTTAGAACTCAGGACTGATAGAAACTAAAAAAAATAAAAATTAAGAGCATTTATTTTTAATGAGATTGAAAGTCTTAAAATTGAAGACTTACAAAAATAAACCTTCATACAGAAAACAGTTAACAACACAGTGCACATATATCATTTGAAAAGAAGCTAAAGCTTTGCATTCAGAAGGGGCATATGTTTCATTTGCAATCATATTAAAATATTTGGAAACAAGTTTAGAATCCTGGAGGGAATGTAAGCTGATTCAGAACAGAGATTTGCATCTGCCTGCTCTGGTGTTTCTTTTGTTTTTCAAAAGCATTGGCTTTTTACCACTGGTTCCGTCAGATGTTGGAATAAATGATCATTGCTTGCTGTATTGTTAGACTCCTGTTTTTGCACAAATGATTGTGTTGTCCTGGTAAATTTTGCAAGTAAACAAATTTTCAAATGAAAGTGATTAAAATGAAAATGCTTTGAAGAAATTGATGTTTAAAGAAAATTTTCATCAGAAGAGAGCAAGCAATGAGGAGGGTAAATAAATATTTATTTATTCAGCTTAACACCTTTGTATGACTTGAAGCTGTTTTACTGAAGAAAGAGAAGCTCTAGCTGTAATTGTACATCTCTTTCTTTTGTAAAAATGCAAAGCAATGACAACATCTTTGGGACATATTTATAAGACAAATATCCCTATGTTTCATTTTAAGGAAGTGTCACCCATGTTGCACAATCTATTTTCTAGTCAGGATTATACTGAGTCTCTTCCCTTCTAGACTTCCTCTACAGGAGTTTTCTTGGTCAATTGTCTTAGTTACCCTAAGTTTTTAGTCTTCAGTTCCTTTTCTTCATATGGTACACAACTAAAGTAAGGTAGAGAGTGGTTTGTCCATAGAAGACAATCTCTTACTACTTACCAGATAATGTTATTGCTTGTTAAGGGGTGCTTTTGCAGCTGTGTGTGTGGTGCTTTTTGGTTTTGTTTTTGTGTTTGTGTGTGTATATGGTTGTCTTTGGTTGGTTGTGTTTTGTTTTACATTATTACTTTAGCGTATTCTCTTTAGCATGTTACTGTACAATATTTAATAAACTCTGGACTTGAGTCAGTTATTATCATGAGTGGAATAAATTCTGATTTACTTCAGTATTGATTCTCTTGCTTTAGTTTGACATTTTGAGATGTTACATTTTTCTCAAAGAACATAAAGCTGGGGTATGCAGTATTTTTGGAGAAAAGAAAAAACCCTTTTTATTTTCCAAGGGCATGGCTGTTTTGTTTTCGTCTGTGTGAAAGGTAGATTTTGTTAGAGATGTCTACTTCAGCTTTCATTTCAGCTCTCTCTTTTTCACTCTCTGCGATTTGTTTAATTTAATTTTGAAGTTATTGCTTCCCTTAAGATTCCGTATGAGCTTGCAAACAAAACTAGTCATGGTAAATGAATTTTGTTTTGTGCGGAAAATTCTGAAATAATGCTATATCAATATAACAAAGCAGTGCTAAGTTTCACACAGGGATTTGCTCTCTGATTGTATGATGTTGATTTAAAATCCCACTTTGGTTAACGTAGCTCAAGCTGTGTGTACATATCAGAAGATTGTAGAGTGAAGGCAATATTTATATTTGAATGTATATTTATGACAGTAGACAAGACCATGAAGAAATACTTCAAGTAGATGTGGATAGAATGTCCCACCTTTTTAGAAAGTCTCATGTAACATGGTTGTGCTTTCTAGCTTTGTTTAGCCTTGTGGACCTAAATAGCATACTTAGTCATGAGAGTCATGTGAAAGGATACTTCCCATAACAGTGGGTTTTGGCCATTGAACTGATCTTAATCTTTTCAGCAATCATGTGGAGGATCAGGATGTACGAATGATGAATGAAAATCAAATAGTCACAAACGCCAAAAAGAAGCAGGTTATGGCTGATCCAGGTTAGTTCTGTTTTTTTACAGTTTTCTCTTGCTCATTTTCTACATGGTCAGTGTGGATAAAAGGCATTATTACAGACCTGAACAGTGAAAAGGGGAGACTTCTACCTCTTTCATATTTTCAACTTTACATTCTGTTATATGAGAGCCAGCTTGGATCCTCACACTTTTTTTTTTTTTTTTTTTTTTTCATATTTAAATCTGAAAGTGGCTGATACAAACCAAAGACCTCTGTGGGAAGGTAGCTAGCTGTAGCTTATACCAACACATACAACTATCTCCTTGCAACAGAAACTGAATTAAGGGAAACAAGTATAATTGTGCTGGTCTAAAGATAACTTTCCAGTTAATAGGCTCAATGCATCATCATTTAGCTGGTTGCTCCTCTTCGAGTAAGCCCAAAATCACAATAATTGAAACTAGGAAAAACAAAACATTGACATTATTGCTACAACTGTTTTTCTGGTTGGTCTTCTCTTGCAACATGAGATAATAATTTAGAAGATTGTGTTTTCCCCCTCAACACCCTGGGGTGGGGGGAAAATACTAGGTTTTATTTATATCCTTGAAGAATTCTAGTCATTCATAGTATTTAGGGAGCTATTCTGAGCAATTTGCATTACGAATTCTCAGGCAAGCCAGTATACTCATGATTGGTTTTCTCCCTTGAGTGTGACACTTTCTCCAATTAGTTTCTCTAAAAAGTGTTAGAGAAATTATTCAATGGCTTTTAATAACAGCGCTGTAAGAGAAGGATTTGAAATGCCATTGCCTGTGCAAATATAGCTTCAGAGCTATTAGTACATTAGCAAAAGCTCTATTAAAACTCTCCTAAATGCAGCTCTGTGCATGCTGTAATGACATCTTGAGTTGCAGTATAGATGTACCCTGCAGTCATCCAGTGAAGAATAGATGTCAGTGCTGTCACATTTCTTGTCCAGGCATTAAGGAGACAGAATACCTTTCTTCTCACTTAAAAGTGGGTCAGGGCTCATTTGTCACTTTGAAGGCATCAGATGAGTATTATTTACTTTTATCTGTCCACTGTCTCTTCTGTAGCACTTACAGATACAGATGTGAGAGCAGCTGGTACAGAATCACAGAATGATTTGGATTGAAGGGAACCTCAGGATGCCTGTGGTCCAACCTCCTGTTCAGAGCAGGGTCAGCATGTATTTCAGATGAGGTTTTTATGAGGAAAGAGAGTTTCTTCTCACTTTGCTTATGCTCTTTTTGCCAGCATTGAGTTCAAATAAGTTTTCTCCTCACCCTGTTGCTACATTCTTTATCTTCCTTTATTTTTTTCCCCATATCCATCCTATTCCCTAAAAAAAAATCCCAAATTCATGATAGATTGGCCAGATCTGGTCTTTGAAATCATTAATGCAGAATATTTCATTAAAATATTGCTGAGAAGGTGGCCCAAAGGAAACAGCTATTGGCAGTGCACTTTGATTTACAAGAGAACCACGGTGTCATTCTGTCACTGTTGCTTTCCACAGGATTTGTCTTGATTCAGCTTCTTCCATCTTTCTGAGACTCTGTGCTGTCCTCTGCAGGGCAGAACCTGTTATGTAATGCCCACAAATGCTTTACAGCCTCTAATTGGAATAATAGATTAAGCAGTTAATCTGTTACCTCCTTCTCCCAATTCAACTGTTTCATATCCTGGCTCTCAGATTCCTACATCTGTACAGAAGAATTTGGAACTGCTCACTTGTGCTGAGACATATCAGTGAGAAGAATAGCTTAGTCTTCTCTCTGGGGTGGAATGAAAAACAGGCATTTTTTCACTCTTTTTAGTCTACAGCTTCGCTATTTAATTCAGATACAGTCTTAAAATGAAACTTAATTTTCCTTAACAGCTCTACGTCCAAAAACCTGCTTATCTGATAAAGGACTACTGAGGAAGAAAAGATAACAAGGGCTTATGATCGGATAGTCCTGAATATATCCAGCCCTGGATACCTGCCACCTAATATCATCTGAATGGAAGATATTTTCTGCTTGCTACTGCTGAGCCTCCTCCATTCTTATAAGAGGAAGTTTTATCTACTACAGGAAACTTTCTTCAGTAATGAATTTTAAAGCATGAACTTAACTTTTCTGGGTTTGCTTTTTTGTTTATTTGTTTGGCATTTTATTATTATTATTTTTATCTACTGCCCGAGGCTTTTTCCCCCCTCTTTTAATTGAAAATCTAGGTAGAAAGGAACACGAGGGAATACAAACCTCATTGCTAACTGACACTAGAAGGATGTGTCTGCTGTGTTTCTGTTCAAAGAGTCTGTTAACAGTTATTTGAAAAATGCACTTTTTAGGAGAAATATTCTTTTATCTTTTTGCCTGGGTTAACCACTCTACCTTTTCATGCCTGAGCTCCTTCCAGGAACTGATGTTATTTCTGAGGTTTGAAGAATTTTTGCCAGAAAAGCAGAGGTATTCTAGAAAATGGAGACCAGGAAGTGGGTTTAGCAAGGTTTGATATGTAAGTTCCACCTGTCACTTCTGTCAATCTTTACAGTGAAATAATGGCTTCTTTTATTATTTCACTCTCTGGAGAAAAAAAAAAAAGAGTGCTTTGTTTTGGAGTCCTGTCCACTGACACTGTCTGCATCTTTCAGATTCATTCTACTATAGAGCAACGCTGTTCTTCGTTCTTCTCTGTTTTATCTGCACTTGGTTATATTAACAAGGAAGACTTAACATTATGCTGCACCAACAAGATCTATTGCTAGCAATAGATCATCCCTTTTGAGAAACATTAAGTGCATTTTAACTAGTAATGGATTAACTCCATTTTAAAAATGCCAAATAACCTGAATATGTAGTCAGATAACTGAACACTCATACCAAATAATCATGTTGCAGAATTTGTAGCCATGCAAATGTTTTTTTTGTTTTGTTTTGTTTTCCACTGAGATCTTGTTGGTGGTAGCAACCTGTAAATCTCTTCTNTTTGTTTTGTTTTGTTTTTTTTTTTTCCACTGAGATCTTGTCGGTGGTAGCAACCTGTAAATCTCTTCCATAGAAAAGATTGTCCCTTTCCCATTTGGAGTTCCCTGTTTTCAGAGGGACATGAAAACACTGAAATCAGTGAATGCTTTTAAATGTGAAAGAGAGATGTTGTTGCAGCTCCTGACAAAGCAGCCAAACCTACTGCTTGCCTTTCTATACTACATCAGGAGTGCAATGTCTTGTATATTTGTTTATAGAAAGTGTGCTTTGTAGCTGTAAATACTGAAAACAACAATGCATTTCCCAAATGCCTATGCATTGATGAAGCAGTAAAATATTTTTACTAAATGCAAAATACTTTTTACTTCTAATTGTAAAGTAGATGTATATTTCTTTATAATATCAATAAAAGTTATGGATTTGAATACTTAGTATTTTAGTTACTAGCATGACAAATGCTCTTTTGTTAAACTGAAAGGTAAAAATAAAATATAATTTTACAAAGCTTGGTTAAGAGTTTGGTTTTCTATAAATTGCTAGTTGAATTAAAGTGTCTTTTGGTCATTGGGGGCATTTATAATAATTATTAAATATGTGGAACATCCTCATCTCTTAGTTTTTCCTTTCATTACCAGACTTCGTAGAATAGGAAGTGCAACCCATTGTGATAAGGTGAAATTCAAATAATGCACGTGCAAGAATACTCTGAAGAACACTGGCAGAGTTTAGATGAATCAGAATAAGGATTGTCATCTTCCAGGTAGACAAAAGGGTAAGTCTTTTTCTGAGGCTTATTTGACAGCCAGCAAGAAACCTCACGTTTGTGTGAGTATATCTCACTCTGTTTAAAGCTTCTTCCTAAATAACAGTGGCAAAAACAGTCTGCTGCTGTTAAAGAACTCTTCCCCCTCTATGCAGTTACCAGTGTAACACTATTTGTAGATGAGGAGACCTGTCTTTTTCAAAGAAAATTGCATTGAACCTGGAGAGAGATGGGTCTGGGGCAACTCCTTGTGTCCGTTCTAGCAGAGAACAGCACCCTTACAGATTCAGCAAAGGTATGCGGGGAGGAAAGGGCCTTCTCTGCTGTCTGCATCTGATGGATGTGAAGTGCTCTGGAATCATACAGGATAGATTCCTGTTTCTCTGGTTCTGGTGCTGTGAGATAGCTCCAAGTTTTGTAAACTGATGGAAAGTACATGCTTGCTCTCAATTAGGTCTTCAACAAAGCTATAACCTTCAAATGAGAAGTTATTTTAAGGCTGCATGCGACTTCTGCCTGTCTGCTGCCTCACCACCAAGTTTTGTCTTCAGCAGAGAATAATGAGGATGGTCTTCAGAAACTGCATTAACAGGTAACCTAGTCAGGGTATGTTTGTGATCCAGCCCTCATGACCTGTGGCTAGAAGACCTGGCAGAAGTAGAACTAGGGCAGCTTTTACTGCCCAGGTTGATTCGCTCAGAAGCTCTGAACTGATAGTTTAGTGAGTGGTGGCTGGTCACTTCAATCCTTCTAGGCACTGCCCAATTCAGTTAGGGAGAGTTATATCCTGTGACTTTGTCTGCTTCTCAACCACTAATATTTCTTCTCTTGTTGGTAATTGCAGCCAGCTTCATGCCTTCTACCTCCAGCATTCTGTAGGTGGTACAGCTGACCTGGCATTCAGTGTGCTGGCTTGTACCTTCTCATAACCACTGGGGTCTCAGAGGAACAGCAGCTCCTTTTGCCAATTCAGGAGACTCCTCCCAGTTGCCATACTGTGAAGAGATTGTAAGAGTCCTTTTAAAATATTGACAAAAATAGTTAAGTTGTGGAACATTCTCCCCTGCAGTGTCTCTCTGAAAGAAAAGTTTGCCAGCCTTCAGTCTGCTCTGGGATGACATGTCACCAAGTCCAAACCTAATGAAATCCTTGACTCTTGTCAGTCTACACTGAGAGTAGCATGCTGTTTAGATAATGCTTCGTTAATCTCTGTAGGGTAGGAGTTGTCAGCTTCTGCCTTCCTAATTATATCTGAAATGTAATGACCCTTTATATAACTACAAATAATTGTGACCTACTCATCCCTATACACTCAGACATACTACTCTGTGGATATTAGACTTATTTCCCTAGTGAATCAGGGGGGAAAATCAGGTTCTCTTCCATTTTCCCCTTTATCTCACTTATCAATACTCAATCACAAGTAAATATATGTCAGACTAGTACTTATAGGAGGAAACAGAGAAAAAGCAAGCAAGAAAAAATCCCACAGAGCAGACCAGTCAATGTTGGTCACTGTTTCACTAAGAATAATCCTCAGGCAGCAGTCGCATGTCATTTGACATTGTCAAAAGCGTGACAAAGGAAAAAGAGGGATTGATATGACTTCTTGCTTAAGCCTTTAAAGCAAATGATTAAACTTTAGGTTTAACCCAGGTCAGTTTCTGGTCTGTTCATCAGCATTCATGTAGTTGCTCACCTTTACCTCCATTGCCTGGCTCTAAAGGGGTTAGATCTGAACAACAAAAGTGATTTTTTAATCCCACTAGGATAGTGAGAAGGGCAGAGAATTCAAAAAAAAAAATCTCTGAAGGACCAGATCTTATGCTGCATAATTTTGATTTTAGGAAGATTTTTATAGAGGTATTTTTATCTATCTTCACAGTGGGATCTGAAAGCCAGGGTGTGTGGGACAGCCTAAAACTTCAGTTTTCACTTTCTGCCTTTCTGTGGCTTGATCCAGTAGAATTTAAATGCAGTTCCTGGTGAGAAGTGCTGCTTTGTGGATGAAGAAAGTGATGAAGACAGTGTAACAGCACAGCATAGAAAGCACTGGAATTCCTCTAATAATGAGCCCAGTGAGGACTGGCAGAACTCTAAGGTCTGGGATGTCAATTAGACCTTGTGTCACATACTTCTGTACTTCCTCTGTGCTGCTTTCCCCTTAGTGAAGATCCCAAGGCTCTACCCTGCTGCTCTTTGAGGATGAACATTTAAGAGCTGTTTTGCTGAGAAGCTGCATAAGGTAACTAGCTTAAATGGACTCATTTTTTCACCTGTGCACAGTCTGTCGGAACTTGGATGTTAAATTGCATCTTGGCATCCTGCTTAGTTTATGCTATTTTCTAGAAAATAGCACTATTCCTACTGGGCTCTTGCTAAGATCCTGGGGTGTTGAAGTCATCTCCCCTCAGTGGTGTTAAGGGATACATGCCAGATCTGTAATTCCTGAAGGAGCTTGGCTGTGCGAATTGGTGCTTGGACCTTGTGAGAGCAGTCCTGGAGTGTCCCAGGTAACTCTATTCTGAACTCCTATCCCTGTGTCCACACTGGAATGGCCAGAGATGCTGGTCACTGCCAATAATGTTATGAGGATGAGAGTAATGGTCCAAGGAGTTTGAATGTTGAATCTCTAAATTTTCTTACAGAACCAGGAAAAGCTCACTGCTAAATCAAGTAGCAGCAAATACAAAGCACTGTATTGACATCTCAGTTCTGGCTCACACAGGGGAGGAAGTCTGCTTTCCCTTTGATTCAGAACAATTGCTTCTACCTCTTCAAGAGAGAAGAATCTGAGGGATTCCAGAAACATTTATCTTCCTGCTTCCTTCTTCCTCTCTTGATGTAGACCAAGAGAAGGCAAGTTGTCATACTCCATGGAAAAAAAATGGTGAAAGGAGGTGGATTTATCGTTACTCACAGTCTGTATTTTGTTCAGCTTCCAACTTTACATTCTTTGATCTTCTCCCTGCTGTAGGGGGATGGGTGGTGGGAGCACATCTGCTCCATTTATGTTGCTGATTTCTCAGCTCATGCAGTTTGAATCAGGAAAAAGGGAGATCTCTAAGCTGCTGCAAGAACATCTATAGCTTTAGAGGCTGTTGCGAGACAGGTGTATCACATGAGCCTGAGGACACCGGAAATGGAGACGTCCCAATCCAAAATTCCTTCCCACTGCTATTTCTAAATATGTTGCTAGTCTGCTTTTTCTGGCCCAAACTGATCCCAAAACGTGGTTTGAAACCAGAGGCTGCTCCACTTGGAATGCTGAGGTGAAGTAGATTTTCATTACTCTTAGTCAACTACTTTTTGCCTGTAGAGTAAACTTTACTGTTGAGTGCAGATCTGACCTGGAGAATACAGCAGGTAGCTCAAATTCAAATCAGCACTTGTGAGCAGACACACAGGGGTGCCTTGGGCTGGTGCCATGTTCTCTGCTGATACAGGAGGCTGACTTCTAGCAAAAGCTACTTTCTAGATGAGAGGGACTGAACTGACTGAATCCTCTCCGATGTTCTTAAAAAAAAAAAAAAAAAAGCACTCCAGAGCTTAACAGACTCCTTAGAAATGGCTTCACTTGTGCTATACATACTCTTAATATGAACACTATTGTATTTGATGTGCCTTTCTTTTAAACTTCTAGTTTTGTCTGCTTAGAAGGCTGCTGCTATTGATTTCCAAAATGGTCCTCAGTTCTGTTCAGACTCATCATTCTTTGTCTTGCAGGTTTGACCAACCTGTTATGCTCTTTAGGTGTACGTGCTTAGATGTATTAGAACATGAATTTCATTTAACCTGGTTACCCATACCTACTTTACTTGCTGTGTGACTCGTGCTGTCACTGTTCACCAGCAACTCAGCCACGATCACAACACAGTGGATCCTTTTTGCATTGGGGCTTCACTCCAGACATGCTGGTGCTGCATGTCTGTCCTTTTGATTAACATACATTCAAAAATGCTGCAGAAGTTGAGGTTAATTCTGTTCACAGCAAGAGAAGGAGGGCTCTTGGCTTGGGGATGTCTTTGCCAATTTCTATGACTATTTGCTGGATTCTTGTTTGCCGAGAAATGACTTACAGCCCATGTGAGACACAAACATCCCTTTATCACACAGCTTGTATCACCCTAATGGAATTCTGTCAGCTGAGGATAAAATGTGGACTAAGAAAGCAATTATAGAGTGAATCTCCTAGCTGCAGGAAGAGCTGAGAGATGGGGACAGAGTGCCCAGCTGGAGTAATTTCCTGTCTCACTGGCCCCTAAATCTTGCTGGGAAGAGATCAATTTTACTTCCTTGTTTAACAGCATCAGCTCCAGTTACCCTGGTTCAGGATCCTATGATGTGTTGAGATCTAGGAATAGAAGGAATAACTTGAGAACTTCTTTTTTAACCTAGAAATTACTAGGAAATGGGAAACCAAGGATATGGATCCTTTGTTTGATGATCTAGTTATTCCCTAAGAAGTTATTCGCTTCTTAGCTTCATGTTGAAAAAAATGGACTGCCCATCCCAATGATCCATAAAATAGCAGCTTCTGGGCTAGAACTTCCAGTACTACACAGGCCTTCACCACAGGTAAGTGCTTTGGCTCTTACTAAAAGAGGAAAATCACTACCCTGTGATCTGTCAGAGCTTTCCCCAACTGTGCTGTTTCCTTTTTTTTGCAGGGGGGAAGGTTCCAATTACATAGCAAGACCACAGGAAGGTCATGCCTTTAGCTTCTCATTCCCTCAAGGCCTGTTTTTTCACTGTGTGACTAAAATCCATTTGTCTCATAAATTCTTAGTATGTCACTGCTCCATCACTCTTTGAACTTCAAAAAATGTCAGTGCACATAGATTTTTGTGCAGTGTTGCCAAGAGGAAGGGCATTATGGGAACCCACAAACCCAAGGCAACACATTAAATATATAAAATTGACTTGTGTTCAGCTGTTTCCTCATACTCACATCTGATCAGTTGTTTCAGAGCTTGCTTCTGTTCTTAACTGTTGTGTATCTTACTGGAAGGTAATTGTTCCCTGATGGTTTTTTGAAAGTCCATCATGCTAAAATAAGTGTGTTTAGGAGGTGAATGTCAGAAAATGTTAAAGAAACTCAGAAAACAGCAAGGTGTCTGCTCAGTGAAGAAGCCAGTAGCTATTTTAAAGCCTCCTGGTCCTGGAGGAAGCAGGCAGACACAGTGCTCAACAGGATTTCTCAGTTTCAAGTTTTAGATTTGGAGACTGCATTTCAGACCTGTTGCAAGAACCAGGAGGAGCCCAGCACTCAGCTGCTGTTTCCTGAGTGTGTGAGCCTGGCTCAGCCCTATAGCTTGAACTTACTTCCAAATTATATCTCAGTCTACCCTGTCCAATGGTGTAGAATTACTTGCAACTGACAAGATTGCTCTTGCTAATCCTTTGCTGGTTTGCACAACTCTTCTCTGAATCTTCTACTCTAGATATGCGGACATTGGAATTGAATGTGGTCAAACTGTGGACACTGCTGCCATGTGGAAATAGTATGTGTCTGTCCTCTTAGCTGAGTTATCTTGTTTTTGGATCTCTATATAGTTCTTTAAAAGGAAACTTGTCATTTTGAGAATGTCTAGAATGAGACAAGGGGGAACAGGGAACTGATGTTCAGCCAGCTGTCTACTCTTGCAGCGGTAAAGCTTCCTTGGAGATGCTCCTTTCCAAGATACTTGTTCCTATCCTGCATCTTTAGCTTTTAGAAATCTTACTTAATATATACTAGTATTGACATTTGCTGTTTGTTGGTGCAAAGCTTCCTGTGCAATCCCGATTACTTCTTATTTTGTTATTTACCTGTCCCCCAAGACCTGTATAAGCTTCATTAATGATTTATGTATGATGTATATAATCACACTGTTGAGTAGTGTGGGCACTCTCTTATCTGTGTGGCCTCAAATATACTTAAAAAAATTGCCAGGTATTCCATTTTGATCCATGTAGTATATGTCACGTTGAGTATCAATCCTTTTAAGTTTGTTGCATAGTAGCAACAGAGATCTTGGTTACGCAAAATATTTCAGATTTACATTTTTTTTTTTTTTGATAGCATAAAGAACTGAGATGAAAAAGTTTTTTAAAATGCAAAATATATCATCATTAATACACTCAACAGTTAAACACATAAGAAGCTATATGCAATGCTAAAATGCTTCGATGTTATATATCATAAAAAAATGACCTTTTGGGAAAGTGAACGAAACTCAAGTCGGTACAAAATATGGTAGAATCACAGAATCAACAGGTTGGAGGGGACTTGGCGAGGTCTCTGCTCCCCAAAGCATGGGCAGTTAGGAAATGGCACCAAGCTGCTCAGAGCTTCATCTAGGTTTGGTTCTGAAAACTTCCAAAGACAGACTGCACAATGTCTCTGGGTAACCTGTTCCAGGATGTACCTGTCTAAACAGGGAAAGTTCTTCTTTCTCTACAGTGCAATCTGTATTCTCCCCCACTGATTAAAGGCCTCGATCAGCATGGGTAAGACCTCTCGCACTGCGGAAAGGGCACCTTTGCTGTTGTCATCTAGTTGTATAATAATAGAGTCTGCCAACTATAATTTCAGATTTGCAGATTAGCAGAAGTCTTATGATCTGATTTACTCCCCTACTTTGCTGGAGGCAATGCTAAAAAAAGCAAGTAGAAAAGCTTGTTGAAATGGTATAAACCTGAACAGTGGTAAATACTTATGAACAATGAATGTTGATTTTGGCTTGTTTCCAAATGAATGTTTTGGATGGCTTACTTTATGCTGGAAATTATTTGGTAAAGTTTATTGGGGAGCAGATGAATCAAACTGACATTTCCATTACCAACAGGAGATCTGTCTGTGGTCAGAATTCATGGAGAAGAATGTGGGATGATAGCAATACTATTCATTATGTTTAATATTGTCAGAGAAATGAAATAGCTCCTATTATTCATCTCCCTGGGATGGTAATGTATCTCTGAATATTAACACAAAACTTTGGGATCTGATCAAAACCCACTGACCCAGCAAGGCTTTGATATGTATTTTAATCATACTCTTTGAGGCACTGAGAAAATGTACTCTTCACAGTAAATCCTCAAAAAGCTAAGATCTAGTTTGTATCTCTGTGTGGTATTTTGGTAAATGAGCGCACATTCTGTCCTCAAGTATCCTGGTCTGGAGTCCCTCAGGATCTCCCCGTATCACTCTCTTTTTCCTATGGGACTAGCAGTAGGGCCCTGCAGAGATCTGCAGTTTGGTGATTTGCCACGCTCAGACTAACCCTAACTGTAGTTATTCACGTAGGATATAAAATGAAGTTTCAAGTTGGCAGGACTCTGTTTGCTGCTTGCTGCAAGGTGTAAGTGGGAGCACTAGTTTCAGTTCCACCTCTGGCCTGGTTGTGGCAGACACTAGTGCCTTAGTAACAGGGCTCTGGCTACAACGAAGCTTGCAGTAGTTGTCCAAGTTGTCTTTTCATAGGAATTTGAGGTTTGGACCACAGAGAGAAACCTGCTTGCTTCACTGAGCTGCAAATTTAAATGCAACATCCAGCAGTTCTCTCCAGTGTTCTCTCTTAGGTTCACTTGCTTTCCAAATTGTCCATTTATTTTCTATAGCCCTTCTACTTGCTGGACGCTTGTTTCCCTGTCAAAGCTCCGTGGGGGAAGAGATACCCATGAGGATTTCTAGATCATGGTGAATAAATAATGACCTGTAGGTGCACCTAAATAGAAGAAATGGAAAAGGGCCTCCAAGGAGAAATTCACCTTGGGAGTCAAAGATTATAAATTTAGTGCAAAAATTATCAAAGTCAAGCTGAATTGAACTGTGCAAAGGGAATTAGGTATATAAATGAATGGAGAACAAAGTATGGAGAAGCAGACATTCATGTAGGAAGAACAGAGAAGGGATTAATTGTAATCTAGGATAAGACCCAAATCCTTATGACTGAGATTTCAGTAGAGATGTTGATAGTGATAATAAAGATAAAACCAACATTGACAGTTGCCTAAAACTATAGTACTGTTAAGTTTTAAGTCATAAACCAGAACAGCCAGTGGACTTATTTGGATGAAGTTTTCATCTAATGAATGAGTATTATTATTGACAATATGAAGGGGTAACCATAAGGTTATAAAATGTATGAATAAATGACTGTTTTTGACTGTAATTACACATTATAAATATTCATGAAAAGCCTGAAAAATGAATTGGCAATGTACATAGATCGAAGCACACACACAGTAAACAACCCTCCATAATAGCATTACAGAAACTATGCCATTTATCTTCTTTATCCAGTGATACAAATTTAAATCGAGCTTCTGCAGCGTATCTAGGCTATGCCTAGATGATCCCCCACATAGTGCTTCTGGGAGAAGAAAATTTCAGTTTTTCTAGAGTGGTTCTGCAAGTACCTCCATTGCAGGTTGTTGGGATGATCTCCAGATTTTTTTATGGTACTGCATAGTTCAATTTTGCAACAAATTTTATTAATTAGCTTGTGTTACTATAAGACTATCTGTAAAAGGGATTTGACCAGATGACCTCCAGAAGTTCTTTCCAATCTAACTTATTCTTTGGTTCTATGAACAACATGGATTAGCACCCTCTGTTTAACATAACTTATCTGCTGTAGAGTCTATTCTGCCAGCTAAACCCTACTGAGCCTCAGCATGGTGAACACTAATAGACTGCTTAATTATCTCAATCAATCAGAACAAACTACAGATTGCCTGAGGCTGGGAAAAGTGTTCACATCCTTACACTTCTGACTGGGCATTTGCTCCTAGAAAATGACACTGGGGAAGACAGACTTTTGGTCTAACCTGTGCAATGGCTCTAACACCCTCAGGTTATATATAAGGATGAATACAGAAGAGTGCATGATACTTGAATTAATGTTATAATGATGAATCTCTCCAACTGGAGGATACGACTGCAGAATAATGAATGTAATACCTATAGTTAAGGAAAGAATAATTATTTGCTCTAGTATTGGCTCTTCAGTTCTTAAATTGGTGTTCAAGAAAAAAATATATAGTTAAATGTAGAATAGAATAAAATGCAACATTTTTGATTTTATGGACTATTCTGGTGCTTTTCACTGTGTGATTGCTTTCTCTGTCTGTCTGTCTATAGGTGAAGGTGGCAATATTCTGGGAGAAGGATTATTTAGGCTAAGAAGCAATGTAGGCAAATGAATTGTCCAAGAAGAATGATGGCTGAATGTGTTTGCTTGTCAGAGTAACAGGACTGGGTAACTGCCTTTCTGTCTGAATATCAGCAGAAACACCTAAAGTCTTAAGACAGGGCATGCTTGTAACAGGACACATTTCTTACAAGAACAGGATGCTAAACTTGAAAGACGATCATCTGGTCAGACTGGGTAGCTGTAGTTGAATCTGGTTAATTGGGAAAGCTCTCCTGGAAGTGCTCAAAACTGTTAATGTCAGAGTAAAAACCACTGCAGATCTCTGAGTGGGAGTGATTCATACCAAACCATATCCAGAATAAGGATGACACTGGAAGCTGAAAGGGCCCCAGAAAGACCAATATCTGTCTGACAGGATTGTCTATGAAGGCCTGGATCATTTGTTTTTATATATTTATAATATATAAGTATATATCATATTTTATGTTATATATAATTATATATATTTATATATTATACATGTATTATCCATTATTATATATTATTATTTTATATGTGTATATATATATGCGCACATATATTTTAATGCAAGTGTTTTCTCCTTTTATCCATTATTATTAAGAAGAAGATAATATCCTGTGGTACAGGGCAGGCTGTACCTAAAGGTGGCTTTTTGTCTGTCCTGCTATCCTCAGTGGCCTAGCAAAGAAAACAGCAATGATGTGCAGCAGAGATGTGTTCGGGTTTTTGAAGTATCTGCTGTTGGAGTAACTGGAGTATCTGAAAGGAGTAACTGCTTCTAGGAAGTGTCAGTGACACTGTGAAAAGGGATGAGTGTGCCAGAAGGACAGGAAAGCAGCGTCTTCCATCAGTACTGAGCAAAACAGCACGAGGATAACCCTCCACCTCACTAGTTCTTTACAAAATTGCCTACCACTCCAGTCCTGTCAAATGAAGTCAGAGGTAGCCTGGAGCCATGTATACAGTGCCTGCTCTGTGAGCAGAACCTGATGGACAAGCTGTTGTTCATCTATTGCTTTTAGCTGTATCCCGGCCAGGGACAGAGGAGCTCCAGAGCCTTTCCCCCTGTTCCCTCCCTTACCTGTTGTTGTCTTTCTCAGGGCAGACTCCATAGCAGTGAGGGGCCTTTGCAAGGAGTCAGTCTTTCAGCTGTGGCACATGAGCACCAAGGAAGACAAGCCCCTCATGCACAGGTGTGTCTGCAGGTGAGTCTTAGATTCTGACCCTCTGTTCAGGCCCTGTTAGTGTGGCCTGTCTGAAATTCGGCAGTTGTATTCTCCCCTTCAGCAGTAGTTTCATAGGTGGGAACTATTAGTTCTTTGCAGCTCAGTCAGAGAAGAAGCCTAATGTAAGGGATGCTGCAGGAGGGACCTTTTCTCCTTGAAGATGGATTCCTTAACTTGTGGAGGTAAGGACCCATTTTTGGCATAGTCTTGCCCTAAGGCAAAGGTAGTAACTTCAAACTTATGGTCTGGGGAATGAATGAGTTTCTCAACCATATACAGTAAAGATATACAGTAAAGCAGATGTATGTGGGGCTAGGGGTAACAAAGGTGCACAGAAGAAGACAGCAAGTGCTCACATGGTGGTGCAGTTATTTGTGGGATAGGACTCTAATGGAGGCCTGGGAAGCCACATGCTGGAAGGTGGGGAAGAGCACAGAAATACTAATAACAAGTGAAAAGACCAAACCTACCTCATTTCTTGTTTGCTGTATTAGGTTTCTGGATAAAGAGCATGCATGTGTATTCCTCAAAGCTTAGCAACTCGGATCTGAGACGGCCTTTTCAGCACTGCTCAAGTATAGCAATGAGTGACAGTGTTGTCATATTTAGCATTATGAAGGTAAAGGAGCTTGATTGCAATCAAGCATAAATGTACTACTGACCTTAAAAGTGCATCATCTCATACAGATATGCACTAACATATATAAAGCTCAAGAACCTAGATTTCACTTATATATTCCCAGATGCTGGTTGTTATGTGAGAAAGGTAGCATAGAAAACCAGCAATGAGCAGGGAAGATTTGCACCACAGAGCACCATTTCATGTTAAGACAGAGTGTGGTTGTCAGCATGTGAGCTGTTTTGTTTGCTCAGCTAACAGAGGTTGGGAAAGATGAAAGTTACAGACTCCTACCTCTACCTGTGTGGATTATATTCATCATGTCTGAACTGATTTAGGGGCGTATGGTTTGCCCTTGTATCCTTGGCCTCCCACTTACCTAGAACACGAGTGCACTGCTGCTCTTGACTAGCCTCTGTGCCCTGTTTTTCTTCCCATGCAAGCCATGATGCAGGAGGGCAGGGCAGGGTGACTTCTGCACAGCCAGCTCTCATCTTATTGTGTGTTCCAGTTACGATTGTTTGATGTACAAAGCATTTTTAGGGGAGGGAAAAAAAAGACAGGCAAAAATTTCTAACAAGTAATGTCTTTTAATGAATGATATACTCTAGAAAATAGAAACTAGCCAGATGCTGGTTGGTAGGTCTGTGTGGGGTGGGGGAAGGCCCTTGCCTGCATACACAATGCCTTCTTTGGCTTCTTTTGGCAGCAACTGTAGTTATTGGAACCAAGGGAGCATCCGTATATTAAAAGACACTAAGGGGACAATTTTTTTCCCAAAAATGCAGAAAGTGTGCAGAATATCTTCCCACTGTCTCATCAGGTAAGGGTGATATGAAGGGCTCAGAGCTCACCAATGTGTTTACCTGGAAGGGATAGACCCAGCTAACTTGCCACAATGCAGTTCAGTGCTCTGGAGTCGAGACTTTTTTTTTTTTCCTCCAGAAGATTTTGTGGACTCTGCCATTATTGTACTTCTTTCTGGGCCCTTTTCTGAAAGTGCTGTGTCTCTTCCCTCAAGGTCTGACTGCTAATTCCAGGGAATATGCTTTTCAGAATGTCACAGTAGACTGTGTACAACTCGGGGTCTAATTTGGGCTTGGGCAAAGACCGGGAGTTGCAGGCCTGTTCGGTGACTGAGTGCTGTAGCAAGTTCACATCACTGAAGAGCACAGTTAGGATTTTGTGTGCAGCTTTGTAAGGATCATCTTCAAATTGCACCATTGCCTTGAGCTCGGTCAGGGTGTAGCCATTGTAACGCTTGCTATCCTCTGCCAGGGGCTGCACGGTCTCGCCAATGTGTCTCACTTTCCACTTCAAGCATTTCAGTTCTTCTCTTACATCTTCTAGTTCTTTCTCCATGGCTTGGAATTCCCTTGCAGTTACAAATCTCCTGTCAAGAAAAGAAGTGGTAGATGCAGTGTGGAATTCACAGGTTCACTAGTGGGTTCAATATCTTGCTGGGGCTAGATGCCAGAATTTGAGGTTTAGAACCTGCCATGCATTTTTTCACTTTCAAGGATATGAGATGACCTAAAAAACTGCCTTGTTTAAGGAACTGAGATTGACAATCTGTCCCAGATATAGTCTGTAATTGGGCCTGAATAGCCAAAGTAACGTATGGAAAGTGTAGTATTCTGCTCTCAGAGAACAAGTTTTAATGGGAACATGCAATCATTACTAGAAAGCAAACACTGGGAACACGTAAACCAGTAAATGTATTCAAAACATTTGATGAACAGTTGTTAGATGACTCTACCAGGTTGAATTATGTGGTGACTTAAACACGAGTATGATCTCCATACATACCTTTCATGATCAGGATCCTCGAGGCCTGTTTCAAAACCTTTTCCCATAGTCTTTAATTCAGTATGAAAATAGTCAGGAGACTGGGAACTATCTTCAGGAGTCATTGTTGTTGGAGGCCTTGTGCTTTTCCTGGTTGGGGTCAGTGTGTGGTCTGATGTTGAAGCTTGTAAGTTTTGTGTTGTGGGAGGACAAAGGGAATAAAAGGAACTTGCACTGATCCCTGGACTGGCTGGAGAGGAGTCAGAGTATTGCTGTGGATTGGCTGAGCTGGGTGTTAGACTGAGCCTGGGGCTGGCTGGGCAAGATGCTGGAGTTGTTCTTGCGCTGAGTGGACTGGAACCCAATGTTGCTAAAATTTTATTTCTTTGCTCCAATAGTTGAGGACTTGGTGATTCTCCCAGGGCCAATCTAGTGACGGAGACAATGTCCAGCAGGGCTTGATCCTGAACCGTCGAGATCTGGCTGGCTGGTTTTGATGAAAGTGAAGAGCTTTTTGATGTGTTGCTGGAAGAGCTTGACATAGTGAATGGGGGTATTTTCTGAGTGTTATGGTCTTTCCTGTTCCTCTGCATGTTAGTGACACTTAGAGCTGGGTGTTGTGAAGCCCTGAGGAAAGATAAACAAATACTTTTTCCTTTGGACTGGATAAATGGCTTATAAAACATAGTTTTAGGTCACTTTTAAGCCTTTTATTTTTTCCCTCCTAATCAGATTCTCCTATTGTTTGATTTGCTATTCATATCTCTGTAAGACCCTCTGCTCCAGCAGCTAAGAATGAAGTGTTAGAAAATAAGGCACATGAATGGAAGAGCAGTTCCTTCATGGTGTCAGCTTATCTATATGATCTGGGTAATCCATGGCACAGCTGTGTTTTCCTTCTCAAAGTCACAGAGACTCTGTGAGAACCAAGGACTTGCTGCTGGGGGTGAGGACAGGAAGAGCAGGAAGTTACTGGCACATGGAGAGAGAAATTCCAACATGAGTGAAAAGGGATGAGATGGGCCTGCAAGTCTGCATGGACTTTCCTACTGCGCTGGCCCTTGATCATCCCTGGTGAGTGTGAAGACCTGCATACACCACATGGACCTCCATGCTCTCTCCCAAAGCTGTAGACTTGTACAAGGCTGAGCAGATCTTGTAGGTAGCTGGAAGCTCCAGTTGGATAGGATCCAAACTACCTCCCCTGAACACTGTTCTCTGTACTTGTCTCCTGACTGCTACCAGGCAGGAGAGGACCGACCAGGTTTTGTTCCATGGTTAACAAAAGGCACTGATGGCAGAACAGGAAAACAGACCCCTGTTACCTAGAGTTGTTCTCATGGATAGTAAGAACAGTGAGAAATACCTTGGTCTTGAAAGGGAACATGAACATACATGAAACATTCACGATCCAGAATTTCTAACAGCCAAAGGATACGATACACTTTCACAGCAGCACCAGTGACTAACTCGGTCATCTTTGAGCATCTGGTATGTTCATGCTCCTCTAATGGTTCAAGTCAGCAGAGGATCTGGCTCTGATATGTTAAAAGCAATTGGCATGAGGGAAAGCACAGTCCTGTTCTGTAAGTATCCAAGGCTGAATTAGCTGCTTATCAATGTCTCCACCTCCCTGGGTGTCTCAGTGTGGAACACAAGTAAGGCACAAATTCTGAAGGCCCCAAAATGCCTCACAGTTACTGCCTTCAATGCTGGAGTGGGGATGGGTGTTGCATGGTTAAGGCTTTTGCTATATCATAGTTTAATTATCAAGTTTAAATCAAATGTAGGGTTTTATAATTGGAAGAACAAAAAAGTCACAATTCTACTAACTAAAAAGCAGCTTTTTAGAAAAGCAGCATAGAATAGATTATATAAAAGGTAGGAAAAAAAGCAAGGACACAGTTCTTCCCTAGAAATGCCTTCTCATAAACTGAGTAAATAGGAATTGGGAAGACATTCCCGTTGCAGTAATTACAGATGCTATGGAGCAGGTTCTGGGATGTAATATGGAGAGAGCAGCTTGGTAGAGCAGCAGGCTTCCTACCTGCACAGGGACAGGGATCAGCCAACGCAGCAGAATTCAGGAGAGAGCAGCCTGAACTCCTGCTGCTCTTCACTGTCAACTCGGCTGCCAAAGGCAGAATGTGACATGTTCGGGGCCAAGGCACTGGGGATGGAGCTGTATGTACTTGTCGGGGCTTTGGAAAGCCCTTAGCTAAGTGAGTCACAGTTTGTCAGGAAAGGTAAAACATTGTTGCAGCTGGAAAACAAACAAAAAAAGGACAAATTTGGGCAGTATGGTTGCTTTTGCAGGTTCCCTGCTTTTTATTTTTTCCTTTCTTCCTCCTTTGACAAAAGGAGGAAATTTACTCATGAAAAATATTCTTTGGTTGCCTGGAGCAGTTTTTTTAGATAAGTGGAGAGATCCTGGGCCCATGGCCTAGGATTGTGATGAGCCGTGGGCTTACCATGACTTAGGCATCACCAACAAAGATATTGTTAAAATTACTCTTTTAGTAAAATGGAGAAATCATTCCTTCCCTCTTTTACTACCTTCTCGGGGACAATATGCCCCATTGTAAAGGATCGGAAACTTGGAACAGCTTCAAATTCAGTCCTCTGCAAACAGAATTTGAAATGAAATGGAAAACTTTCCAGGTACAGATGTGGATTCTAGTACTTCCTCTTCTTTTCTCATAAGCATCTGTTTTCTGAAACAGCCCAATGTATCCTTATGCATTCCTTAATGTGTAAACAGGTTTATACAACTGCTATTGCAAATGAATACAATGCCTTGCCATAGCTTTCTGCTTTTTACGCATTGCTAGGTTGAGACTTATTTTCCATTTAAACTAAGGCATTGCTAGTAGAAAATCATATTTAATTGAACAATTTCTCTTACAGGTGATATTACTGAGAATATTTTAATTTTTGCTTTCTATCTTAAGGTACTCTGACAGAATTTAAGGTTCAATTCTGTAACAACTACCCAGGGATTTGAGAAGTCTTAAACAAGATTTTATTATAGAAGCTCCAAAAAAAAGAAAAAAAAAGCCCTAGCCCGATGCTTTCGAAGAAGATTGACTTCTTCTATACAACTAGTCCACTTCATTTTTTAAGGGGGTTTAGAAAGTCATCTCTTACGATCTTCTATCTTTGGAATTAATATTTTCATTTTTCATTTGACTGAAAACATATATACTGATGAAATACTATATGATACATGTCACCTCTGACAAGTAGATGGTTTAAAGGATAATTCCAGTCATTTTGCAGAATAAACTCCGGGCCAGATTTTTCAAATGTGTTGAATCATGGCTCAATTTCAAGTCATTACTTTAGTGCTCCAGAAAAATCCAGTCCTAAATATTTAAATCTCTGTTTAACGCATGCAGAAGGAAAATAAACACACAGTTCCCAGTTTGGTAGATGGAGAATGAGTTGTCTGCAGGCTCATGGGATGCTCTTGGATCAACGGGAAGACTGCAACAGGATCATCATCTGGCACAGGGAACAGATATCAAAGTAGCTGGTTATGTAAAAAAAACAGAGGTGAATCTCGGGTGTTCCTTAATTCTCCCTAAAAATCCCCACATTCAGTACGTTTCTTTTCCTTTGGTCAGGTGGAGGAGTTTATTCTGGCAGGAGCAATACTGCTTTGAAGACAACTAAAGTACATGTTTGTCCTCAACTATGCTGTAGAGCAAAATGATCTAAACATAAAATGAGCAACAAATGCTTATCTGCATTCTGAAAGAAATAAAATATAGCCAGTAACTGAAAGGCTGTTTGGGTGCTTATACACTCAGAAATGCTTTGCTTTGCATCTTTAGCAATCTTGGACAAGGATTTTTAAAACATAATTCCAGAATGATCTATAGGGGATAGCACCTCTGTGGAAAGACGCTGTTTAAAAAGATTGAAGAAAAAAAGCATTTACATAACTGATCTTACTAAATACTTGCAAAAATCCTCAACAATTCACCTGCCCACCAGAGTAATCTAAACTTTTTTTTTCCCTTTGCTTTTACCTTTTTTATTTTTCACTGGCCACGGTGCTAAACATGGGATTCAGTTTACATTTGTCATCATGTCTGCCTCAGAAATACAGGAGCTGGTTGAATAAGAAGAAATCTGAAGTTTGTTAAAGCAAAATGTCAGTTTGGATTTAAACAAAGGAAAATGCAGGCAAAACTGAGACCTTTATTTCTGGAGTTTTGTAGTAGATGGGGACTTACTGGAGGCCAGGATCAAAAATCCCATTGGTTTCAGTAAAGCAAGAGTGCACTTCGTTCTATAACCTTAGTGCTTCAATTGAGAGGATATTTTTGTGTAATGAATCACTACGAACTGAGCAAATTACAGGGAGAATTACATGAAGAATTGCAAAATCTGGAGTTGGAAATCACTGTTGACACGAAATAGAAAGGTGATTGCAGCTGTCGTGCACCTCCACAAGGAGAATCCTTGACTCAACTTTGAGCAACACTTCAAATGCGTCAAGTCCTTGTTGTCTGCCTTGCTCCAGCCCGGCGCTGCTCAGCATATAAAGCACGTTCCCTGCTGCCGGAGTGACCTTGTCTGCCGGCTGTGCCTCACCCTCGCCTGCTGAGCTGGTGCAGACTTTTCAGAGCGGAGTTATACAGAAGTGTAAGATTTTGGAGTTAAACAAAAGTAGCCTGCAAACCCAGGCACACCTTCTTTCTGCGGCTCCCGCAACCGAGAAAACGCAATGGGTTTTCTTCTGGATCATTTCAACTATACTTAAAATCTACAAATCTTTGGGTTATCTTGTTTAAGGTGCGTTGTTCTTTCTTCTGCTTTGAGTGAAGCATGGAGGGGCTAACTGCATAAATCTTACTGTAGACAGGCAGGGTGGGAGGATGGCAGAGGAGCTGTGGGATGGATGCAAAAGAAATTCCTGCAGGGTGATAATGGGGAGAAAAGGACTTTTTTCAAGGCCTACGCTGTGTCAGATGACCCTCCTAAAGTGCCCACGTTGTCAAAACATTGACTTCTGTATTTTCCTAAAAATTGATTTATTTTCAATGTTCTCTTCAATTTTCTAAGAGAAAACTTCATGTCCTGGATTCTGGAGGGATCTACCTCAAATACCAGGCAACAGTTATAGCCACAGATGCCAAGTAGTCAATCTGTTGTTTCCTACTCTTATCTTGCCCCTTTTGAGGTATCTCTTTCTCCTCTTTTGCTTTGTTGCTGTAACCTTATGTACTTTTTCTACTGCCTCTCCCTCTTCCCTTGTCCTACAGCCATCACCTGAGCCTCTCCCATCTGCCCTGCAGGCCCCAACCACATTGGTCTAAGCAGCGGGCACATCCTATCAGTGCCTACTGGTGGGAGAGGGCTAGAGATAACGGAGATGACATACAGATGCCTGAAAGCGGGTACAGTTGCTGTCTGTAATAGCAGCAAGCGTATCATGGTAAGAAACAAATGCCTAACAGTAAAATCCTAATGCAAAACTTCTTTCATCCCTGCACTACAGCGTGGCATAACAAGGTTATGATAACGAGAATACCAGTGCACTGCCATGTCCCGGTCCTGAGCATCTGAAAGAAAAAGCTAAGGTAAAAAGGCAGCAAATGGGCTATTAAGAGTGTTCAGAGATTTGGGATAAAGTAAGTTTTGCATGAATAAAACATGACTGGGAATATTGGTGTGTAAGGACCAACTCTATGTGTTTGAATATGAAGAAACACTTAAAAAACAATTCTGAGGGAATAGAGAATGCCAGCTAGAGCTCTTCGGTGCTCCCAATTTAGACACGTTTAAACTCTTTAAAAGGAGCATGGCATTTTAGTGATGAGCATCGTAGATTTAATTTAGAATTATGTATTACCCTGATCAAGACTCCTAGGAAATCGATTTCTGATGAGATTTACATTTTGAGGCCACTTTTTGGAAACTGATAGCTTAATCACTTTAATTTTTCTAGCAGAAATTATCCACAGAAGTCACTGATACGCTTCACCAAGAAAAACGGTCAAGTTTTAAATGACATTTTTAAAAAAGATGTTGTTTAATGTATAATTAATTTTAATTACCTTAGTGATACAAAGAATTGAATGCATTTCATCATGGACTTCTTTGTATTATGACTTCTCTCCAGAATTTTACAGCATGCATGTAGGTAGTGTTTATGTCTTGTATGTAACAAGAAAGATGTGAGGGTCCAAACTCAAACCTGTTTGTTTGTTGGTTTGTTTGAATTAACCAGGCCCTTCAAACCAGAGCACTAAGATACGTTTCAGCACCAGGACTCTTGATGGCACACTGTGGGCTTTCTCTAGATATAGCCAGTCCTCACTAGTAGAGGAAGCAGAGACCCCATCCTGATTCTGGCTTGGCTGTTCTTGTGTGTTCTCAATCCTGTAGCCTTTTTTTTTTTTTTTTTTTTTTTTTTTTTTTTTTCCTAAAATGACTCATCTGGTAAGTATTTGTTGTCTTCTTTCATTATTTAGTATTTTTCATTTTTTCTCCTACTGAAAGGTTGTAGTATTTTCCTCTATAGTAGCACTCCATAAAACTCCTTTATTTCAGTAAGGCTCAGATGCTCCGTTATATCCTTATGAGAGGACAAAAGAGAGAATGGTATCTGAGGATGAGTGAATTTTATTTATACAATCTGGTTCAAGTTAAAATAGCCTGGGAGCATTTCGAAGTGAGGCCAGCTGGCAAGGCCTTCAAAAAAACAAAATGCTAGTTGAAATAGGCAGTAAGAAACAGCGTCTGATTACATGGTCCAATATCTTGCTGGTAGAGGACAGCCTCTGTATGAAAAGTTCATATATGACGCTCTTCTCACATTGCCTCTGCTAGAGTAATGCAGATGGCAAATTTGTTGAGCAAAGCAGAGGTCACTCTATTCTGAAGTGCTGTTTCTTCTTTGACAAAAGCAGACTCCCGAATAATCAAAGGGGGTGATGTCATTTTTGTGATTGGTCTGGCTCAGCATCCTCTGTCCTGCTCCTGCCATTAACAGGCCACTGTTACAACACTGGCTCCTCCAAATGAAGAGGCCTTTTCCCCTGTTGCTTGCCACTGCCACAAGGCAAATGCATAATAATTTAGTGCTAATATTAATAAATAATGTTAGTAATAAGCATCCATACTAATGTTCTCTGCATATTCTGTGATATTTTATGGCTTGAATATCTGCCTTTGGAGTTTGCACTTCCTTGTTTACATCCCTTTCATTTTATTCTACAGAAACAATCATCACTTTGGAATGTGTGAAAAAATCAGCATGAATGTTGCCAACAGACTTTTATGAGCAGACAGTAGAGAATCTGCAAAGCCAGGTGGAAGGTACAGATAGATATTTTTTCCACATGCAGAACCTGGCTCCAAATTATGGTTCAAAGACCCAAATTCCATGACAGTCCCCTTCCTAAAGCCTTACAAAAGGATGCAGAAAGGTGAGTCTGAAGTTGCAGCATGGACCTCTTGTGACCTTGAACACGTTGTTTCTCACTGCTGCCTGCTTGCCTTCCTGTCAGTAGAAATTATAGCACCTACCTACCTCACAGGGGTGGCAAGCCTCATCACTGATCATTTTGCTGCAGCTCTGCATGGCATTTCTTATGCAAAGAGTAATGACCTTGTTTGCATATTTGCAACTAATTGGCATATAACCAAAAAGATGAGCTTTCAGAGAGGAGAAAAAAAAAAAAAAGGCAGGCCTGATGATAAGGAAAGCTTATAAGGAAGGCTGTGGTTTCTTTAGTTTGGCAGAAAACTGTCGTTTATCCTCAATATGAAATGCCTTTGATTATCTACTTAGGCCAGGTGGGGATGCAGATGCTGGTGGTCCTAAGTGCTGTTGTCTCCCTAAAGTGGATAGATCTGGGCTTTTATGTGAGTGAACTCATGAAAGCTGAGGTGAGTGCACAACTCTGGAACTGTATGAGACTTTCCTGATACTTTCTGTTTTTTAGGTGCAGAAATACAGAGTATTTCCTGGGGAGAAATGGCTTTGCATCTATACTGTGCTGAGTCACTACACTTGTTAGTGATGCAGCTGAAGAGCTCAAATCCATTGATCAATCTTACAGTACCAGCCCCTCTGAGCAGCTTTGGAGATTTTGGCCTCACTGCAGACAATTCCACAATGATGAAAAAAGTGCTGGTCATCAGGAAGTTTTCCAACAAGGTTAGTATAACTCATGTCCTGTCTCCTCTCACAAACTGGCACTGCACAGAGTTACAGAGATGAGGAGGCTGAATGTGAGCTATCTTGTGTATCTGTGGTGTGCCTGTCATGCCCTGTCCCTAACAGGCTCTCAGAACACAGTTCTAAAGCACGGTGTTTGCTTGCCCATGTTGCAGGGAGTCTATGCAAAATCGCATATCGTTGGTCCAAACTCAGAATGCAGGTTGTTGTCTCTACCTCCATCATGCTGCTTTGCCAGAGAGGATGTCCAGCCCATTTCCTGACTTGTGTTTGGCTTTACCGCTGTAGGAATCGCTATGTCAAAAAGGACAAGTGTGCTATAATTACCACTGTTCAGGAAGTAAAACCCAAGGCTTATGGTGTAACATCCAGTAGTTTCAAGAGCTATTCTCTGTGTTGCCCAAAACAGACATAATTACATTTGTCTGCTCTGTCTGTAGTCATCCAACTGCAATCTGACAGGGTCAGGAGGAAGCAGCAAAAACTGTAATTCCTAATAAGTTCACAAATAACCAGTTAATGCAGCAGTGTGCAAAATACAACCTTTTTTTTTTCTTTTTCTAAGGAGGAATCTGTGGTTTCAGTCCAGAAGGTAAAAATTGAGATGATATTGAACTCAAGAGCCTAGCATTGAGATGGGATTGTTGATGCTGTGCAGCATAAATGTGTTTATATGTTTAAATGCAATGTTTTCATTGTCACATTTTTAGCATTTACGTTTGTGTAACAGTACAGAAATAGTGGGAATGTCTAAAGCTACCAATGCAAAGAGGATGCTCTGGTCAAATACAGACATGTTACGACTTCATGAAGTACAAAAATTGTTCCAAGAAGCAGACTTTTCATGTCAAGGTCGTGAGCATTTGTGCCATCTTGAGCAGCAGTATTTTTTTTTCCTTCCCTAATAATCACGAATAATTAAGTTTCTAGAGTGGAAATTGCATTCATACCTAAACTCTAAACTTGAAACAGAACTTACCCACATCAGTTTCTTAAATTTGATCTGATGCAGTCACAGTGCATCAGATGCAGTAGGTAAGTGATAAGAAACTGAAGTGGTATTGAGCAATGACCACAATTATTTAGCCTGGTCTTCCTCTCCTGAATTAAAAGGCATTTCTTTTCTCCTCTGCTCAGAGAAAACATGGTGACCCTAATGGTGTGGAAGTTCTGATATCATTGTAGGTTATTGGATTTGCTTGTAATATTTCAGTTCCTGTCTTCAGTTTGACCTAGAGATATTAACTGTCTGGTTATGAATCTTGTTATAGAGTTAAACAATGATCAATTACTGCTAGTCACATCTTTGGATTAATTCACTTCCTAAATTGATTTATGAGGTTTGTTAACTGCTCCAGGGAAATAGCTCCATATCACAGGTCTTCTACTTTGTGAGGCCACAGAATTAAGGCTGATCTTTTGCCCTACCTTTTGAATTTAGGAAAAAAGTGGGAGGGCTCTTATAGCTTTTGAGATGATTTTGGTTGTACTGCTAGGAAAAGCAGAATGCTGGGCTTTTAGATATTTTATATGGTGACTGAGTAAACCTACTTCCAGTCAAAATGAAGGAATGACTCCACAGTTCATTCTAAGATATCACTCGGAAAAAGAGAACTGGAATATTTTAGGGAAACTACTTAAGTATATGAGGGAAAGAGGAAATAAAATGAACTTTCAATGATGGGGGGATGCCCTTGGGTTTGCATCTACTCTTATAATATCAAAGTGTGATATTGATCAGAAATTCTTTACTTGACCTAAATTTCACATCTATCACTTTTTTTGTTCTCCCCAGATCATGCTACATTCTGTGTGTGTGTGTGTGTGCACGTGTGTGTGACATTTCAGTTAAAGCATTGAAATAGTCTTTACTGGTAAGAACACAGCATCATCAGGAAGTCTAATTGGCTGAAACCACAGATTTTTTTGCATAATGCTTGCATTAAATCATTAAGCGATAGCAGCAATGGAGAAATGTAATTTTTCTTTGCTTTCAGGTATAATTGATTGTAATTCAAGACACTGACTTGAACACACTGAATGAAGAGCACCAGGTAATCTGGATACCTGTCTTCTCACTTGACGAGCCGCCAGAGTGACCGGCACTACTATGGAATTGAGATGCATGTCCTTTACACCCACGTCCTGGAGTGGAGCTGGGGGTAAGACCAATAGAATCTTTGTTCTATTCCCTGAAACATCTCAGAGTATCAAGAGCTGTTATTTTCCTTTGAAACACAGACAGTCTTCATGATGAGACAAGCCTGTTTGAACATTAGTCAATAGCCCAGTTTGTTGGGAATTTTCTTTGGAATTAATGACCCAGATCAATTTCATATTAACAAAAATTTTCTGCCTGTGAAAATGAAGGATGTGCATCTGCTTGTGGGGAGGCCTTTGACTGACGTGACATTTCAAAGATCTGTCACCAAATGAGTTGGTGACAAACCAAGCTTGAGTGCAATGCTAGTACTATCATGCCTATAATAAGATGACCTGCGAGGACGTGGGGCTAGAGAACTATTTAAGCAGGTCTGATGAGGAATCAGGATCCTCGGTTGTGAGGACTGTGGGTATGATGTTTCCATGAGTGTATAGCTGAGACATACTCATGTTTCCATGAGTGTGTAGCTCATAAAGACAGAGGCAGTGAAATGCTCTGAGGTTTCCACACTTTAACGATGCAGAGTAAATCTTAGAGCTCTGACAAGCAGGTCACTTTCCCAGCTCTCCCTTTTGCTAAATGAAGAATCACTTGCCTTCCCTGGAAGGAAATTAATGCAAAAAACTGCACACATCTTTCCAGGAGAGTAAAGGACAAGTGTAGTATCCACAATGGGCCAGGAGCCCATTGTGGATACTACACTTTTGTTCCATCAATAGAACCTCCAGTTCCCACAGCCTAGAGTAAGAATTTTTGCAATGATGAAGAAAAACATAATCATTTTTTTTCTGAATAAAACTTAATAGAAGCACAAGAAAAATGACATTAATTATTAATCACATTGTCCACCAATAGCTACTTTCAGTTGTTTTATATTCAATAGCATGCATTATCATGAACTGGTGATAGACAGAGAAGAAAAAAGGTAATGATACTGCAAGTTATACAGATATAAATTAAAGCATGTTTTAAACTATTGTGAAGCCACAGCTTCTTGAGATAACATTAAGCTATAGGATATGTGCACATCCTAAATTGAACCGTGGAGGATTTTTTACTGTTTATGTGCTAGTGGATTATCATTTGGGTAACACTGAGTAAAGTACAAAACTCTATTTTCACAAGTTCCTACTCCAAAACCTGTTCTTAACCCCAAGGAACCATCATGGGGATGGTACAAGCCATTGTGTATTGGACATATTTGGAGCCATGGTCACTTACTATTTGGGGAGCAGCTATGGAGGCACTGTAACCTCAGGTCCCCAGCCTCAGCCCTCTCTTCCTCAGTCCTGGAAAAGAGAATATAGAAGTAGCACTTTTAACAGAAACAAATGCTGCTCCCAAATGTACAGAAATGGAAGGTTGAAAATCAGTAAGAGTATCACATACCTGGGCTCCTCCATCTATAGCCAGCCAGGCCCATTATGGTGATCGTAATGGTCTCAGGAAGGACTTGGTTCCTTTGGCCTTGCCCATCTCAGGGGAAATCTTATGTTAAAGAGGCCATGGGGAATAGAAATGAGGGGCTCAGGGCTGCGTCTCTCCCATTCTTTCATTCTTCATGATGAATCTAAACGTCGGGGACTAACAGCATTGTACAGTACGCATGTGTTGGAAGTGGGTATGTTGCTAGTGCTACACCATTAAATGCCAGTCCGTGTTATTTTCCAGAAGGAACAGCTCTGCAGATAAACCTTCCTGTGTTGCAGAATAAAGTACAGAATAAATCCAAGGCAGAATGTTACACTCATCCTTGTGTGCTAAGGAAAGGTTTGAAAGCAGATTTGAAATTCTTATTGATGTCCATATGAAAAAATACTGACTCTGGAAATGGGAGGTTCTGCAGCTCACCAGCTCAAAACCTGTTCAAATATCTTGGTGACCAAGGTGGACGTCAAAACAAAAGGCTGATATGTCTTTGGAAAATATAGGCTGTGATCTGCATGTCATTTTATATGAGTGCAATGAAGTTAGGAAAAAAGGTAAGATTAAGATACCTTAGAGAAATGTTGGTGGATCAGGAATAGTTCTGATTTATTATCAGTTTTGGTCCTGATGTCTGTTTCCACCTGCTCCCAGCATTACAAAACTGCATTTTCAAATCTCCAAGGAGACATTTGTGTATGCACGGGTGTCCGTGGAAGTTTGAACTCAGTTCACATTAGAATTTCACCAGTAGCACCTCCCTAATGCTGAATTTGTTTTGCAGATCAGAGCAAGTTCTCAGTCACCAAGACCAGTGCAGTGAAACTACCTGCAGTGCCATAGTGGATGGGCAACTGCAGGTTGGCAAATACTGTGTTGTGGATGAGTTAACTGTGGAAGGCTGAACCTTTCAGATTTAGTTGCTGAGCTTGTATGTTGGATGAACAGTGCCTAGTAAAAGTGAAATTGCATTAAAAAAGGAAAAGAAGGCTGGAGACAAGGCTATAACAATCCTTAGGATTTTGCAACTGAGGCCGGGGTGGGCTGACCTCCTTACCCTCCTCTGCAGTCACTACAGTTCTGATGGGACTCAACTCCTCTGGCCTTCTCCAGCCTGTCCAGGTCTGGATGCACTTCCCAAAGCTGCTGCTCTTGTCAGCAGCAAAGCAGATCAGCAGCTAATTCAGCTTGTTTCATATCACTGCAATAAGTTCTCATTCCTTGCCCAAGCAGCGAGTAGTTCCTCTCCACCCAGAGCTCACCTGTCCTTTCAGGCCCCGCTCTGCCTGACCCTAAATTCCAGTTCTTTCCTACTCTTGTCCCAAGCCTCTGTGTTCCATTGCTCTGAATTCTTCCCCTGGTAGCTACAGTCCTCCTTGTGCTGTGACCATTGCCCCAGAGCCTCCTCCTGCTGCTAGCATCTGGCCTTCCTCTGGCATACTGAAGAAGGAAAGAGAAAGGTTTCCTTTCTTTATCCAAAATCTGAGTCCATCAGAGTTCTGGGAGCAGAGAAAGAGGAGGGATTGGCTGAAAAATGTTTTGTTGGGTATATAAGAAAGGCAGAAGAACTGGGGACAAGCTTAGGGAAGGCATTCAGCCCAAGTGGCCTCTTCCCTGCCTGAGCTGACGTGCTAGCATCATTGTAGCCAGCTGGTCTGAATACAAAGTGCAGCTCTTCTATAATGTGTGTCCTAATTCTAACACAGTAATAGGTTGAGCAAAGCTGCTAAAATTGCTCCATCTACTATTGATTTCCATCTTTTCTTCCTCTCACTGCTTCTTTTTGAACCTCCAAACTAGGCAGTCGCACGTATGAAGTTACACAAAGAAACCTGAAAATTTGACAGTCCAGATGCATCGAAGCTGGTGCTGCACTGGAAGGGCCAACTGCCTCATGTCTGAGATTTTCAATATCCCATGAGCTTATACTTAAGCTCATGCAAGGCAGAGAAGAAAGAGACAGAGGTCAGGGCAGTTTCCCGGTTCTCTGCCCTGGACCCCACTGTAGAGCAGCTAAATCCCTTTGACAGCCAAGGGAGGGAGGTCCTGGAGCTGCTGTGCCGCAGGGCAGTGCAGCCAGCTGCAGTGCAAGTGGGGAAGGTCCCAGTGTGTTGACATTGAGCTGTACATAGGGTATCAAATGAGAGAACACAAGGCCCCAGCCTCCCAGCTCCTCAGAAGGGGAATGAAGTAGAAGCCCATGTGGAGTGACACCTCCTGTGCTAGCTGGTGTGAACTGTAGATGAAGGACCATCAAGATAATATGGGGCAAGAACAACTTCATATGAAACAGAGGAATGGAGAACTGGACAGCTATTGTGAACAGAAGCCTAATTAAACTGAAAATCGAAAAAGATGAGAAAAAAAAATGCAAGATATTCAGGCAAAGGAAAAATAATAGAAAAAGGAAAGAGAACAGATATCAGAACAAAGATTAGAAGCTGAGATTTTGCAAATTCTATGGGTAGTTTTCCAGAATGCGTAATACAGGAATCATATCTCCAAGTCCCCCTCATCCCCTGGTTCTGCGTTGAGTTACTGTGGGCACAGAAGGGCTTAAATGTCCCCTGATTTTATAGTGTGAGCTGCAATCTTTTTTATTGTAGACTTTTCAAAATATGCCAGGCCTGGGAGAGAAATAATTGTTGCATATAACACCGTGCATCTTTCATTTTTAGCAGCTCTTCAAATAGCTATCTCAGTGATTAAGAACAGTAGAATGTTTGGAGGTTACTCACAGTCACTAAAGTAGGATGTGCCTGTGTAAGCACATAGTCTGCAACTTCATTGCTGTAGAGTGTGTCCCATAAGGGATGTCTCCCTCGCTGCTTTAAGCTTGTTAAGATCTTTTTTTTCTTTTTCTTTTTTCTTTTTTTTCTTTTTTCTTTTTTCTTTTTTCTTTTTTCTTTTTTAGTTTTTTTTTTTTTTTTTTTCTTTCTCCTTTTTTCTTTTTTCTTTTTTCTTTTTTAGTTTTTTTTTTTTTTTTTTTCTTTCTCCTTTTTTCTTTTTTCTTTTTTCTTTTTTAGTTTTTTTTTTTTTTTTTTTCTTTCTCCTTTTTTCTTTTTTCTTTTTTCTTTTTTAGTTTTTTTTTTTTTTTTTTTCTTTCTCCTTTTTTCTTTTTTCTTTTTTCTTTTTTAGTTTTTTTTTTTTTTTTTTTCTTTCTCCTTTTTTCTTTTTTCTTTTTTCTTTTTTAGTTTTTTTTTTTTTTTTTTTCTTTCTCCTTTTTTCTTTTTTCTTTTTTCTTTTTTAGTTTTTTTTTTTTTTTTTTTCTTTCTCCTTTTTTCTTTTTTCTTTTTTCTTTTTTAGTTTTTTTTTTTTTTTTTTTCTTTCTCCTTTTTTCTTTTTTCTTTTTTCTTTTTCTTTTTCCTCCGATTTTGTCTTTTACTGAAATTTTAAATTTGAAAGAGATAGACTGAGGTGGCAGTAATGGAGCCTGTGCTAGAGGAAGGGATGCTGTGAGCTGATCTGGAGGCAGGGGATAGAAAGAGTCTGACTCATTTTGTCCCCCCCATGGCACCTCTGCCCTGGTTGCTGGACGTGGCACACACTTTTGGAATGGGGAACTTTCATGGAGTCAGATCAGGTCTACGGGCTAATCTCTAGTAAATCTTCAGTTGGATCTTAAGGAGTCCTCAAGACAAGGTGATGCAGTTATATGTCATTAAAATTAACTGAAATAGAGTGATAGTACATTTGACAAAATACTAGCAGTATTTGTGATGTTTTCCTGTCAGTATTTTTCATAAAAGAAATGTTCTCTTCTCTGTGAGCAGGGACCTGGAGAAGATATGTTCCAACAGAGAATTTCTGTCAGGCGAAATGGGGTCTTACTCCTTCCCTGTCTTTAGAAGATAAACTGCAGCTGTGGAGAATAATGATAAAGCTTTAGCTTTCAGCAAACCTGCCTATTGCATGCAGTCTGCTCAGCACACAGACTAGCTGCATGTGTACAGGGTGTGCTCAGGTAGAGGAACTTGCATAGATGGTGGTAAGGATGTGTGCAATGGAAGCAAGGCCAAGAGGATTTATTTGTAGGATACAGAAAGCAACGTGGAGGTGTAGAAGTAGGAGGAAATTGGAAGTATCCCTGGATCTGTGTGCAGGAAGGAAGGTGAATCTAATTTTCTATTTGTGCAAAGGAAGGACAAAGAGGAAACCGTGTGCTTGCTGGGACTGCTGACACTTTGCTGGTGACGTAAAGCAATGAAAATACTGTTACTAATTGTTCACAACCCGCTGCATTGGCAAAGAATACGCAGGTCAAAGTAGTGAAGCTGATCATGAATATGTCAACTGAAAAAAAAGTGCATGTAATGCCGCATAGCTTTAGATCTCTGGAATGATCCCATGGTAACGCTCTCTCTGGGCTTCTGGTTAGGTATTCAAATACAACAATTAAAATCATGTGAAATAAAAGAGCAAAGTCATAATCACGAAGTACATTAGTTGACAGCAAAGCTGAGATCACATCCCAACAACCTGCTAGTTAAAAACATTTTAAAAATGTTGTCATTATCAGTACAGAGATGCAAGACATTTGTAGCTGGAGCACGTGTGCTGGGATGTCTGCTGAGCCTGAAGGATGAGCAGGGAAGTGGCAGGGGGATATTCTGCACAAAAAGTTTGAGTGATGCCAGCTCTGTGATATGATACCGGACCCAGGAGGTGCCTGAGGTGCCTACCATGGGTAGGAAGAGCATGTTCATGGGGTAAACATATGTTTTAGGCCGTCTGTATTAAGAGCACTTCCATTCTCAAGGGCGTCTGTTACACAAGTGCTTGGGTGTGTGCTAGACAGTTGGATGTATGTGGTGTTTGAGAACACTGTGCACTAGGCTGTGTTGGCTGAGTGTCTGTGAAGGGGACTGGAGGATGTGACCAACAGGTGAATTGCTTACAAAGACTGAAAATGTGTGGAGATGCTGGAAGGATGGAACAAAATATACAGGCCTATAAGAAGGCAAGTCAGACAGGTAAACGTAACAACACAGGGTGGCTCAGACCAGTGCACAGAGGAGTCACTAGGAACAGGTTGTTCTGTATGTACGTTGTCTAGTATGGAGCTAGTTTTGTGTGATTTGATGTATATTTATGTGTGTTTGTGTGTGTATATATATATATATATATAAAAGCAGAGGTGTGTGTATATATATATTTATATATATATATAAAAAAATGGAGAAGTAAAGAGCATGTTGGCTGAAATGAGACTTTTATCTTGCCTAAGGCATATGTGTTTAAATGTCCTGCTAGGTGCATGGATTTCTCCCAGGATAACCCGCACTTGCTGCTATGTTCAGCTTGTCATTCTTTGTGGACCAAGATCAGCACTGACCTGATTAATTCATGCATTGGTATCAAGCTGGCTGAGGTTACAGCTGCTCCGATGTGATACGGATTGGAGATGGTGATGTGGTGTAGATATACAGGAGAGTTTGAAGTGTCAAATGGAGATAAACATGCAATACAAACATGGAGAGATTGAGAGGGTTACAGTCTTCCATGCAGTTAACATTTTTTGCTATTCGTTGTTCCAGAAAGGGTAGTAGTGCTACTTTATCTAAAGTTCCCTTAACTTTTCCCATTATAACTCAGTGCATTCCGTTGCCTACAGTTCTGTCATTCTGTCACCTTTAATTCTGATTTCAATAATTCAGTCAATGTCTTCCCATCACTTGCTGCTTATTTTCCCTGAAGCACACGCTGACCACTTTCCCCTCACTGTGTACTTTTTCCCTTAAAAAAAAAAAAAAAAGACACTGTCACATCTAAAAACAAAACTAGGGAGATCTTGGTCATTTGAATCCTTTCAATGATCCTTCCAATGTAAGAACTTGTAATTTGGCAGAGGAGTAACTGTAATAACAGAGCCTATTAATGAGATTTAGCTAACCCAAGCAAGGTAATAAGCATGGAAGGTCTCTCCTGCTCAGAACTTCTCCCACTTGCTACAGTGATCTCTGTTGACTCTAAATCTGTCTGAGCTTACCAGCCGCTCTCTTCCACCACTGAGGAACAGCCACACCTGACAGCAGAACAGGAATAATCCTCCTTATGCCCCTGAATTCTTTACCCCAAAATAGACTTTTGGTAAGCCTTCTCCCTGCAGTTATCAGCCCTCCTTTCTCCATGCAAGGAGAAGGGGAATTTATTCCTCACTTCCTTGTATCTGGGGTCAATGTTTGTATGTTCTTCACATCCTGCAATTTAAAGCAAAGCCTCGAGCTCCTCACCAAAGGAGGGCAACAGTTATCTCCATATATCTGCATAGTGTAGCAAAGAGGCTACACAGTGTTGTCTCTAGCAGAATTCAGAAAAAAACATGCTTTCTAGCATGACATGCCTACATCCCGCTCGCTGAGACACAAGTGCCTTTCAAAAGGACCCTGCGAAATCTGTTCTATTCTGTTTGAGGAGCAATTAGGATACGACACATCAGCACCTTCCAGAGCAGCTGATGGACACCCTGTGTCCCCTGTCCCTGCGTGTAATTGCTGCATTAGCTCATGTCAAGGCCCATTGTAAACCCCACTGAGACAAGGATAAACGGGGGTGGGTGGCCCTGGTTTTGGTAAAGGCAAAAGAAGAGAACTGGGTGGTAGCGGGAAGGGCGGAGGAGATGGATGGACAGGGCACAGTTTTTCTCAGAGACTGATGAGCATGTCTTTGAGCAGGCCAGATACTTGATATGTGGCTGATGGTTGCACTGGGCAAGCAGTAGGTAGAGATCCCTGCTGATGTATGTGCTTGTGTAGGGGAATGATTTTTATGTTTATAAGAACATGGGGGAAGGGATGCATGTGCTAGGAGGGGGTGGTTGGTGTTTTGTGGGCCAAATATGGAAGGAGATTGGAGGCCATATAGTGTGTGGGAGGCTACTAATGTGTATGAAGCGGGGACACCAATGGATATGCCAAGATGTTGTGTAGAAAATGTGTGAGCCATGCTGGATGGAGAGGCTGAGTCTTGTATGTCTGGGGGTGTATGTATGTGTGTGTATATACATACATATATTTATATGCCAAAGAGCTACGCAATTGTTTAAAGAAGGCACATTCAGAAATTTCCAGGGTTTGTGAGTGGTGCAATACCTAAACCAAGATTAGCAGTGTGGTAGAACAGGTAGAAGGGTGAAGAGCTTCATATATGTAAAGTGGCAGTGGAAGGAAACAGACTGTGTGCACAAGAGAGACACAGCTCTGTGAGCCAAGGGCTAGAGGTTGTGAACATGGATGGGTATGGTGGTACCTCCATTTCTGCGGGACACACTGGGTTGGTAGGGAGCTGTTTTGTGTGCCTGTGGGCAGTGGGGTCTGTGCTTGCAGGTATACCTACCTGTGCAGGCAAATGGACAGTGCATGGCTTTGAGCAGTGCACGGGGTGTGTGAGGGCAAACTGTATTTAAAAGGAGAGCTGGTCTGTGGAGAGTAGTTTTGGCCTTCAGGGCCTTCACTGAATTTAAGGCTCTGGTAGCAGCGTGTGTGACAGTGTGAACCTGCTTCTACAGGGGAACATACTGGTGCAAAACAAGATATGAACTGTCTGTGGAGGAGCTCAGGATGGGTTGTAAGAGTGTGAGTATGGAAGATGGCAGCTCAAGTGAGGCTTGGAGGTGGCTGGAAACAGTGTCAAAGCAGTGGTAGGATTATAGGAAGTGCTCATTACATGTGTTGAGAATGGATGATTGTAGCAGTTGTTATAATTCTGTAATTTTCCCTGATGAGAGAGGGAAAATCTGCTTGTATTTTTAGTATAACTTCTTATGAAATGCTACGAATCAGACATATACTGTAAGGACTTGCCAGTCAAAACACAAAATCAAGTAGGAACTTTTGTGTTTCTCTTTAACACACATCTCCAAGTATCTCAGAGACTTCACCCAAATCTGCTGAAATGGGTGAAAGTCTGGATTTTCTGAGACTAGTAGAGTCCACAAAAGCCTCCACTGACCGAGAGACTGACTGCACTGACCTTTCTCTGAAGTACTTGATGGCTTCCTGGTCTAGGAAGTTCTGCTCTTCTCGAAAGCCCTGCTCAAAGATTTTGCGCTTGTGTCTGAACTCAATGACAGTCTTAGTGTAAGAGTTCAAGGTAGTAACGGAGGCCGCCATGCAGCAGGTGAAAGAACCCCATGCCAGACTGTGGAAAGAGAAACCAGCAGACAGAGCTGGGTTAAGACAGTAGCTCATGTTGCATTTGTGGAGTCAAGCGATACACATATATAGGATGTGACCAGATAGGTAGGTCAGCAGTGACAAACCTATTATCCTCATGTGTATTTCAAATGATCCTGTGTGCTAGGGGATATTCTGGCTCTTCCTATGGTGTTGGGTACAACTTTCATCCCGTGGAGAACCATGTGGAAGAGCACTGACCTAAACACTCTGTGCACTGGAGAGGAGAGTCTTAACACACCTTGGGTCCCCCTTGAAGTATTTCAGAAGCTTGCATGCAAGTGCTGAAATGTGTAGAGCAGTAACAAACTTCTGGAGGAAGTTGTGCAGAGAAGTGTGTTGCCCAGAGAGCTGGTCTTTTAGACCAGAGGAAGTTCTCTAGCACACACAGTCTCCCCTTGCCATCACATTCAGCCCTTCACTCCAGCTGCACATAGTTTGCAGTGTCTTGCTAACTAATTTAATTATCTGTGTCACCTACACGCTTTACCTACTCCTTTCTTGTACCTTGTCTATACAAAATATATTGATGTTATAAATTATGCAGCACAGGATAAAAACAGCCACAGTAGCATTATCTTATAAATAAGAATTATAAATAGAGCTCTCAGCATGAGCTGTTTTCCTATTCTGCAAATGCTTTACAGGAAGGGAAGCAATTTCCCATTTCAAACTTAGACAAAGTTGAAAAATCCCACACATTTTCAAGAACTGGGAAGCTTGGGAAAAAAAAAAGTTCAAATAAACAGAAATGACTTATTTCAATAATTTCAATTTCAAAGTGCAAGAGCAGTCCTTTAGGGAATCCCATGGTGAGGGAGTGTGTGGAGACAGACCTTTCCTAGTAATTTTTGAACTTGTTTGCCAGTTGCAATCGAATCAGAAAAAATGGCAGTGAACTCTGTGATGATGAAGGTTTCCCATGGTTGGATGGAGAAGTGGAAAGGAAGCCTGTGCCTATGTGTGATCCCTCAGCTACAGGAAAACCTGGCAGGGGACTTTGCACACAGAGTCTGTGGAAAAGCTGTAACTTCCCCAAGCCGGGCTCATAACCAACTGCAAGGAGACCTGAAACCACCTTGAACCCTGGGTAATCTAAGCTGGTCACAAGCAGCCATCCCTCCTTTTGAAGAAGGGAATAATTATCATTCCCACTTGACAGATGGGAAATAGAGTTCCATAAACAGTAGCTGTTCCATTGTCATGTGGAAAGTTGATAGTCTGGATCTCTGCTCATGCCCTCTGGCCCTTGGCCATGGGTAAATTGTTCCCTGGCACCACTTTTCAGCAGTGTTTGAATTCTCCATGCTCTAGCAGCTTGTTTAGTAGGATGCTGCAATGATAGTTTTTACAGGAGATTGTGAATAACACTGATGTTGACAGTACTGATATAGGGTTATTTAAATGTTATGCTTTGAGACATCGCCTTGTTGGGATAGTGCAGGGTTTGAGGCTTTCCTTGCCAGATCTGCTGCCCATCACGGACATGGCGTGAGGAAGCCCATGGCCTTTCTCGGGCTGATGAATCCCAGTGCAGGGTGAAAACGCTGCTGCTGTTCCTGTCTGTGTGACTGAGCTGCTGCTTGCTCCGTGGACGGTAGAATTAATGGGCCCTGGGTGGTCTCCTGACACTATACAGGTCCTATGAGCGGCCAGTTCTGGGACACGGGATGTCTTGTTTTGCACAATGTAAGGGCTAACTAATCTAATGAGTGCTTTATTACACTAGATATTTAGCACCGTTCTGAATTTTGAGTATTTCAGTAAATTATAAAATAGATGACTAAAGACAAATAAATAGATAACACTATTGCTTAACTGTATTAATAAATATGCCATTAATATAATTATAAATAATTATAAATGTCTATAAGTATTCTAAATATATGTGCATACTATTTGTTACGCAATAAATACTTATTAATAAACAAAAATTATATTATAAATCTAATACAATTTATAGTTCATAATGTGTTACTAAAATGTTAATAATTCCTCTCATAAAAGAGTGTAGTGAAGGGTGAAAGAGAAACTAATGATCCCCTGCAGTGCTGTGCCTAAGAAATATTCCAGTATTGTTTTTTCCAAAGATTGTTGTCTCTGCTTTAAGAAGAAATTAAAATTAGGCAGTATGTTCAGAAATGAAAAAAAAAAAAAAAAGAGTTTTCCCCAGCCATCCGAAGAGTTTGATGTCTCTAGAGGGCTATAAATGTTGTTTGTGGTGCAGGTATTCTGTTCTCTGCATTCTCCTCTACTTGTTACACTTCTTATAAAGTTGGAAGCAATAGAACACACCTGCCCTATCATGACCAAGTTATTTTTATGTGGTTTTCAGAACATAACTGGAAAAAATGAACCTAAGCAAAGCATGAAAGAACCTATGTCCAAAATGGCTTGTCTGTTTCTCTAAGACTTCTGCACATGGTTCACGGAGAAGTGTCATGGTATGAGGAGCAGGATGCCTTCCTCTGCAGTTGTGTTAAAAATCTCAGTGTAAGGTTCAACTGAAACATTAATTAAAAACAAAAAAAAAAAGCTAAGTTTCTGAAATGTCGGGGCAATTACGTACCTAAATTGAACTTCAATGAGAGTGCTCAATCTGTGTTCATAATTGTGGCTGCTGTTTATTTACAAATGCTATGTACCTGCTGATATGCACAGCTGCTGTACAGTTACTGAAAACTGCCCTATAACACCTCAACAATTGTGTGTCCATGGTGGGTTTTGGCTGCTTGGATTTTGGCAGCTGGAAATTCATATGCATGTTCCTTGGAATTGGAGATGACATGTAGAATTGCCCAACAGATTGATAGGACAACCCCAAAATGAAAAGATATTAACTGGTAGTGACACTTACCAGAAGGACCATCCATAATCCCATGAATGTGGTCTCCAGTCCTCTGGCCCAAGGCTGACTGTCACTTGGAAAACTTGAGTATACATCATGTGTGCCACCATCCCCAAGAGACCTGAAAAATAGGAATTACTAAGGGTTTTTTTATGCTAATGTTTTTTATGATTCTTGAGACAGCTACTGCTGGAAATGCTTTGAATGTTCCAGTGGGGGGCTGTTGGACTTTTAGGCCTTCTATCCTACTGTGGAGGAGGGAGCTGCATGGGCAGAGGAAAGCGGTGGCTTGTAGCTCGTTATTTTGCATCATACTGAATTCTCAGCTGAAGTTAAAGAAACTCTTTGAAGAGAACCCTGCATGATTAGCATCACTACAAACCTTGCTGCTGCAAACCAAAGCTATGCCACCCACAAGATATTTCACTTAGCCCATCAGGGAGGCCTCGGGTAAGGAGAAGGACTTTTGAAGGCAATACTGGATTGAATATGGTAATTCCAAACAGAACTATATTTTATCTGAAAAAAATCATAAATTTAAATCTTTAAAAGTCTTGGATGTTATACAAGGAAATTAAGTGAACTCAGTATTCCTGATGATAAGAGGCGAGAGCGTACCACAAGAATACTGTTGACTGTGTGTGGGGTTGAAGACACCATTTGTGACACCATTATGTGTTGCTGAGATAATTGCAACTGGGTAAAGGTAAGAGAATGTATGAGTCAGTCTACTGTCTATGATACTAAAGAATCTCAGAGCACAGACCTGTACTCTCACAAAGTAGTGCTGTTGGTGGATTGGCAGAGTAGGAATGGGTTGTAGTTAGATCATAAGATAGCCTGAGTTCGCTCTACCTGAAAACCTACCTTTATTTTTCAAGGAACACATCCATCTAAGGAAAATCAAAGGAAATGAGGACCAGTAGCAGCTCTGATGCTTGCAGGATTTTCTAGCTAAAACAACCAGAGATGTGTCCCCTGTTAGTAACTAGGTGGTTCATAATGGTGATGCTGGCTGAGCTCAGGAATGAAATGGATTTGGATGGTCACTCAACAGCAGGGCAGGATCATCCTTGATGCCAAACAGATCTTAGGCCTACAGATGCCAGAGAATCCCTTGGACTGCAAAATGGTTTAAGGCACTTTGAAACTCTGATGTTCTGCAGCAATAGAGTACAACATCAGCCTGTACCTTACACATTAGCTGAGGTCACTACTTACTGCTATCTCTGACTATCCACTCTGCTCTACAGGGACCTTCCTCCACATGAAAAATCCTTGTTTGCTCTTCTGAGAGCCAAATTTTGGCTCTGGTCTCCTGTTTACTTTCAGAGCCTAATGAACTTCATTTGTCTCACCACACGTATAGGATGATTCAGGGCAATTCTGGAGGAGGGAGATGGGGGGAATGTCATGTTAGTGTTGTGGGTATGTTAAGCAAGACATTCAACAAGACAAATGTCATATTTGATACAAATAACTGTAGAGGCTGAAAGAGGTTATTTTATTGCAAGAAACTGCAGTGATTTGCTCAGCTGCTTCATGCCAGTGTGACACACTGGGAAGTTAGGAGGTGGAAAGCAGCAATTCACATTGGCAGAAATGAGATATTGGCAGGGTGGGCGGCCTAATGGGAGCACAGCAACCAGGTAAGCACCTTGCTTGGTTCTGGCTATATTTAATTTTCAGAATTCGTTGGGAGCCTGCAGTACTTTCTAAATCAGGGTATTTTTCTCCAGTTGACAGTTACAGCATTGATGTTAAAGTTTGTGGATTGCTGTTCATATGCCTCCTGTCAGTAACTTTTCAACCTTGATAAAACATTACAGATAGGCTGCCCAGAGACGTGTCATCGGCACTCACAGCCAGCAGCAAGGCTGACACTGCCAGGACTACCTTCAGCAAAGCAGTTCTTTACAATCATACAAAACTTTAACGGGGGGTTCAGCAATGTTCCAGCCTTTCACTTGAAGGGCCTGCGTGGGAGTCCGGACTGACAGTCCCTTGATACAGGTGAGTAGGAGGTCACCAGCGAGCGCTGCTCGAACACGGGGATCAAAATGAAGTCGTGTCACTGATTGCTTTTTCTGCCTAATGAGGGAGGGTCGGAGGAGGACCTTTATCTGGCTCAACTGACAATAGCATTATGTAATGGCTAAGCTATAGCACCACAAGTTATGTCATTTTTTTTTTCCTGTGCTGCTTCACACACTTCTTGTTTGTTCCTGATGCCACCCATAGATTTAGTGGATTTTATATATACCTTGTGAACTTCACTTTCTGAAAATTCTATATTTTATGTTATGTCGTGAATGCAACAGAAGCACTGACTGCATGGATTTTCTTTTTCTCTTTTTTTTTATTTTGAGATCATTAGACCTTTAGGGTCACAGCTATTTCTAAGTGTCAGTAGTGGGAAAGATTAAGGAACTGGTTTTGGAAAAGACAATGTATTTTGAAGTATTTTTGGAGAACTTTCCTAAAAATATTACTTGTGGAATATATCACACAATTATTACCTGTGAGATGATTTACCTAGTGTGTTGTTGAAATGTGTGAAATGCTATATGGATGTCATAAGGAAAAGCTTTTGACTGTGAGGGTGACTGAGCACTGGAACAGGCTGCCCAGAGAGGTTGTGAACTCTCCATACCTGGAGATATTCAAAGGCCGTCTGGCAGGTCCTGGAAACCTGCTCTGGATGACTCTGCTTGAGCCAGGTGGGCTGAACTATGTGATCCTTAAAGGCCCTTTCCAGCCTCAGTCATTCTGTGATTCTGTTCTGTGATACCATTTTTTTTAGGTACATCCTGAGCCAGAAGTTTTCTGCATTCCAGATTTATACTATTCAGGAATTAACACAGAGTAGAGTTGCCAGCATTTTTTTTTTCTTCAGGATTTTAGAATAAGAATAAGGAAAACTGATTGTCCAAAAGATTTCACTTGTACAAAATAAGGACAAAAAATAAAAAGAAAAAAAAGGAAATTTTGTTTCAGATAAAATGCTCATTTTTTTCAGCTTTGGAAAAAGCAGACTCTTTCTAAAAGGAGTCTTCTTTCCTTCTTCAGGTATTTTTGTCACTGAAAATAACAGCATTTATTTTATTACCTCTTCCTGTTTTTCCATTACTGTCCCCTGTAAAACTTTAAAACCTATTCTTGGAATCTGATGTCTTTTTTTTTTTTTTTTGTAAAGAGGAAGAAAAAATAAAAGACAGAAAGAAAGACGTGTGAAAGAAAACTATAGATCTTACAAAACTTAGATGGCAGTTAATGGCAGAAAGAAAAATGGTATAGTTACCTGAATTCTAAAGAATTCAGTGTTGTTTGTTTTTGAAACTTGAAATGAAATGATTTTTTTTTAACCAAGCAACATGCAGAGGTGAAAAATATGCTTTGGGCATTTTTACCAGAATTTTTTGTCCTCTGCGACCCAATTCTGATCTAAATTTTCTGCTACACACACTGCACAGTTTGAAACAATCCCTGGGAACAGAAACTTCTCCACAGAAACGAGCACTGCGTGCTGTAATCCCTTTTGGCTTGCAGGGCAGCGGGATGAAGCGCACTTGCTGCCTTTCGCTGCAGCAGTCCTGCCCGCCAGAGATGCCCGTGCCGGAGCGCTCACAGCTGACAGCAGCTGCTGGCTGCTCTGTAATGCCTGGGAAGCTGTGCTCTGAACTGTGGAGTTTTTGTCGGCTCAGAAGAGAAAAGACCCTTAACTATGGGGTTATATTTGATAACTTCCTTTGGAGAAATGAATTTCCTCAAATTTATATACTGAAAGACTCCAAACACAGACCAAGGTTGAAAATAGTCTACTCTGAAGGATATACTTGTCTCACTTCACTCTTAAGGCTGCTACGGTTGCACATAATTAACCCAGAGGTGTAATTGCTATAACAATTTTTTTCCTTTTAGTTTGCATATCAAGCCTTCATATTTTCTTGGGACTAACAAAGCAAAGAATTTTCAACATTATACATTTTTCGCCTTCTATGGGAAAACTAGTGTAATGTTGCTGAGAAAAGGAGGCCTAGAGATGCTATAGTTGGGGACAGGGAGGGGAGTGGGGATGCTGTGGGTCTAATAACTGTTGTAACTGGAAATTCAGGACTATGTATTTCAACTACTCCCTGGCAACAGGTAACTTTGTTATGTTACCCTGCATTAAACTTACAGTGAAAATGGGGTGGCTAAATGTGGATAAATCCAGCAGCTTTGTATTTTTATTCTTTCACAGTTGTAGAATTTTGTTCTGTTCTCATTCCTACAGCAACAGGAAAAGGGGAGATTCATACCTGAAAGTACAGTGAAGACAGCAGCAAAGGCATTTAACTTGAGCCCATCTATCACACTGCTTGAATGAAAGAGCTCTAGGCACATAAGGCTGAATCCAACGACTAACAGCATGATGTACAACACCTCAGACACTACTGACAGCCACAGGACACCTGCAATGGACAAGAGCAGCAACCAGTCACTTATTTGGTAAATACTTTCAAAAGCTTAAAATAAATTGGGAAATCAGTAATATATAGCAGTAGTTGACTATTCAGACAGTTCAAATTTAGAAGACAACCACCCAAACTCTCTGGAGAAATAGAACAAGTGGTGAAAGAATGTGTGAAGAAGGCAATCTTGGTAAAGGTACAGGAGAAAGAGAAAGCGGTTGCCTAGGAGCTCCGTTTGACTAAAGAGTTCATTGGTTTACTCAGATCATCTTGGCTTCTGTGACCTAAAACATGAGACACAGAATCTCTTTTTTTCTCTGCTTTAACATGATTTTGATGAGCAGAATTTAGCTTACATGATGGTGATGGTACCTGTTACCCTGCAGTATATGGGCTGGTGGGAGATGAAACAGTTTTTCTCAAGACTGTTGAAAGCAAATGCTTTCAGTGTTTTAAAAAGTATACCAGTCTTCGGCATCAAGTGCCAGAATCCTGTTCTTTGAACGTCTCTTTCCTAGTAGTTAGTGTCCTGCAGAACGACTGTTCTGACTTGGGGTGTTTGTATCCAGCACACAGATCTCTATTGCCAGGCGATTGCAAGATAAGCTGTGCCTGAAGCCAGTTATTTAGAACATAATCAGTGATGGAACTGCAGATAGAAAGTTCGTCTGTTTCTGCACCCTCAGCCCCCAGATAAAATCCTGTAGATGAATGGAAACGTTGCTGTGCCTCATTGGACCTTAAGTAATGTAGGACTTTGGAGACATGCACAGGCAAGTGGTTCTGCCAATGTAAATGCCAGCCTGAGGTTGGTGCATCCACTGAAGGTTTTATATTTGGAGCTTTCAGCCCAAAACCTCTACATGATCTGAGTCTTTTAAAGTCATCAGGCCATGGGATGCATTTAAAAGGATGATAGCAAATAACAACATTAAGTCCCTACCAGATTTCCAATAGTTGTTTCAAAATGAGAATCTGCTAGAATTCTTTGCTAACCTGATTGTTAGAGAAATCATCTAGAAACAATGAGCAGTGATGGAAAATTTCAGTCTAAGTAGTTAAAATATGGAAATTTTAAGCATCTGAAGATGATGGCTTGTATGAGAAAATTTTAGTCTGTAACCATAGAGACTGCTACAGATTCCACTTTATATTAGTATGTTCTTTCCTAAATGTAAAAGCATGTGTTCAATAATGGTTATAGTGGAGCTTATCAAATCAGATATGCAAGCCTCATGGTTATCAAAGTATTCAAACCTCTTAGTGACCAGGAAGATCCCAACTCACGTTCTGCCTGGGAACATGTCTTTGTAATTTCACCTGTGAATATTTTCTACTAGTTGTTGCCACTAGATTTGACCTTTTGAGTTTTAAAGAAGCGCTACAGAGACGGCAATAAATAAGCCTTTTAATTTCTCACTGAGACTTTATGTATAATATTGCGTCTGTCAACAGCAAACAGCTGTTTATGTCATCACTATTAGTCAGTTTGGTGTCAGAGCAACTGGCAAGCTTTTCTGGAACAAGTATGAGAGACTGACAGCAAGGGTGTTGTTCAGAGATATAGCAGGATTAAGGAGGGATTTTATCTTATATCCTCACAAACAAAAGTTTCTATGACGAGAAAATGGTCACCACCTTTGAGTTGGAAAGGCTCCTCTTTAGATTATCTAAGCCTGACCTATAAACTGAAGTAGCAGAGAGCCCTAATTAATCCTAATTCATAAATGTCTCAACTCCCCCAGAGGGAGTGATGTACAACATATCTGTCAAGATCTTTATTTATTGTCCTGATTTGACTTCCAAGGCAGTTTCACTGCTGGTGCCTATAAAACAGGGTAGTGGAGTAGTAGTGACTTAGTGACTGCCCTTCTATGTAACGATGCAGCTCTGCAACTCTGTCCTCTGCTTCCCTGAGCGTGAAATCTATTCCCTTGTTTCAATCTCTTTCTTTGCAAGACCTCGTTCTTTTCCACCTACCCTGTGCCCATCCACTTGTGAGCCACCATGTGTCCCATGTGCCCCTCCTGAAACTACTGGCTCTGCAATGACCACGTGTACATAGCTGCTCTGAGTTCTTCTGCCCTCTTCCAGAACATGAGCACAGTGCATTTTAACAGTGCAGGATAGTGCTGAAAATGGCACTGCAGAGCACAGCATCCTGCAGCATCACTGTAGTATCTGTACCTTGTGTGTGTAATGTCGGTCCTGGTGGTATTAAATAAGTTCTTCATTGTGAATCTCTTTCTGACATTTTCATAAAACATATTGATTTAACCTCTCATGTGGTTTTGTGAGCATCTGGTTGTCTTTAATCCAAGCATTTACAGGCCCGTTTTATCTCAGCTTTACTGAAGTTATGGTATTGATTTTGAAGGAATAAAAAGTAGGGATTTCAGACTTGTTCTCTAATGTTCCTATCTTCATCCATCTATTGAATCTGGACTTAGATTATTAGGGCCCTGCTGTGACAAGAGGATTCCAGAGTCTGTTCTATATGAATACCTGCTTCTGAGTTAGGGATCTAAGAAACACAGGCAGACTAGTCCACTCGAGAACTCCAAATTCAATTTGCCTTGCATCTCCTGTCAAAGTCTCTGGCCTGCTTCCATGTTTAAAGCAGAGTGGAGAACTGGCAGGCAAGGAATAATAAAGTATTCTCAGGGCCAGGTCCTGATGTTCAGTGTTATTTGAAGTAGACTTATAAACATGATTCATTTTTTAAGCAGAAGCTTTTCCTAAAATGCTATGCTCATTTGAAAGTCAGACCTAGATTTATTTGGTAAATAAAACATGCCACCTGTCCTCAGTTTTGGTCAGAGTTGTAAACAACCAAAAATACCAACCTCACTTTCAAAGTTCTGGTGGTTCTTTTCAGTCTCTCTCCAACTTGATTGCTACTGCTGCCCCCTCACCTACCACTGCAGAAGGACTATCATCTTCCAAAACCTTTCAGCCTGAAAAATGAACTACAGCTGTCATTCATTCACTCTACAGTGGGTTGTGAATATTTTAAGTTGACTAAGGAAACCAAGAGCTTGCAGCTTTTCTAAGTTTCCAGAATGTCTGCTAAAAGCTGAGATAGTTCATTGATATTTGTATGTCACTACCAAGCCTCAAGAATGTACTGTGAAATAAATAGTCTAATGCAGTTAACAAGGAGTAGGAAGGAAAGGTGAATTTTAATGCAAATGACAACAAAAAGACCTCAGAGCTAATTGCTTGAAGAAGTTAGGAAAGCTAATGTGGGCTGAGACTCATGGGGATTTCTCCGAGTTGGCTCCTGGGGGTTAGTTCGTGTACATCAGCTGTATGCAAGCTACTTGCTATATGCAAGGTGCTTAAAGCTGGATGCTGTAGATGCGAGTGTAGCATGTTCCAAATGACAGGAAGCTGATGAGATGCACAGCACATCCCTGTGAAAAGGCTCATGTTAACATATCCAGGAGGAGAGCAAGTGAAACAGCTCAACTGTGTAGTCCCCTGCCTATCTTCCCAATTTATTTACACACTTCATTAGATAGTCATTTCATAAAATGGATAAAAGGCCAGAATGTGAGCCCTTGGACTTCACTGTCTTCTTAGCTACTTTCACTCTTCATTTATGGATTTTGCATTTAAGTTTGGAATGTTACCTCTGGCATCCCATTTCTTTCCTTCCCATACCTCCACACTGAAGGGTTGTTTGGAGATTCCAGCACTTCCTTATGATTGCAGGAGTTATGGGTTCAGAACCATTCAGTCTCTTTTCCGCTGAGCAAGGATTTATGTTATGGAAGAGATGATCCTCTTCCCTCTATCTCCCTCCTTTGCACTCTGATTTGCTAATGGAGAGGAGCATGTTAAAAGGGTTTCTTTTTCTTGTTCTGAGCAGTCTGAACACTTCAGCATCTGCAGCCACAGTGGTTTTTGGTTTTGGTTTTAATTTTTATTTTTGCTCTTCATTTCTATTCACTGACTGCCATGACCTCCCTGATGCTATGTAAAAAAAATCACCAACCAGTTAAAATTGTTAGTGATATCTGCCTTATCCCTGAGATACCCTTCCTAGCTTTTGATAGTCTCACCATAAATGGATCTCAGAAACAACCTCCCTGAAGTCTGGCATGTGCTGAATGGATCTAGACCATACCCAAAGAGCAAATAAAATCTTTACTGACACATCTTAACCTGCTATAGAGCCTTGAAAAGCCCTGCTTTCGCTTCTTGAAATAATATACACATGGAGCAATCTCAGGTAATTGATAAACAGCTTTCAATAGAAGGTGGATATTTTTTCATAAAAGTCAAAGCTTTTCATAAGAAGATGCTTAGCGAAAAAAAAGCTATTTCGAGAAGGAATTAATTATGTCTCCCACTTTCTGCTATGTTGTAACCACTTCATCTACTTGACCCTACCCTCACTCTTTGCTATGTGCCATCTAGGTCCTTCTGATGTACCATCTGATACAAATCTAGTTGATTTAGAGTGTTTGGTCTCAACTTATATTTAGCTATGAAGTTTGCAGCTTCTGTTTCAAGTAAGAAAAAGGAAGTGTGTGCAAGAGCAAGAGCGTGTGCTTACAGTTTCTGAAGATGTTAACTGGCCTAATAAGACATTTTGCCTTTTCAGTGTCTTCCAAATTTTGGAACATAAGGGCTTTTCTGGCTTTAAGCCAATGCTCTTCAGGGGGAGAGAACGTCTCTTTGCTGTGTGGTTGTGCAGTGCTCAGTGATGTGACACTCGTGTTCACAGAAACAATGCAGATAAATAACAAGTAAAGGCTGATAAATAATAGACCTCTTTCTTTTCAGGACAGGAATTGTCTTATTTCTCTGTTTACAGAGTCAAGCACAATGAGACTTGAATCCTGAGAGGTTACAATCCAAACATAAACATTTAATACCATGGTCAGCAATAGCCATGAGAGTTGACAAAGTAGAGAAGATCTATGTGCCAAGTGCGTGACCAAGAAGCCAAACTAATTGGTGAGCTACCGCTGGGAGGGGCAGACTTGCTGTCCTCCAAGCCTCGTGCTCCTCGTGTTTTGTTGTGTTCAGCCAGCAGCTGAGTGCTTGTTCTTCAGGTCAGCTCAGAGAGTTGGTTGATGGAAAATGAAGCCTGCAAAACGCATTTTGCACGTTGCAGTTTTGCACGATGGCCACTGCTGCTGCCTGTGCCTGCTGCTCGGGGAGCAGCTCTGTACCTGGTAGGCAAGATCGCAGCACGCAGAGCCCAGCAGAGATGTAGCAGTTGTCACAGCAGCAAGTGTAGTAGGAGGCAAAGGGTCCAGAAACTTTGCTCGGGGCAGTGTGGGTGGAACTGCTTAGGATCACGCACTGGTGGTTGTGATGTACTGAAAGGAATGCAATAGAGCTGACATGGAGAGTGGTGGCTGTCAGAGGCACCCATTTTCCAGTCTGACTTCCTGTCCTAGGCGGTTTGCTGCTTGCCAGGGGATCTCATCTGGGATGCTGCAGAGCAATTACCAAGGCTCATCTGGCCTTCAGGCTACTACCTCTTGCTGCTCATCCTTGTTGGCACCAGTGATACTGCTAGGGGCACCCTTGAGCGTATCCAGAGTGACTGCAAGGCCCTGGGTTACCAGGGTGAAGGCAAGGGAGCCCAGCTGGAGATCTCCATCCTGCTGCAGGGAGGAATGGCTTGGGATGAGCGGGCACGTGACTGCATTGTTGGTGTTGTGGCAGTGTATTCACATACTTCTATGTTTTCTCCTGCCTGCTTTGATTTTGAATTTCAAGAGAAATAATAACATCCTGCAAACCCAAGCTGTGTCTGCATTTTACATCTCTTGGTAGCTGTCAGAAGGCGAACTGTAGATTCAGGTTATTAATTCAGCAGACTGTCTCTCTGCTCTGTGCTGATGCTGAAGTGATCTCCCACCGCGCTTCTCTCGACATGAGATTCATGAGGCAGTCACTTGGCATCACTTACTTCCACTTACAATCTCAGATGCATCCTTCCTGCGAAGGATAGAGCTCCTTCTTTTGAGGAGACCTCAGTTGTTCCCCAGTTACAGGGAAGAAGTTCTCTTGAGGGTTTTTCTTTCCTCTGTCTTCCCTGCTGTCACTTTTTCTGGCTTAGTCCCCACCGTTCTCTGTCCTCTGCCCCAGTAGTTTCTCTAGGTTTTTCATAGCTTCTGTGAAAATCCTTCCCTTAGAGGAGTTGAATCATTAGGAGTCTCCTACCTGCTTGGCCAGTATTTGAGGTCCATATTCCTATAAATCTTTAGCTGTCCTTCATTTTTGGTCTGGGTCCTGCTTATTCTTTTGCCTGGTCTCTTCGTTGAACTGACTGTTATGCGTACACCGATGCCGTGGATTTTGTCTAGAGAGCTCCCCTAAGTTGTGCTGTTATGTCAAGGATGTTTCTCTCTACTGCAGAAAGATTTAAGTTTCTTGACCTAACTCTTCCTCATGTATGCAGCAGTGAGCCTGCTTTGTGTCATTCCTGCTCATGTTGTAGGAAAAATATTGTAATATTGTAGCAGCAATATAGTAAATCCTGATGTGAGAAACTCTAGGAAGGGAAGAGATTTTATTAAAAATAAATAAATAAGAAGAAAACTGATTTCACTCAGGCTCCCGTGCCCACATTCTCACAGCCCAAGTGCAAGGAGCTCATCCAATGTGCAGGCACCAAGAATCACCAAAATTCAGCCAATCCTTCCAGGATTCCCTGAAATGATGCAAAGGACAAAGTATGCCAACTGTCAAGTCCTCCTCACGTCTTCTGAGCTCGTTGTTGGTTAGCAACCATGCTGTAAGTTTGGATGTGCCTTTCTGTCACTGCTGGGAGCTGACAGTGGTCTGTTAGTCACTTAGTTACACACCAGCAGTCACACTCCCTTAGTCACATTCTGTTCGTTTGTTAGTCACAATTTACTTATTGTCCTTTTTCTTCCAGCTTGGTATCCTGAGAAGCTACAGGTACTAAAAGCTGATCTAGATATCATCAGCTCCTGCCATTCTTATTTCCCTTATCCTGCCATTTCTTTCTCTGGTGCTTCTACACCAGCCATTCACTCCGCATTCATACCAGTCTTAAGGCTGCTATTACAATCTTCTACAGTGTTGCTGAGAATTGTAGTTATGTCTGTGTACTGGGAGCCATTTGGGTTCTTTTCTCCAGTCCCACAAACCTGACACTGTGGAGCTGTTCCTGGAGGGTCATCATTTTCAGAACAGCGTCCTGTTTTTTTAGATAAACACTGTAAGTGCAAGGTCTGGCTTGAGAACTCATTTAGAGCCTGAGATGGCAAAACTGGGACTTGTTGGAAGGGTTCACATAAGTCATCTTACATCATAGGATTTCTACTCGGAAAGACTACCGTATTATCTGTTCTCAGAACAAGTTGCCATACTGCTATATGATCACCTGCTTTGTCTCAAATGAAAGCATAGCCCTGCTGAAAGTACATTTTTCATCTGTGCTGCATGTAATTAACCAGATATTGGGATTTCAAGAGGAAGATGAGCAAGCTAGCCAGGATTTTACTGGACTACTTTGGGTCTCTGAATATCGCATGTTTGTTATTTTAACAATAGTATGTTAAGAGATTGTGTTTTCTGTGAACTTCAAGGTGAAGTGGAGTTCAGTACTGCTTCTCAGAGGTGAGTTTCACCTCTGTGATCACTCTGGAAAAGGACTTGGCAACTGAATCAGCATTGCTGCAGAGAAAGGAAATTCATTTTCTAGCAATCTCAAGTGAACATACTGTTCATCATGATTGAAAAGATAATTGTTGTCCTCGTGACCCCTGAAGTCTTAGGAACTTGAGTACCATCAGACAAGATCAGTTCCTTGCATTTCTGTAAGACAGTGGAGGGCAGCATCAACACTTTAAAAGTAGATTCAAAGATACTAAGGGCATTTCTGCAAAACTGGTGACCCTGTTGAGTGCATCTGCTGGGCAGACTCTTAGCAAAAGGATGTTTTTTCACTCTTACACTTAAGAATCATCTTCAAACTGAATATTTTCTTGACGCCATGGTAAAGAAGCTTTACCAGAGCCTACACAGTGCCTCAAGACTCCAAAAGTCTTCACAAAATTGAACTTTTTAAGCTTCTTAACTCCTGATCATCAGGAAAGGCCCTGCAGATGAATAGGCTACTACCTCTTACTAAGGAGCATCAAGAATCAGGAATCTCCTGTCCTGAGTGTCCTTTGAAAAGGGAATTCTGGAAAAAAAATCTAGAAATTCTGCTTGCAAGAATGCCGGGAGGCATCAGCCCACATTTCAGTGAATCCTGATTAAGGAATCCAAAGATCTGTGTGGTTAGTGACTTCCAGAAGCTTTCAGATGATTCAGAACATCTGGTATCTAATTTCAAAAGTATGTATGTGAAACCTCAGTAACCACAGCTGCTGCCCTGGATTATTCTTGTAGTGTTCATATGACCTTTTTTCCTTTGGAGGAAGATGGGGTAAAGGTCATTCACAGTATTCAAAGCAACAGTACAAATCAAGACATCAGCGGGGTTTTGTTGTTTTTTGTTTTGTTTTCTTTTTCTCTCCTCCAAATGTACTGCAATTTCTTATTACAAAAAAGTAACAAAATTGCTGACTTTAGCTTTTCTCTGACAGAATTCTGATTAAACTGACCTCGAGGAAGTCAGGAAACAACTAAGACATCTCTTTCTCCACAACATGCCCAGATGATTATTATGTGTAAATAGATTATCATGCTAGATTTTGATGTCCTAGGTCCATATAAAGTAAATATGTTGAAATCTCTTCCTAGTCTGCTTTTTCAGGCTGGCCAAATCATGAAAATGATTGACAAAGATTCAATATTAGTACCTGTTCTCAAGGCAACCTGCATGTGTTCATCTCTCTTGGCACTGAAGGGGTGGCCAACAGAGAAATTGCTTTTGAACTCAAAGCATTTTTAATCCATAAACATGAGCTGTTTGCTTGTTAAAAATCCCTTCTGGAGAAATCACATTGCTATTCCTGAAGGAGATTGCTGACTCATGTTACCTATGCTGTGTGCAGCATAGGCAGGAATTGTGTGCATGAAAATGTTAGCCATGCCTTTTGGCTACCGACTTGGAAATTATAGCAGCATAAAAAAAGTCATAAATGAAGGTATTGCCTGCCAAGCTATGTGATGCCACCTGCTGAAACCCCCAGTGTTCCCTGGACAATGCCTGTTCTGACTTCACTGAGCCCTTCCAGACAGAAAATTACCTTCCTAATTGTGGTGAACTCTTACTCAGAGAACCTCAGTGGGATTTTATCCTCCTCAGTAACACCTACTGTGTCAATCTCTGCCCCCCACTGAAGATAATCTGTGATTATTTCTTACCAGCTGTTCTTACCACAGAATTGCTCTCATGGCTGGTAGTTCAAGAATCAGCCTGAGATCCTCATCTGCACTGTCACACTGTATCATGCTGCTCCTGAGCTAGCAGCCAAGCTGGGCAAGGGTGCAGACATATGAGACCCTCAGAATCACATTTGCCAGGCTCCTCATAATAGTGTTACACATGTGGTCTGATAGTCAGAATAAGCCCTTCGGAGCTGCAGTGAGAGAGCATCTCTGCTCACTGTTCTCTCAATTCAACTTTTATCTGTCTGAGAAATTCTGATACATGTAGAAGCTGTGTGTTAATCTCTGTCACGGCCTATATCACACTTCATGATATGGTAGAAAACCTCAGTGTCCTAAGAAATAGAGCTGAGCAAAGCATGTTATTTCATAGCTATTGAGGCCGTCAGACCTGATGAAGTTGAAGCCCCTATCACCAAAGGGCAAGTTGGGTGCAGTGTTGTTGAACAGCTGAAGAAAAAAACATGTCCAGGCAACTCTGTTCTGGAGGCTACAATACTTACTTACTTACAAGGTTAATCTTACCTCCTTATTGGCATAAGTGGCCCCAAACACTGCTGCTGCTATTTGAGGAATAAAGTTCTCCTCTTGGCCCCAAAACCAGTGGACTGCTGGCAAGGCTGAGTTCTATCAGCTGGATTTTTCCCAAGGCAGGTGAGAAAGGACCATGACTAGGGCACAAACTCTTTTAGGGTGATGTGGATGTTCAATGAGGAGCTGCCAGGAGCAAAGGGTTATGTTCACTTGTCTTTGGCAGGTCTCAGTTCTGTTTGTCCTGCTCTATAAACACAACACTTATACTGGAGGTGGTGGGAGAAGGGCACTTGTTTATTACTTGTTCTTGGTTTCACTTGTTTTGGTTGGTAAAATACTAAAGATAGTCTTTAGAGGTCCTGAGTTAGACCTAAATAGTGCATGCAGGATCCAGACTATATCTTCCCAGTGATTCAAGGATGGCAGGGAGACATCTGCCATCACCCTTGCTGCGTGCCTGGGAAAAGGAGCACAGTGACTCTAACAAGTCTCCTGGACTTCCTTATTCCTTATATAGATCTAATTCTCAAGAAGATGCTGACCAAGCATAATGCATGGCACCCACGATGATCTGTCAGAGCAAGAAAAATCTGGCTATTTCTTTAGTAATCAATTCCAGAGATAGTGGCTCAAATAACGTCATCCACCTGTGACAGCTGCACAGTGTGTATTAGATGCGGTTTCATGGTGAGTGCCCTGTTGAGAATTAGCGGGTATGTGGTTTTCTTTCACTAGTAATGTTTAAGACGTCAGTCTGCATATGTAGAAGGGCAGTTCCTTTGTGGTTTTGGTCCGACCTACTTCATTATTCTTCCTCTCTATACTGGCCCCTATGTTTCAGAGCCCCTGGCTGTCATTACTTTGCTTCTTTGGGCCTACCCACTGTGTTAGGATAGACACCTGGATCTCACTTTATTTCCTTCTCATTCAGTTCAAGGGAGAAAAAATATTCTGATGGGTATAGGTTGCTAGAAGCTGCATATTTTGTTTGAGAAAAATATTAAAAGAGGCTTAAATGACTGTTATATCTCATCCTTTCTCTTCCAGTCGCATTCTCATTGCTTTAGTCACTTATCTCTTCTGCTCTGAGGTTGGAATTATAAACCAGAAATATTGGAGTGATCAATTAAAAATGGTGTAAGGAATAAACACTGAGCATGCTGTTGTGGCTGGCATAGGGATCCAGCTCTGAGCAGTCGGCCCATCTGTTGGGTAATGTAGTCTCATAATGTCAGACCATCTGCCTGCTCCTCTTGTGCGGCAATGTAGAAAACTGGGATGAGAGAAATAGATCACAAAGCTATGTGAGACCTTCCTCCAAAACAAAATAAGCTTCATGATACTAAAAACCATCAAAGATATCTACAGTGGTCCCATCAGGTCTGATAATTAAGACTGTGAAGATAGAAAAAGGGCCAGCACCCAGACAAGACAGGGCAGCTCTCAGAATGTGAGGGAGCAGGTGATAATCACCAGAAATGGCTTAGGTGATGGAGACACTAACTGTTTTGATCTCATTTAGCTTTACTCCTTCATTGTTTCTTTTATTTTGATAGGTGAGGTGGAGCTGGGAGCCAGTTAAAGCCATTCTCTTTGGTGTGATGCTGTGCCCTCTTGGATGTTTTCATGGTTCTGCTATTGAGTGTAGTTCTGAATTTATACCTGTATGTGACACTGGACAGAATGTGGAATATCTTTGTGCCTATTTTTCCCCCTTTTCTGGTGAGAATACAGTAGAGTAGCACTGTAGAAATGACTACATCAAGACTATCTCATATGCCTTAATAAAAATACTTGGATTAAATATTTCCCTCTGAAGAACTACAATGTGATGTGCTTCCATCCTCAACATGGGGCTTAAAAATTAATTATATGCTGACCATGTTACTAGCAATCCCCAGAGAAGAAAATTCCACTGTTCTTCATGTCTCTGGTATTACCAATGTTAAAAGAAAGCCTATTGCTTCCTAATGTACGTTTACCTTTAATTCTACTATTATGCATTGTTTCTTCCCTGTATATTTAATTCGTTGCAGAAAAAACTTCACTGATTCATAATAGATATGTAATAAAACATAGATAAAAGGTTAGTAAAACATTTTTTTCCTACACACTTTATTATATCCCTCCTAAATACAAGTGTACAGGTACTTGTGTGTGTGTATGTCCTATTAGAAATAAATTAAAAGTAGTACAAGCAGAACATGAAATTTGCACAAAGACAATGGGGAATATTTTCAAAAGGGTGCAGTTTCCCCAGTCACATTTCCTTTCATTAGATGTAGATCTCTAGGTGGACGAAACCTTTCTAAAAATGCTATTTTTTTTTTTTTTTTTTTACTTGTCAAGATCAGCTACCCAATACACATACACACACACACACACAGAGGGCTAGATTTGAACTTGGCCTGTTTGAGGTTTGTCTCTTTACCAACTTAAAATTTGTTCTGTGGTGCCACACTCATACCGAATGTGTTCCCTATCTTTGGCCATAACCATCATTCTCCTCTCTATTTCTTTAAATTTTATCCCAGCACTTTTGAGCTAGGGCTGGCAGGGGAGGGGTGAGAGGTGCACACAGAGTGCTGGACGGGGGTACATCCTGCATACATGTGCTATAGGGATGGGTTTTTGTTCTTTATTTCTTACAATCATCCTAATATTTCTTTTCTTTCTTTTTTTTCTATCTCTACAGAGCAGTGAATTGATGTTTTCATAGAAGTGTCTGTCATTACTCCAAGAGCTCTTTCTTGAGGAGTAAGTGCTAATTCAGAACCTATCACTTTATATGTAAAGGTAGGATTATTCTTCATATACACCACTTTGCATTTATCAACATTGAATATCATCTGCCATCTTCCCTCTTAGTCTCTCAGTATCATAAGAGCCTTCTACCTTTATTGCATTTTTCTTTTTTTGGTTTTAGTCCTGTGAATGGCCTATTATCAGCAATAAATTGCTCACCCATTTTCTCAAGCACTTCTCACTATAGAGAAGATCAGTAGCCACAATACAGTTCCCTGAGGGATTCCAGTGGCCACCTGCCTCAATAATGAAATTTGACTTTTAACTGCCTATCTTTAACCAGCTTATTATCCATAGAAGGACTTTCTTCCTCTGCACTGATAACTTTAAGAGATTTTAGGAAAGAACCTTTCTGAAAGTCTTTTAGAATCCCAGGTAGACTGTAAATATCAAATACCTTTTATACTATGTTTTCAATGACTCCTTAAGGGATACTAACAGATTTGTGAAACACAACTATTTTTTTCCTAGAAGAATATGCTAATTCTTCTCTCTATATGATGCTTCCTATTTGTGTATTTCTAAGTCTTTATCATTTTGCCTGTCAAAAATCCTGTAGTTCCCAAATTTTTCATGTAGATCTTAGAAAAACAATTAGTGCCACCTTCCACTCCTCTGATGCAAAGGCAGCTTTAAGTGATTTTTACACAAGACAGTATTTCCCATTCTGCTGAGCTTCTTTAGAAGTATTGGGTGAATGCCATTTAGTTCTAGAGATTTGTCACTGTTCACTTAGACCATTTGCTCTAAGACTTGTCTGCTGGAAGATTAATTGAAAGTAGATCCTGTATCTCTCTGGACTGAAGGATTCCACTAGGAACCTTCCTAAGCTTCTCCTTGGCAAGCAGATACCAAAATTTTAGTTTTTGTTTTTGCAGTGATTCTTTTGTCTTTAGTTTATTGGCTAGAATCTGTACATTCTAGTAGGTTTCCTACTTGAAAAAAGAAAGATTTATGATTAGTTTAGATGCTTGTAGCACATTATTCTTCAGGCTCTCTTCTGCTCTGCCTTGCTGTGTTTTCAATTCTAATTTGTGGAGTATATATTCTTTTTAATGTTCCTCTGTTCCATATGAAGTATTCTTCCCTGTTTTGCTGTGGTATTAACAACACTGGATCCTATTTTGTATTTTTAATTTATTTTCATACACTCTTTATCCTTTTAGATGACCTTTTTAATTTCTTTTCATCAGCTTTCTTTATCTCTCTCTTTTTTTAAATATTCATTACTTCACACATTTTTCACTCTTACTGCTCCTGCAAGGATGCTGAATCTATGTATTTTGTGGTCACAAATACAACCCATCTTAGTAGCATTTTGAACCAGGTTCTTCCATACCATTCAGGACTTGGTAAAGAATTACAAGTTTTCAACAAATTTCTCCACGGTCATTAAGTGTCTCTGAATTCTGAACTCTGCCTCATACCAGATGTGACATTTTCTATTTAAAGCAAGAGTTATTGGTGTTTTGCCCTATTATTTTATTTTCTTTACTCATACCTACTCTTAATTTTATCCCCGCTACTGTCACCACCCCAATGGGTGATCACTGAGATGGGTCTGTTTATTGTTTGAGTTCATCCACACAGATTCTTTGGTGTTTCAGCACATGACATCTACTTTGTCCTCAGTGTAACCAGTACCATGACATTGTCCCTCTAGTTATCTTTCTACCATCTAATTTCTGATACACCTATGGCATTAGCAGCTATCAAAGCCACTCATCTAGTTTTTCCTCTTATTAACTGCGGTTCTTGGAAGCACGTATGGATTTAGCTTAGTTTTCTCTTTCTCTATGCTCTGTTTAGGTGTTACCCTAGTTTTGCCAGCTCCTTTTTAGATGATACAGATCTTTTATTGCTGCATCTCTGCAGGATGCATCATTTTGAACTGTGCAGAGGGCCTGCAGAAGACATCTCCTACCTCTGCCCATACAGTCTGCAATTTTAAAAGTCCCTTGCCACATTTTTGAGTGTTAAATGCTCACTGGCAATGAACATTTTTCTTCTGTAAGATTTTGCCCTGCTTCATCCTACATATCTTCCAGAAAGGCTTGTTTATTTTATGCATGTGAATTTCGCTATAAGAAAAGAAAATCTGCTGCAAAATACTGAATTAAAAAGTGGGCCAGGTAGCTAAGAGCAGGCCCTCTGCCTCATGAGAGGGATAGAAAATAGGAGAAAGATCCAATGGCAAGATAAGGAATTTGTGGAAAGAAAAGGGTTTAGTGCATGACCTCACTGTGCAGCCATAAGGACTTAGAAACCTCAGATAAAGGGAAATCTGTCAGAAGTTGGGCTGCTTTATAAGATGTCAAGAGGAAGAAAAAAGTTACATTTCTTCACATAAGTAGAAAAACTAAAGTGAACACAAGTCCTGTAAGGAAGAAGCAAAAGACCCACAACTAAGTTCACTATTCTGTGGATGGCACAAGTATCCCTCACTGAACATGTTGCTCTTTTATTCTTTGGACATCAAAATGCTCAGCAGGAACATAGCTTTGATTACTGGGGAGAAAATTACATGAGCAACTGAGAACTTAAAAATCAGTTACAATCTGCAGGGATAGTTTCCTTCCAACTCTTTTTGGAAATATTTGTTATCTTACGATTCACATCTGTAATGAAATTTAGAAAATAGCACACTGCTTGTAGCCTGAAAACACCTGTTCTGTGACAGCCCATTAAAAGTCCTGGCCAGAATAACCAACTCTTGCCCTATTGTCCTTGATCAACAGCAAATGGAAGCTGTCATCAAAAATATTTGTGGGCATAGAAGATGTTTTTTTTTCCTCGTTATTATCTACCATCACCAAGCTGATTTTGTTAAGCAGATTTGGCAGTAACAGCCAGCAATAGCTAATAAATTCAATGTTAGGCTTACAAGCTTCTGACAAATTGTTGGCAGCTGCCTCCTTAAATGCAGGGAAGGGCTCTCTTAGTGTAGGTTGGAAGTGTTTATTTATACCATGCTGTGGGGCTGTTTGCCCCAAATTTGGCTGCCCAGATTTGCCTTCTTTTAGTAGGTGTTGGTGGTGCAATATATGCAGAGGATATAATAGCTGATCAAAGGACGTGGTATCCAGCTACACGAATGATCAGCACAAAGGGATTAAAGTTAGAGAATTCACATATAAGTTATTGCATTTTTACAGTAAGAATAAGAAGAATGATCTCATTTATTAATGCAACATTTGTGGAAAAGATGTAGTTAGCCCTTGCTATGGATTTCTTCGTATTTTATCATGAATGATTTAGGGATTAGCTTTTCTACACTAAGAAGCTTTTAATTAATATAAAAAGGGCTTTTACTGACTTGCTGTTACATGGTGATGAACTTGAGAAGAGACTGCTTCCATAATAAACTAAGAGTCCTCTTAGGATTTCTTCTAGTCTGACTTAAATGTGGAAGATGATGTGCTTAGGGATATTTGAGTGGGCTTTTTGATCTATGCACGGCTAAAAGTCAGTTACATAGAGGTTTTCTTTGGATCCAGGAAACCGATGGAAAGAAATCATGGCAAGCTGAGTGCCTAGGTGCAGCAGATGCACCTACAGCAGATGCACCAGACATCTACCCGTGGAGATATTTGCAAAATCATATCCAGGAACTTTCAGTAGTAAGTGATGCTAAGATGGTATTCAGAACCTGAACAAGCTGAAACTTCACTGTGGAGATAAGTTTAATTTCAAATCCGCAGTTATACAATGGACATGAACACCAAAATATATTAACATAACTAATCTCAAGAACGATACTCAACTTTTAATATTCATTGCACTTTATCGGATCTCATTTCTTTGGAAGCGGAATCAAGAATCTGCCCCAGCACTGGTGTCACCGAGCAGCTGGCAAGCCTCTGTGTGCAAGCCCAGTCAACTAGCAGGCATTTGCGGGTAAGAACTGGTATATCCGTGCTTCAAAAGGAGGGTGGAAATCTGCCTCCTGTGTCATACCGGCCTGGCTAGCCAGGTGCACTCTGTTACTGCCATTATCAAATAGGATGTCACCCTGGGGTGAACAGAGATCAGCTCTCAGGAATCTTCTCCTTTCATTACATTCATTGCCTCCTTTGAGAAATAGTTTCAAATACTGATTTCTCAAAATGTCCTTTCCAGCATGGGGCACACTTAGTAAAGTCAATGCCAAGTGAAGGAAGATGATGAAATTAAACAAGTATGAGATCCTTTTTAACTGGAAAAGAACATCAGAATAAGTCAGAAAGTTAAAGGATTCTGCAGTAAAAATAAGCTGGCATTAAAATGAACAATTTTCTCCTTGAATACAAGACAGATTGAGAAAAAATTGGATTGACTATGTTTCAGTGTCCAACGATGTACAATTGCAGTTTATTCTGGTTTTGTTGAGTCTGGTTGTCAGCAATTTCTATCTCCAAGTGAGTGTTCCTCTCTCCTGTGAGCAAGTTATACAACTCAACAGAAAGACACAAGAAATATAAAGAAATAATTTTCTTCACTAAGCCTACAGCAGATGTACTCACTAAAAAAGTAGAATAATCTAGAAACATATTCTGATACCAAGCAGTAACTCTAAAACTGCTACAGAAAAAAGATCTATTGCTGACAGCTTTTAGCATGACCAACAGAAATATTTAATGTAAATTACTAAATGCTGTCTTGGAAAGTGTGTGGGTGAAGCAACAAAATATTATGCACCAGAATGAACTTACTCAGAAAAATAATGCACCTAAGGATCCCCTTCCTTTTGAACACACTCATCCTGTGCAAGGGAGCTCCAAACCTCAACATACTATGCAATAAGCATCCCCTTTGGCCTGTTTTGGATATGCCTCCTGGTATTATCATGGTCCACTAGTCCTTGTATTGGGAGAAATAGCCAACAACCATCCCTCAGGCTGCCTTTTTAATTCCTCTCTCAGATTTATAGATGACTATCATTTTTCTTTTTCAGGCACCTCTCTTTTAAGCCTTACTCTTGCCCTTGTGTGGAAGCTTACAGAGATCAGATAATTCTTGCTGCCATTCTGCAAATTGCACTCAGAAGGACAAAATCACATGCCGTAGTTAATATACAGGAGAAGCTCTTGGATGGATAAATTCATCAAACATCAGGAAGTTGTTTGCTCTGTCCTTTCCTCTCAAGTCCTTTCCTATTGCTTTCTAACATCCAGTCCCTTGGAGTGAGCCAGAGGTTTTGTAAGAATTGCTGTACCCCAAAGTCCCATTTCTGTGTGTAAGACTTAGCTCAGAGCCCATTAATGGAAGTACCTCAGAATTGTTTTTACTTTATTTTTTCCATAATTTATTATAAGTTTACTAACATTGAATTTCACAGAAGTTTATCTGTTACCTTTTCTCCAACCAAAATACTCCTCTAATTCATCAATGGTAATTACCCTTCTTTTTTAAATTGTCCAGCTGACCAACAATTAAGATAAATTAAGAACAGTTGTTCCTAATAGCATTTATTGCCTCCCTGCCAGACCTGCTGAAGGTACCATATACCCAGAAGGTTTTCTAATTCTGTCAGGTGTTCTTCCCCCTTCTCACAAATATTGTTTTTCCTCTGTCCTTTGGCTTTTCCAAAAGCTGATGACTAGCATGAAGGACACTGCAAAGCTCATGTGCCCATTCAGCTGGGCACAGTGCTCTGTCTTGAGCAGAAAGCAGGTTGGGCTCCGCTGCCCGGCTTGTCAGTTAATTGAATTCTACCCACCCCCCCTTTTTTTTTTTCCCATGACAAATACAATTTTTGAAATATGGGTTAATTTAGTACCAGTTGCCTGATATTGGAGTAAAGAAAAACTTTGCATCCTGCCCTTTTTGTGCACTTGTTTTTTTTTTGAGAGTGGTTCAGACAGACAAGCAGCTCCATGAGCCCCTCGCACAGACAAACAGGTGGTGCCTCATAAATGAACATGACTGCAGTTTTCGGTCTATTACTGTCTTTTGTCTCTGAACCTGCGTATCATGCTCTTCCTCAGTAGGAAGTTGGGAAATATCCATATTGTGATATATATCTTCTTGAAATAATATGGCTGAGTGAAGACAAAATGCATCAGAGAAAGGACAGATTTGAATAAACCCCTGAAGAAAGAACTCTTTTAAACTCTTGGCACTAGCTTCAGCTGGCGGTGTGTAATCTGGATGACATGCAGGTTCTGTGTGCTTGAAGGTGTTTCCCCTGGCACTGCAGCATGACAAGAACAATACAGATGAGAGCAGCAAAAAGGGAAGAAGCCTTGACTGTATTTGTCTTACCTTTTTCAGAAGCTGGGGCAAGGTCAATAAAACTTCGACATTTTTCACCTTTAAAAGAAAAAGAGTATTTTAGGAGACAGAAATTGATTCATTTTGCTCTGTCTTCCCTTTCTGATTGGTGTTTCTGCCACCTCTGTCACCAGAGGTGCTATGGGGCTGCTGAGTTCTCAGTAGCTCTTTCTGCTAATGCTCTGAGTTCTAATTCTGCTCTTTCACACAGAAGGCAGATGTTGACCTCGGATTCCAGTGAACAACACACACATCATCCTTCTGTGGCTGGACTTTCCCTGAGGACTTAAAGACACTTGGTCAGAAGTGAGAAATGCGGTTAACAAAGAGAATTTTTCTCTCTGCCTGTTGGGACCCTGTCAACTGAGTGCTGCTCTTTTCCGAGGGTTGGGACAGTGCTGCACTCTGGTTGGGGTGGCACAGTGCAAGGTGCAGACAGTGGGAAAATACAGGCCTCTTGTCACCAGTTCTGATACTCCCTTTTCCACCTCGAGGATACCCTCTCTACCCCATCAGGATTGGACTAAACCTCCCATGCCAAGAGGCATTCCCAGGGATACAGATATGTCTCAGAGCCAATAAGACAGGTTTTCTTGTGTCATGTTCATAGGCCAGTGTAGTGGCCGCAGAAACCTGGTCACTGCTCTGGAGCTGCCATTGGTAATGTCCTCCTCCCCCCGCCCCCAGAAAAAAGCTGTACTAACATTAATAGCAAATATTTGCAGAGAAAAAAAGTATAGAAATGATAGGGAAAAAAATCTTTTTCTTACCATTACCCAAAAGAACTAATACATACAAAGGAGCCAGGTTCACCCCGGGATATTGGCTGCTCTACAGTAACGTAGTGCCAGAGTGCCCGAGGAGATGGATGTCTGCTGTTGCAGCAGCGAGCTCTCCTGCCACCCTTGAATGAGGCCCTTCCTGCTGGGAAGCCCTGATGAGTGTCCAGCAGACAGGAACCTGGCATCCAAACCCCTCATACAGGCACTGTCCGTCCTGTCCCGGAGCTCTCTGATGGAGAGATCCCACGAAAGCTCCCTTAGCAACACACTGCTGCAGCTGGTCATGCAGTGTGTTCAGTAATTAAAGAAGCATGAGCAAAGAGCATGGGATTTGCTTAAATTGTAGCAAAAAGCAGCTGCAGGAGCTGACAATGGGACAGAGAACTGCTACTTGCCCTAAGTTATATCTTTAGCTTGTCAGAGCTAGATGCAGAACTGCACTAACTATGCCACAGGGATCAGGGCCTCCGTGATGTTCCAAAGGAGCTGCAATAATGTGAACGTGATGTTCTAGAGCGCTGCCACCTTGTCAGTCTTGCAGTGTGTAAGAAAAGGCATGAAATGAGGCAAAATGGGAGAGAACAAGGTCAGAGAAGGTGACTTGGAACACTAGGGTAGCAGCTATTGGAGCAGTCCAGGTGGGATTCTGTTGCTTAGATCTTTGTAAACACTTTAGCAGAGAACAATGACGAAAGAATGAGAAAAGGTTGAAGAATGATGAGAACTTGTACAGAGATGCTTGAGGTGGCAAAACCAGAAAATGACCTTCCATCCTTCCCATTGTTATTCTGAAGGCTACAGAAGCAGGGAGGGTTGCACTAAGAAAGTCCAGAAAAAAAGTGATTTGCTAGATATACAGGAATTAAGTTCCCATTGCATAAAGGAAATAGCCAAGAATCACCTGCCTGCCTGGACTTTGATGACGAGGGAAAATAAAAACGGTAAGTTGTCCTCAATGATTAGAAAAAGAGAAGGCTCTGAAACGTCGCTGAGTTTATGTCCCATTTGCTGCATAGCCATAAAGAGAGGTCAGAGAGCTTCAGGTTGGATGTGAGGAGAAGGATTCAGAGTAAAGACAGGTCTCTGAATCATGATGCCTGGTCTGGAGAGGTAAGTAGAAGCTTTATCTTTTAAGGCAGACTGAAGAGATAGGCCTCCTGGGAAAACACGATGAAAACACATCCCCTGCCATTTCCACTTCTTCCCTGTTCATCCATATGAAACCGAACACACAAATATAGGATCATCTCTTTTTTTTTTCTCTGCAACAGGGACGTTCAGTTGGATTACACTCTGGTAGCTGAAGCAAATCTAGTGCAACTGAAGACCTCATACAAGATTTCTGCTGTACTAATACTACTTCTGAATGTTGTAAAGTAGCTGGCAGATAATAATTACAGCAGGATCTGACTACATAAGTTAGAGTGGAAAAAATGCATTAATAGGTATAAATGCCAGATTGCAAAGTATTCATAATACCGTAAGGCCACATTTTCTTTGTTCACAGCTTTTACTATTCCAATCTGAATTTTCTGCTTCTGTTGAAAATTCTCAAGCCATAAGGAAAAAAGAAGCTTAGGAAGAGGAGTAGACATAACGTGTTTAGCTGTTGGGTTATAGTTACAAAAGAAAGACTCCTATATCACCAGCCGTTAGAGAACAACTCTGCTTCAGAGGAACCACATCATCTACAGCCCACAAGTACTGGACTGCTATTTATGAGCAGGACTGACCAGGACTTCACAGAGTTTTGTTACAACAGGTATCTACCACTATCTAAAAACATCACTTTTGTAGTGCTCGTCTGAAACTGTGTATCAAAAAGCAATGTCAACAGCAGAATTTGTCTTAATAGTAGTATTTATACTGAATTTCTGCTAAAAGAACAAAAATCACAAGTAGGGTCTGAAGATAAAGGCCTTCAAAGCTTGAGTGCCCTTGGACAAATTTTCTGTGCTTCACTTCAGAGGCTTTTAATAGCTTTGGCTTGAACAAACCTGAGGGTCACTTGTATAAAGCCCAACATTCAAATTATGGTTGCCCAAACACTGTGCACTCACTCAGGGAGGGTGTGAGTGAGGGGAGAAAGTCTGGGTTTGATTTTAGAACTATTTTATAAACCCAAGCTTGCTTATAAAGACTTGCTTATTTTCTTATGGAACAAAGTAAGCAGAAGAACAAAAATCATACTGATCCTACCTGCAGACTGGATTCACACTGTCAGCCAATTATTTTGCAAAGGTTTATATTAAATGCTTTGAGGGTCTTATTAAATGCCTGGGGTCCCAGCTGGGCACTTGATCAAACGGCACAAAGTGAAGAGGCAAGTACTTTCCACAAGAACTCGGTATTTAGAAGGTACTGGCTCACTGGGAAGATGGACAGCTTCATCCTTCTTGGAGGACTGAGTAGAGCAATTTGTCTTACTCTGTTTTTCTTTGGTGCAGAAGTCTAAACTTCACCCATCCCCTTCGCCAAGTGTCAAGAATCAGGCCCTGGTTTAGATGAAACTTATGACTATAACAAACTTAGCAGAAAGTATGCTAAGCAATGCATAGCATTTTCAGATCTTTTTTAAACTCGTGTTAAAAAAAAAAAAGTGGTCCATGCTATATCTGCCACAGCCCCATGACACTGGCCCAGGTACTCTGTCTGCCTTGTGGCTATTGGATCCTTTTATCACTGTATATTAAATTCCCTCTGTTTAGGACTCCACCTAAGAAGCATATTGTTTCTGAGCAGGAAATGTATCTTGAGGATGGATGTTTTGACCTTTCCTTCTACTTCTTCAGGCGACCAGAGAGATTATAAAATAATTCCTTCACTCAAGTGCATCCATTCACCAAGTCTACGTGTTTCTTTCAATATGATATGTCACAGGATGACCAATAGCCCGCCTCAAGTAACCAGAGCACTGCATGTCTGCCCGAGGTAATGAAGAGGAATCCATTTTGCCCTTTAAGTCCTTAATTCATGCAAAGACAGCTAAAGGAGGAGGAGATTTTTTACTAGTTTTCCTCAATTATGATTACACAGTTGAAGACTGATTTAGTAAATGTGAGCCATTAAAAAAGGATAAACAGCAAAATGCTGTAGAGATGTTGAAGTCAGTGTGTAATTTTTTTCTGAATAGTAATTAATTATATATACAAACCACTATAAAGTGTTAATCCCTCTGGTGTATTTATGTATTTGGTGCCAGGATTGAGATGAAAAAAGAAAAGTCAAATGATAGCTATGCTGAAATAACAATCTATTGCTGTAATACTATTATTACTTTTCAATTTACTCTTTACAGTTTAAAGCCTATGCTAAATGTGCTGTGTATATAATCTGTTGTTTGTTTGTATGTAAGTTGCTGGAAAATAAAAAGTTCTCTTACAGTTGAAATGAACATATGGAGAAATGCCCTGGCAGAAAGGGGTATTTACTCTTTGAACCTGGGCATTGTCAAGAGGAAAGTCAAGGAAAGGAAGGAGTGTATCAAAGCAAAATACCTATTTCCAAAGAGGTAAGGCAGTCTGTACCAATATTATACCAATATTATATTGGTATAAGCAGAATGCACAGAGTTTTTCACTCTACCTATATGTATCTGTAATGTGGGTTTCAAATGTGATCTGTTACTTTTATTGGCATTTTATCTAACCTGACTTCAAGGTGACTGGCTAGCACTGTCATCCCTCACCGATGGGTTCAGTGAATCTGACGCCATTACTACTGGAAACTTTCAGCAAATACCTGACCCTCTAGCATCTTATCCCTCATAGCCAAAGGAGAACAGCATTTTCTGTCTCAGAAGCTACATAGCCCATTCAGAGAGTTGCAGCTACACAGTGTCTTTCAGATACATTGCAGAGTATCGAGAAAGTCTTTTTGGTCTGCCTGGGTGCCGAGGGGGCTGAGGCACCACAGTATCTGACTATACGTGCCTCATCTGCAGGACTAATATAAAGTGTATGACCAGAAGTTATCCTGAGGAATGTGCATCCTCATCCTTCCTCCACACAGTGTGCTCAGGATGCCTCTTCTCTGAGGAGAGTTGGCTGTAACCAAGGACACAGAAAGCAGGAGTGTCCAGGAGGAGGCCTTTTGGGGCCATGGCACAAGGAACGGCTGCATATTGGCAAGAGTAAGTAAAGCAGGGAGAGGATCACTTCAGGGATCACTTCACTTCCAGCTGTTGATTGCCAGATTGTGCTGGGCTTAGTGCTAAAGCTGTGATTCTGTAGGAACTGCCAAGCAGTTGCTGATGAAGGACATTTCACTTCCTTGTTCCGTGTATCTATTTATCATCCTGTCTAGAAAAAACCTTCCTCTAACTTCAGTGGTAACCACTGATCATAATTTTAGATCATGTTCATATCCTAACATGCAGACATGCATCTTGCTGAGAGCTGAAGATGTCAGCAGTGCTTTCATTTTTCCTCTTAGGATTTATTCTAAGTTATTTTTGGATATCTTGTATAACTGATCTCTTAAGCCCTCTTAAGTTTAATTTTAGACTTGGCAGAGTTTATCCTGCTGTGCTGCCCTTTTCAGATGCTTCTCCTACTCATACCCAGGCTCCTGGAGAGCCTTCAGAGAATACAGCAAAAGCTGGCAACTATGCACTAGGTAATGGATTTAATAAGAGTGGAGGCTAAGATTCCTCACCTTGATAGTCTTGCTCTCATCCGATAGCAGAAGTGATTCTGAGAGAGGAGAAAGCCAAGGAGCAGTCCCTTCTATGCCCAAGCATAGAAAGAGGACCTGGTTTGAGTGCCCTGTACTTCCCTGCAACAGCTGTGGCCATGTAAGGCTTACCTGAAGCCCTCTGGAGCTACCCTTGGGTTTCCTAGGAAGCGACTGTAGATGGTAGGGTCTACAATCTGTAGATTGTAGAATTGTATAGATTTCAGGGTCATGGTGGTCTGGGTGCAGTAACGAGTTGTATGTGTGTTGCTGTAGGGAACCTCAGTCCTCTGTGTGTGTGTGTATGTGTAATCCATTAAGGAACTTCAAGCTGGAACAGGCAGAGATCCACATCTGGAAAGACCCATATCTGAGGTGGTGGGTGGGTAAGGGACATGTGGTCAGGGCATGGATGTTAAACAGACTTAGAGCCCATGCAAATTTTGAGGGATTTGCGTGCGGCAGGCTTGTGCATCCACAGAGGGAAAGGCTGTGCCTTTTTGACTAGGGAGCTTCAAACCCGCTCGGCCGGAGGGGAGTCGGGCAGTGAGCAGCGTCACTGCGGACTGGGACACTGTGGGTGTTTCTGTGGGTGATGGGGGCGGCACCGCTCTGCCCGGTGGGGCTGTGCTGTGTGACCGGCCGCGCTGGCATCATGCATGTGTGCGCACAGGTATATGTCTCATATCATAAATACGAGCTCAGCTGGACCTGCAGAGAGGAACAGCAGCAACTGCCTAGGGAGGAGAGATCCACTGGGTCCTGAAGTCCCCTGGGCTGAGCTCAAGTTTGCAGGAGCTTTGCAGCTGCACCAGCCCACACAACACTGCAAGGAACACATTTGTGTTCCAGCTCTGCAGGGGTTTTGCTGTGGAAGGCTGGCTTTGAATTTTTGTGGAAAAATTTGGGGTCTTCCTGGAGAAAGTTGCATCTAATCCGTGCAAGTGTCAGACCCAGAGGATGAGTGAGAAAGCTGCTCAGTATAGGGTGACGACCTTCCTGCCTCTCTCACAGCATCGAGGTTGTACCTTTTCCTAGTACTCTGCTACTTGCAGTTTTGTGGGATATTCTGACCTCCCAGCTCTTCCCAGCCTATGGCACCTACTTGTCATGAAAATTGTCTCCTGCCTGAAAAATGAAATGCTTTCAGGGAAAAGAAAAAGTCTGTGTAAACTGAACCGAACTGGTAAGGCTAGAGGATGCTGCAGGGATGGGAAAGAGGCACTGCAAGATACTGGCCTCCAAGTGTCCTGTCACCTCAAGTGGGTCAGTGCAAGCACCAATGAGCCCATACAGAAACATAGAGCAGTGCTCAGTGGCCAGTGCCTGGCCATGTCCCTATCCCCAGCGCGTGCAGGCAGTGGCTGCCGGCTTACCTGTTCCTCTAGAGACCTGCTTCAAAGTTGGCCACACTTTGAAGCTGAGCTCCTGCCTCTGTGTTAGAGGCAAATGCTGTTTCTCTTTCCTTCTCCGGGGTTCAAAGACACCCCTACCTTCCTAGCCAGATCAGTAGTTTGAAAGGAAAAGCTAAGAAAGAGAAATGGCTGTTCCATATTCCCCAGATTGAAACCTATCATAAAACTAACCAAGACAGACTCATGCAGCTGTCAGGACTACACAGTGTTTTGGCTCCAGGGCTGTGAGCTACTGCTCCCCTTATGCTGGGCACGCCATCTCATTGCCGTGATGGAACCGCGCTGTGAAAGATCAGATGCAGCTTCCGAAGTGGACACGAGGTGACGTCTTTCCAGAGGCTCATGGAAGCGGTGGGCTCTTGAGAGCAATTGCAGAGCTGTGTAAGGACAGCTGGACGTGTGTCCTAAACAGGCACAGGCTGGATCTAATCCATAGCACCCAGGAGGTATTCAGAGTTCATAGTGAGGCTGTTGTGATAGCAAGGACCAGAAATTTATGTCCTGAGTCATCCTTATTGGCCTATGTTCTTAAAATTCATTCCTCTCTGAGCTAGTGATGAAAGTCTGATTAATAACCAGAGTACCAAATAAAAGAAGCTCTGAAATACTCAGGTTTTCATGTCTTCCATGTAAACTATTTCCTAATATTCTAGTTAAATAATTTGACTTGAGAAAAATGTGATAGTTTTGATGGAGAGGAGGATTTCTGTTACAACTCTACTTTTCATCTTGAAAAAAGAGGGAAAAGAAAAAGCTGTCTGTGTTCACTTACTCTGCATAAATTTCCACGAGTTCAAAAGTACAGTTTTGAAAGAAATTTAATTGTTTAAATTTCATTTAAACAGCATTTCCTTTCAGTAACATGTTGGCTCCCAGCCTACGAAAGACAAGGTCCCCTTTTTTCCCTAACAGGCCTTAACAAGCCTTTATCTCTCCTGTTGTATCTAGAGTCATGTGACTTTGTTGAGGTTCCCACACAATCTACTGAGACTAAAATCATTGTATTTGTCTAAAAAAAGATATAACCCTCCAGGGATCCCAGTCTAGGAAAAAGGATAAGGACTGCAACGTAACTTCAGTGAAATAAAGAACTACATTAGGGGAAAGGCAGGTTAATGAGCTAATTCAGACTGAGTTGTATGAGGTTAATTAAGAAATAAAATATTCCACTTTTGATTAAACTGATCCCAGATGGAGGATTTAATTGAAATTTTTTCTGATGAAAAATCAAATCTTAATCAAACCCGAATGGTCAACTGGATAATGTTGATTTTGCTGGAATAATTATGCTTTCTGGAAAATAAACCACTTGTTCCAGAATCACATTAAATTTTGTCTTGAGCTACAAAAAGAATTGTTTTCTCCCTCTAACAGCTGTCATTCATACCTGTTGTCTATCAACATTTTTCCTGCTTCCAGGTAACATGAGAATTTGCTGTTTGTTCAGCCTCTGCTGAAACAACCTGCAGTGTTTTTCCCTTTGGGGACTGTTTTTATGTCTGAATATTGTAATATTTCTTGTTTTCCATAGGCTGAACCTCTTTGAACTTTCTGCTTCTTAAAGCACAAGAGCGCTGCTGCAGGCTTTCTGCTTTCTCAATTAAGCTCGCTGTGCAAAGATGGAACAAGCACCTTGGTGCTAGTTGTGTCAGAGAGGTAAGTCCATATGTTTTGCAGACTCTGGTGTTTCCTCTCTGCATCCCTGGAGCACTTGTTAGCTGTGCCGGGGGCACGGGTGCAGGCAGAGCGGGGACCGTGCCAACGCGCTTGTGCTAACCCAGAGCATGTGCCATGGCAACTGGGTTTGCTGCACTGAAACTCTCTCTGTTGCGCGAATCTTTCACAGTGTCTGAAAGCAAAACTCCTCCACAGTCTGTTAGCAAATCACGCCTAATTCAAACACGTCCAAGTCACAAGACTCGTCTGATTATCTTAGTTAGACCTGATGGGTTGAGTGGCCGTTTGCCTGCACGGATCTATCGTTCCCTGGAAAATAGCTTGGATTATTGAGTGAATGGGAGAATCAGGGGAACAAGAGTGCAGAAAGAGGCTTTTAATGATGTTTTGTCAAATTAGACCTGACTTTAAGATCAGGAAAGTATGAAACAAGGCAAGCAGTTGTGAGCTGCTTTAAATGTTTACCGAGCAGCGTGGAGAGGTGGGAGTTGTTACCTGCTAATCCAGACCCATCGGCCACACTGTGCTCAGCTCCATGGCCAGAAACCTGTCCCTGGCTTTGAGTCTCATTAGCTGCAGGAGACTCACCCCTTTCCGGTGGTCATTCCGGACAGTTAACAGGAGAGTGGAGGTGGCTCTCGTGTGCGCTGGGTCTGCAGGGACCTCAGAACTAGGGATTGCCCCTTCGTCTGCGCATTTGCAGAGAGCTATGACCCAGCACTCTAGCTAAAGGCAGAGTGAGATGGAAGAGGTGGGGTGATTAATGAAAATACTGCAAAATAAACTAGCTGTCAGAGGGGTCAGTATGTGTGTAAGTAATCACTAAGAGTCTGTAGTCTTGGCTTTAGGAGAAGCCATGTGATTCAAGATCTCCCCTGCTCTCTGCTGATCAGCTGTGGATCTGTGTGGAGGCTCTTTTAACCATGCCTAGGTTTTTCTTCAGAGGACATCCAACATGAGCATTGGATCTGTGCCCTAGCTCCAGCGATATGTAACAGGATAGGGAGAGATGAAAGTCACTGAGAGCAGAGAAGGGATCCTTATTTCACAGGTGGGATCATTCCAGAAAAAGAAGGAAATCAGATTTTAAAGCCAGTGTGTACCAGAGATGGGGAAGAAGGCAGGTTCAGGACAGGGCATAACTCTGGTGGCGTTGCATGGTGCTGTGAGCATAAATCCTGGTATTACAGCTTCAAATATATCCAAGGGATTGCAGGTAAGACCTAAGGCAATTGCTGGAGGGGTGAGGACCCAACGTGGAGTACATCATCCTGTATATTTTCCTTACAGCTAACACTATAACACTATTTCTTCTCTGGCTTGCCCATCTATCTGTCCTCTCTTCTTAGCTGTTGTGTCTCAGGCTCCCCGCTCCAAAATGAACTCCTGCAAGGATCCCTACCCAAAGATGTTCAGCTGCATTTTGCACTGAGGCATCCAGTTTTTCCAGACAAGCTTATCTAACCCCAAGCACAGAAGCTAAGACAACCTTGACCTTCCAGACACAGTCTTTTAAAGGAATATAACCAAGCGGCCTGTATGGCACTCATGCACAGCCCACTGCAAATGAACACCCAGTGGCTGAGGTAAGTGGAAAAATACATACTTTCATTTCATTTTGTGCAGCTTATTTCCAAACTCAGGTCTAAGAGCTTTGCAACTGTCTCAATGGTTTTTGTCTGGTCAGGTGAAACAAAGTGAAATTGGGCTAAAAGAAGGTGCAGTGTGTTTCTTCATCTCTGCAGATCTGGTGAGTCTAGAAATGGTGGAGTGACCAGGCTTCCCAAGCAATTCCCCACATTGTAAGCCTGGCTTATATCCTTCAGCCTGCCACTCCCCCAAATGCAGTCAAATGCAAGGTGGAACATATTAAAGCTAATTTTGTTTGATTGTGCCTATTGTACAGGTCAATTCATGTAATTTTTTAGTAATAATATTTGCTTCTCAGTGTTTACTGCCTTCTGTATCGTTTGCAAAATAGATCAGAAAAGGTGCATATCATCTTTTAAATTACCAGCAGTGATAATATTACACCAAAATGTGATTCACAGAGGGTTCTGCTAGAAGCGGCCTTATTCCCTGATTAATCCCCATTTTGAGATCTCTCAATAAGCCAGTTTTTGATTAACCTAATGTAAATTCTTTTAATTCCATATGAGGGAATTTTTCAAATCAGGATGTAGTATGGTGTTAAGTTAAATATCATGGGGATACTGTGACAATTGACATTCCATCCCATGCTTATTACTATAGACCTGAATGCATTTGCTCTAACCAGCCTGAGAATAAGATTGTCATTTGTATTTCTTTGAAATACAGGAACTGTGTGCTAGTCTTCAGCTTTGAAGTTTATTCAGTTAGCAAGAGACTAGGAGAGCTCCTCAGATGCCTCCTTTAAGACTGCTGGGTGTAAATGGTGAGGATGGGAACATTCAAACAGAAATCAACATATTTTTGCCCATGCCCTGCATGGAGTAACTTATCAAAATAAGGAGTAGATCATTGCCTAGTCCCATGCTTTCTTACTTGCCTGTTATGGGCACCAGCCTGCAGGGATTTTGGATCCACACTTTTATATAACAGATGTTTATACAGCTATTCTATCTAGCAGGATCTGGAGGGCATCTGATCCACAAATCCCAGGGCACCACAAGCACAGACTATCTTGAACATCCTAGAAAGACCTGAAGGTTTGTAAAAAAAAAAAAAAAAAGCAGATACAGAAGCCACAGCTATCATGTACCACAGGAAGAAAACAAGAGTGATCATGAGGATGACTAACCGATCTGAAAACTCTTATAATTAGCTTATATTCCTATGGTCAGGATTATCTTATCCTGTAAGCAACAACCATTTGTTAGGAGGAACTCACAGGTGCTTTTCTGAAATGGACCTTTTCCCGTGTTAGAAAGAAAGGCAAAAATCCATTACCATCCCTGTTATTTAGCCTGGGGGAGATTTCTTTTCTGATCCCAAATTAGATCATCAGCTTAATGTTCAGTGCATGAGCAGACATACCAATTAGATACAGAGAAGCTGTAATAATGCTAACAGCAGCAAAGCATCCTCCTTGCATACTGTCTCCAGCTGTAGCCAATTTCTGATGCTTTAAGAGGAGGCATAAAACCCTCCAGAAGACACGATATGCATCAAGCAGGCAGCTAATTCTCTCCTGGCTCCCACCAGCGACCAGTGGAAACCCTGAAGCATGGATGTGATATAGTATAATATAAACATGGCGTGAACAAAGGCAGTCAAATGAAGAGTGCTCTGTTCAGAGCTCATTAAGATACCAACAAATCAGATATGCAGGACTCACTCCAAGCTTCCTCATGCCAGAATCATTCCTCTTTCTTCATAGAGTTCCTTAATAAAGTATCATTTTCAGCCCATTCATTTTTTTTCTCACATTGCCCTCTGTGGAGGTCAGGTATACAGCCTCACTTCCTGGGAACCTTTCTGTGGATATTCACTTTTTTTCCTTAGTGGCAAATTAAATTATTTGGTCCTGAGTGCCTGCCTTTTACTTAAATTATCATATTCTTTTCTTGATGTTAATCCTGAAATATATAAAAAAGGTACCATTATATTTCCCCTTGATCTTCAATTTGTTAGATTAAATAAAACCCATTCTTCCATTTTTTTTCTTGAAGAAAATACTCTTTTCCTTAAATTAATTTGCAAATCCCACTCTGTATCTGTTTCCTACCCTACCTCTCTTTTTTTTTGCCATAACTAGCATGATGGTGTTAATAAGGTGCACAGGTGTTACCCATGTCTTTCATAACAATGTGGATTTTTGCCTAGAATAACACCTTTCCTTTATATAGCAGCACTTTGGCAGCTTATAGTCACCCCAGAGTCAAAGCTCATAACTTGCTTCTTATTTTGTTGCCTGTAATTGATAAGTTCCTGTGATCACACATAGTTTTATGCCTTGGCATCTGGTGCTTTTAAAATTGATTTTATTCTAGTTATTTGAATACTATTCTTACTAATCAGACCATCTTATCTTTTTTTGGTATGCAGAGATACCTCTTCTGAAAGCTGATATTCCCAAAGTTTGTGTCAGAGCATATGTAATGAGTGCATTGAGGATACAATTGCTGTCTCCAAATTAAGACTTCGTGTTGGAAGCTTCAGCTTCCTGGCCAGATTTCTCTTCTAGCCAATGAACAGGGCAAGTAATTCCAGGTTCCAGTTCATATGACATCAGGAGGAACTTAGACTTCCCCAAAGGTACTCGTTATACCTCCCTGATTGTATGGATGATGTAGGTCCACATCATCCACAGACATCCACATTTGTTAATGTCCACAGGTTTATTGTGGGATTCACCTTTACTTCTTTTTCCAAATAACATTAATTGTATTCCTAGATTCTTTATATTCTATGTGATTAGATATCACAAATCACATAGTGATAACTAGATCAGGCCCAAGATCAATTTTGAGCATCACTGGAGCTAATTATCCATATTTTGATCCTTTCTTTTTTTCATATTACTTGCCACAACCTCCTTGTTAGACTGTTCTGTAACCTTTTTACAACTTCTCACCATCATAATAATATAAGGTAAAATATGCACAGCAGATTCACACATAATGTCTACCTATCTCAGTGTCTTCTTTCTATCATCAAATAGTAGATATTTAAGGAAGGGCAAAAGAACAGGGTGAATATGGAGTGGTTCTCTCCTGACATACTCTCTCTTGATATACCCCATATCTGTTTGGTGGTTTCCTGGTCAGCAGTTGAATCCAAAACATTGCATTAATAACACCATCAGGTATTTTACTCCCTGTGCCAGATAATCCCTAATTTTGTCCTTCTCAATATTTCATAGCAGGGAGCTGCACAGAAGAGAGTATTCCTTTGTCTGTTGTGCTCCCCTGTTCTTAGATGATGGAAGTACTGAAGAGTATTTCTTGCCTGATCTCTATCGTTCCCTATCAGTCCCCGTCAGTGCCATTGCTCTGTCTGTTGTGTCTCAGGCTTCTTTCCAGTCTGAAGAGGCTCAGGCTATTTAGTATCCCCTGATGTGGAAGTATGTCTATATCTATCACTACATTGTTATGGTTCTCTCTGCTGTCTGCAGTTCTTCTGTAAAGAATTTTCAGCAGGGTACTCCATCAAATGCTTTACATAAATCGAAGGTGACTGGGTCTAATGCATTACCCTTGTCTAAGAAACTATTCATCTTGTTAAAAGATCTACCTTTGATAAAATCCCACCTTTGATAAAACCCATTTGTTGCTCTGTACTGACTACTTTTCCCATCTCTCCTAAGCTTGCTGGGTCAAATGGCCTGTATCTTTCTTTTCTTTTTTTTTTTTCTTTTTTCCCAGTCATCTTGGAATATAGCAATGTACAGATTCATTACACATCCTTGCTACTAAAGTTGCATTTTCATGTGCCAATTATTTCAGCAGTCTCAGGTGAAAATTATACAGGCCCCCTGGGTTCTGTTCCTCTATCACAGGAAATTGTATCTTAAACACAGAGCTCTGCCTCCTCAATTCCTTTTACCCACTCTTTCCTTCCTAAACAATTTCTAACTACCAATTTCTACATTCCAGTCATGCAGATAGACCTGCCAGGTTTCAGTCATGCCAATTATACTACATTTCTCATAATTCAGCAAGAATTTCCCATTCCTCTTGCTTTTTAATTACATACTCACAAGGTGCTCTTCCTCTGCTCCTCTCCCCGGACTGCCGCCCCGCAGTGATTCACATATGCTCATTATCACATGAGGGGAGAAGGGGGATGCAGAATTGCTCTGTATCTGTGCAAGTGTGTGTCAAGTTCTTGTTTTTATTACAGATCTATCAATTTCTGCAGGATGCACCTCTTGTTCTCTGGCTCCTACTGCAAATGAGCATTTAAAATCCATACTTCCCTTTGATGCCTCCTTGCTTTGCATGTAAATTCCATTCTACCATTTACTCTCTAAAGGATGCTAAGGAATATGTTATAAAGTGAATGCAAAAAGTTACAGCCCCCTTGTCCTGAAAACACAGTTCAAGCAAGCAAAACAAGCCTAGGTGTATACTCATTCTGAATCACCCTCGCTTCTTAAATATGGAGCATGGTGAGCAGCGTGGTTCATTTAAGGGAATAGTATTGTTAAATAGCACCTAAACACCTGCTTTTCTTTTACTGTTTTTCCCTTTGAATATGGAAGTTATTACTGAGATTACATAGAATCACAGGATGGTTGAGGTTAGAAGGAACCTCCAGAGATCATCTAGTCCAACCCCCTTCTCCAGCAGGGACACCCAGAGCACGGGGCACAGGGTGACATCCAGGTGGGTTGGGAAGATCTCAGAGGAGGAGCCTCCACAGCCTCTCTGGGCAGCCTGTGCCAGGGCTCTGCCACCCTCACAGGAAAGAAGTTCTTCCTCACATGGAGATGGAACTTTGTGTTTCAATTTGTACCCATTACCCCCTGTCGTGTTACTTGGCACCGTGGAGAAGAGTTTGGCCCCATCCTTCCTACTTTCTCCTCTCACATACTTATACATATTGATCAGATCTCCTCTCAGTCTTCTCTTCTCTAGACTAAACAGGCCCAGCTTGCTTAGTCTTTCCTCATAAGATCGACGCTACAGTCCCTTAATCATCTTGGTCACCCTATGCTAGACCCTCTCTAGAAGTTCCACATCCCTCTCATACTGGGGAACCAGAAGTGCCCACGATATGCCAGGTGTGACATTGTTTCTTCATTAGGAATTAAAACAAGACATGAGTTAGCATCAGTGTTCTCCTCTATTAGCAATCAAAGTAAACACTCTGATAAGCAAAATCTGCTAATGTGCTGTTACCTTTCCCAACTCTCAAACTCTTCTGTCTGTATATGGCATTTTATATCCATAACAACTGCTTGAATTTTCTCATGTCATGTATGTTCATGAGTCACAAAATACACAAGCTACTTTACTAGTGGATCACTTCCTGACCGGCTGTTATTAGCATATCACCTATCTGGTGCCCTATGTCCAGTACGGACACAACACAGACCTAGTCTGCAGGTTGCAAGTGAGACGTGCACTAGTCACCATGCTAGGAATGAGGTGATAGAGGGCTCGTGTTGGAGGCACCAGGCCAAAGCCACGGAATTCTCCGTCAGGAACCAGACACCGTGTGCCCAGTGATGCTCATACTTGTGACTGGCAGAGCCACAGAGCTCTTGGGGTAGGTGTTAGCTTTATCACCTCCTAGAGACTAGACTTCTCTCATTGCTCTTATGCTCCATGTGGGATCCAAAGCACTGACCCTGCTCTGAAAGGGAGAGTCTTTATCCTCTTTTTACTAGACTGGGATTCAGCATTCCTGAGTCGAGAATTAGATTTTTTTGGCTAAATAGTTATATTCTACTGGTGGGTGAGCCCTATATCTGCTCGAGTCCCTCTTTTCCCAGAGGGAATTTGCAATCATATTTCACAAGGGACAAGTGCTTTCATCTTCATTACCAGCCTTAGACTTAGTGGATAAAAATAAATTTTAGATTCACCAAATAATCACAAGAGCACTTCCTCTCATTCAATCCCTGTAAGAGATGTCACAGTGATACCTAGAATCCCTCAGCAAATAGAAGGCCCATTTTACATGTACGACATGATTATTACACCTCTACATCCAGAATCTAAATGGATATTTCAGTAGGAGATGATGATGCTCTTTTTTTTTTCATTGTAGCATAAATGGCATTTTAAGGTGGAGCCCAGCCCCTTCAGCTGGTTGGAATTCTGGAAATATTGTCCTCCTTTTGCTGTCAGGACTGGTCCTGCTGCCTCTACACCACAAGTTCTGCTCTTCAGCATCTCCAGTGCAGAGCAGGGAGCTCTTGACAGTGCCCTCAGCCACAGGGAGAGGAAAATCAAAAGTCTGGTGGGTAGAGGAAGAAAGTGGCTTGGAGCTGGGAAGGCTGAGAGTCCCTGGAGGGCTTTGTGAGCCCTCCACTGTTGCTGGCATTGCAGGTGGGATTCACATTGCCTGTCTTCAGCCATCTGTGGTGAAGAAGGAGCCACAGGGCACAAGGTGACAGTCGACTACAGAGCACTTACTGAAAGGATGCAGCAACTGGCTGCATGCAAGTTTTTGACATCAGATGAGGGTTAAAAGAGGAGTGTTTTAGTATGTGTAGACTGTTTAGAATGCTGCTATGTGTAAGGGACATGGGGTATCAATGTACAGGACAAGCAGGATTCAAGAGCCTGGAGCACAGTGTCAGCAGCATGTCAAGTTTATTAACAATAGTACTTAGGCTACAAACAACAAGTAGGTGTGATTGGTACATGGGCTGTGTGACTGTCTTTATCACCGAGAGCACAGGGAGCTGAGGAAGGATGTTGTGATGATGCTGAAGCTCTACGGAGCGAGTGGCTGAGAGCATCATAAGCACAGAGAGCATTTAATGATGGTATTGAGGCTAGATCTCCTATGCTGTGGCCATTTTCAGTATGCTGTTGACAAAGCTGCAAAAAAAAGGTGCTTTTGACCTTCCGGAGTGCATTCGTGCTAGTGATTTGTTTAACACCCTGCTCTCCGTGTGTGTGGTTAGTGCTGGTTTCTTGACATGCCCATGGCACCCTAGGCAGTGTGCGACGTGTGATGCAGGTCGGTGGGCAGCAACCGGGCTGTGGGCAGCACAGCAAGTGCCCGGTATTAGTGCCCAGCTGCTGTGAGGAGCCTGGGGCTTGTATGCACGGCAGGAAAGCTGTTGGATTGGGGCTGGCAGGTGACTTGCTGCCTTTCACCTCAGATAAATCGATCACCCGTCCGGCTGCAAAAGGCCATGACAATATAGACAGTCCGGCATTACAAACCAGTCAGTCCAGGTGAAGACCTTTTAGGGCATTTCATGCTGATTTTTATTATGATTTTGTAATATTGTTCTTGTCCTTACCAGAGAAGATATGATAAATCCTGAGCAAGGCAACATTATGTCCCATTATGCCAACATTATGTCTAGTGGCTGGTCGCTCCTAGATGGCTAAATGAACAGGTCCTTTCATCAAGTAAACAAGGATAAATACAAGCAGGCACACAGGTGGCTGCTGTGCTTTCTGCTGCTTTCACCATAACTTTCGAGATCTGGCTTTCAGCTTTCCCCTAGAATCACCCACTACAGAAGTGCATGGTTTACCTAACGTGGATTAAATCAATATAATTTTCTTCTCCCACAGAGACTTGAGGATTCAGACTGGATTAGTCACACTGTTACAAAGTAGCCTAGACATAAAGCTCAGCTTGAAAACCTTGCAGTGTTGCCCAGGAATGTGAGGATATTTTCTCTATCCCAGAGAAAACTCTCAAAAAGTGCAAAAAAATTAAGCTGCTCTTCTGGGCAGCTGTGGCCTGAACTCATTTTCAAATCAGTAAGACAAACAATCTTTTTTTCTGAACTTTTTAACATCAATAGGGTTGCTTTGCTGCACATATTTCTGGAGGCGGTGTTTATTGACAGTGCCAAGCTTGGAGTTCCTATTCTTGCATTAAATTGAGTTGCAATGACCACCTAAATTTTGAAGCACTAGCCTCCAAAATACCCAGGGAGATACACAGCACCTTGGGATGAAATGGACTGTGAGCTGCTAGTCAAGTTTGCCCCACTTTACAGTACATTTTTATAGAGCAGTTTTGCCTGAATCCTGTAAATTTCCCTTTATCGGTACCAAGAAGCCTGCTGCTGAGACAGAAATGATTCTACCTTCACCAGATTGGCACATCCTTTTCAATGCTGTTTTGGGACAATAATTTTTGCTTGGTTCAGGGCAACACAGGCTTTTGTTGTTTCCTGATATACTGTCCTAGAGATACAACCCACAGACAATTCCTCTCCTCAAGGAGCGTTGAAGGGCCAGCTCCCCGACTTACTCCTTGAATGAAGACAAGAAACACAGAAACAGCCCAGCACTGGCTGTTCCTGTCACTGTTCCAGCACTACACCAGCCATCAGTGTCCCTGTCATACTGTATCGTGTCTGTAAACTTCATTTTCTAATCACACAATCTAGAAAAAAGGTCATTTGAAGCAGAGTGGGGACACTGGGGCTATCGGGCAGCACTGGGGTAGGACTGTCAGTGTGCTGAGCCTGAGAGCAGTCCCGGCCACCTTCCTTCCATCCTCCAGCGGTTCTTGTGCTGCTAGGTGCCAGCATACAGCGATGTGCTGATGGGCTGGGGAGATGCCTTCTCTGGCAGCTTGCAGCAAGTAAATGGCTGAGCAGGGAACAAAAAATGGGCTTTCTTGTGCTCAGTCCTACCCTTTTAACTGCCATTTCTGTACCCCACTCCAGTAAACAGAGCAGTTAGGCACACGGAGTGGGCAGTGGGTAGTCATTTCCTTAAGGGATGCAAGAAAAGAGGAGGTCTGGGCTACAGCCTGTGAACTTTATGCTTTCTCTGTTAATCAGAGTGCTGTGCTCTGTGTTATTTAGGGGACAATTATAATTAGCTTGGTCGGCTGCTAGCACCTCCATAAAAACTAACAGCCCCTGTCTTTTGTGTGCTCCACGGAGCAGTTCCCAAAGAGAAGCACTGAACTGTCTCTGGCTGCAGCGGCAGTGCCGGGTAGCCCATATTGCTTGGCTGAGATTCGGCTCAGCACAGACTCTGCACCAGGTGAATAGGCAGATCTTTGCTCCTGTTGGAAACAGGTTGCTTTTGCACAAAGAACTGCTAAAATTCTGCCTCTCTCTGCAGGCTGAGTCTGCTCTGCGATACAAGACACAGCCGCTCGCCTGTGTGTTTATTGCAATAAACCGAACAGAAAGCAACACAAGCTGGAAGGAAGTTGTTTTACACTCACCGGCAGCATTGATATTTTCCTCACAGGAGTACCAGATTCCGGTGTGGAAATACCTGAAGAGGAAGCGGTCATCTCCCGTCTCCCAGCTGTAGTGAACCACATTCTGGTTTGTCTCATTGGCAGTCTCATTGCCACTGTAGTTGAGGCAGTTCGTCTTCTTCTCTTTCCCACAGCTCGGCTTGGGGACCCTCTGTGTGCCCTCGCACCAGTGGGTCGTGATAAAAGCTGTCGTAGAGAAGAGGAGAGCCATCAGATTCAGACTCACTGCTAGAAGGGCTCTGCATCTTCGATTTGTCTTCATGGTAAATCCGCCCTCCCTCCCCCTCCTGCTGAGAGAAGAAGTCAAAGGGTTTGGGGTTTTTTTGTGTGTTTTTGTGTTTTTTTTTTTGTTTTTTTTTATTGGGGGGGTGGAGTTCAAAGCCTCTCACGATTCAGAATCCAGTTTTCCAGGGAGCAAAACTCTCCGCTTCTTCCAGTCTGCTGCTGTAGCGGCGAAGGAAATGCTGCAGCCAGGCTCCCATTCTCCTCCTCACTCGAAATCCTGCCTTTGTGTGTTAGCGCTGCAGCTGCAGGCGCGGGAGAGCTGCTGTCCCCGAGCAGTCCGGCTGCCTCAGCGCGCCGCGAGGGCCACGGCAGCTCTGGCTCACTGTGAGCGCAGCGAGCGAGTGAGCATCTGCTTGGGCAGCGCACATGATCCCGAGGGGCTCCGCGGCTTCCTGCGCCGGGGGACACCTGCAGGCTGCAGGACTCGCTGTCCTCAGCGCCCCACGCGCGCCGCCACTCCGTTCGCTGCCACGCGCCGCGGCCACCCCAGGGGCCACTGCATCACACTGACGGTCTCTCGCTGCGGGGAGGCGTCACATCCAGGTCTCCTGAAGAAGCCGTATCTGTCCCATGAAATGCATTGTTTTATAACAGAGGATAGAAATTTGTCCACAAAAAAAAGGAGGGATTGAGGGCTACTTCAGTGTTTCTTCAGGCTACTAAGTGTAAATGAGGGGGCTGTTTCTGCTGCCAGTGCAGCAGTGTAATTCTCTGTCTTCTGGAAATCAGCACAGCCCCAGAGGAGTTCATATTTAAAAGTCTGTAATGAATAAAAAGCGTGTTTTCCACCATAGCAAGCGGAGCCCCTCTCCAGGCACGGCCCACGCAGGTGTTTGGTTTGAAGTGGGTTTTCATGACGCTTCTGGCTTGTGTGGTGGGACAGAACTAATTAAAACAAGTGCAGGGAGTGCTCAGTAATGTCCCCTTCCCAGGCAGACCAGCATTGCCCCATCTTGTTGACATGCTGACTCTTACAGTTGCTGACCATTTCCATGCCTGGTCAGAGCTGTGTGATGAGCACTGAGCGCTGCGAGGAGGCGGGATACCCGATGTCAGTGGTGATACACTCTGTAAGACCTGCACCCACGTGCTGAGGCTGGCCACATTTGTCACACAGTATTGTTTTTGTCCCCATATTAGATGATAATTTTTTTGTGGAGAACAACCTGTTCATCGCATCCAACCCTTGGACTGGGCAATAATTCCAGCTTTTCAGATGCCCTGCAGGGCCTGGTGGCCTCGCAAAGCGGCGTCTCCTCAGCAGGCCACTGCGTGAGGCTTCAGGAGCCCCTCTGACACGCTCCCATCACAGGTAACCACAGGACTCTGCGCTATGTTTTTGCTGGTGTCTGTCCTGCATGTCTGCTTCCAAATGTGCGTTGAGAAAGTTTTCACTTTTTATACAGAATCATTTGGTTCTAGCCTTTTTTTTTAAAAAAAAAAAAAAACTAAAAAGGTCGAAGTAGATGCTAATCTTTGAGAACAGCTGAGAACTTCCCAAGATTACAGGAGCAGCCTTGTGCAGCAGATACTTCTCGATTCATGTGGCCTTCATATGGCTCATTCCTGCCCATACACAATGATGCCTCCTTGACACCAGATATCTGCAGGGGCCTGTACAGGAGGATGACACCTGTGCACAGTCTTTCTTGCACTGCAAGAATGATCTCTACTCTCTTGGTGTTCCAGTCCCTTCAGCATTTCACCTTGCAAGCTACTCAACATTATCTGGTTGGTTTTAATTGCATGTAATATAGATGACAGTTATTTAGAGGATGACAGGATTATTGCTGCAGTGTTTTTCTTGTTGCAGTATAATTCACTTAGAAATTTTTAATTTCACACATTTCACTTAGAAATGGATCTAGATGTTCCCAAGCGTAATCTACCTGTTTAGAGAATTAAATAATGAACTTTCACCTTTGACAAAATACCTTCACAGGGATCTCGCACTCTTCGCCTGGATTATGCTTCCAGCAGCTGTCAATATCTGACTCCACACTTCACTAAGTGTGAATACATATTTTTACAGGTCTTTTCTCACAAATCTTCTCTCTCGACTGCTCCATGGCTTGTGTTTTCCGGTCCCAGGAACAACTTCGTGACACACAATTTCTCCTACTGGGAGATGGGCATCAACAGCTTTTATTGTCTGTGACAATATTGTCCTAACTGCTTCAGAGATTTTGTCTTCACTCCTAATCCTAACAGAGTCTTCTATATCTATTCCTCATTATCTTCTTTGCTTTTGCTTTTTTGGGGGGGCTGACAAGTCTGTTGAGAACAGGGATAGTGACAATATGGGAAAATAAGGCAGCCATTTAGTTTCTTTTGTGATGTAGAGTTTTAGAATCTCAAGAGTTTTAAAACATTCAGCACAAAGTAAAGCATGGTGAAAGTCAGGCTTTTTCTTATGTGAAAGTTTTTCTTCTTCCAGACAAAAGTCAGCTTTTTTAATTATTGGACTCCTATGTCTGAATTTGTTAGGATTTATTGGAAAGAAGGAAAATAGTCTCTGCTGTACTCATGGTATAATGCCCCAACAATTTCTCTTTATATAATCTCTGTTTATCAGATTTGGTGTGTATAAAAATGGAAAGATCATGCATGTGTTACAGAAAGCAGTTCAGATGCCTGGATTAAGTTGTATTTATGTGGTATTATCTTTAATAGTAAAGCAGAAGGGTTTGAATGTTATAGAGAAGTCAGCTTTATATTGCAACTACAAAAACCTCTGAAGTAATTTTTGAAGCAATAGCTTTTCTCTCATGTTTAGAGAAAAACTATCTTCATGGGTAATAACTAACCATCTTTTCTTTTATTATTTCCTGCTGGATCAGTGCAAATTGTTATTACTCAGTATTTACTTGGGAACAGACAGAATTTGACTCAGAGGATTTAAAATATTGATAGCATTTGCAACGGCACTCTTTTAACCAGCTGTGTTTTTCACTAGTTTTAAAGCACAGCAACATTCCCTAAAGTGAGGAAGCCCTTCCTCTGGGTCCCTCAGTGACGGCTGTGGTCTGATGAGCTTAATTTGGTTACTCATTTGGTGCAAAGAGTGTCGAGAGGCTTCCTTCTATAACGTTGTCTACAGCATTCACTGGACGAGGCTTCCTAGTTTCTCCTGGAGGGGGACCTCTTCTGGTACGTTGTCTACTCAATTCCTCCCCACTACGGAGCCACATAATTCCACCTCTTCAACTCATTTGTCATGTGAATGGCTCAAAATCAACTTCCCTAGGCAGAATTTTTCTCCTTGTACATAGATGTAGGCTATCTGCAGAACTTTTTCTAGTTCTCTTCCTATTTGGAGTTCCCTCTTCCTCTCGCCTTATTCCTGCCCAGTGTGCTTCTGTTGGAAGCACACTGGCCACTGTTTAAGTCACTCAACTGGTTTTACTTGTATAACTGGAGAAGGATGGTGTAAGGGTGGAAATGCTCTACAGTCCTCCTCTAGATTGTGACTATAGGTGATCACTGATACAGTTTTCCCATTCCATATCAAGGTGACCTGTTGCTGTTTTCACTTCATTTGATAGTTTTACCTTTTTTCTTTTATTTTTCTCTCAGTGCTCAGTTTCACCCAAATTAGCAGCAATTATCCTCAGTTCTCCGAGCCTATAGGCTGAGCCGTAGATTGACCCTATAGATCTGTGAGGTGCTGCTGAGACATTACTGATTTTCTACACAAGCCTCAAGTGAATTGACAGTCTGGCAATGATAGATTTGAGGGTGGGCTGAATATTGATACCAGATGAAATCCTGATCTTCAGTTTAACTTTGGACTTTACTAAGGACAAGCCTTCCGTGCACACTGCTTCTGGGAGTTGAGTCAAGCATAACAAGATTGCTCAGGAAATTTTTCCTGCTCTTAAACTGACCAGGCAAAAAAATGATTTCTGACAGTATTGTAGCCAAAGGCCTTTAGCAATCTGGACAGCAAGCAAAGCAATAAAAACAAACTGTTGGCTCTTTTCTATACTTGTCCCATAACTAATGCTACATTTTCCTTGACCCAGTGTCGCTCGCTGGTATACAAGACATTTCTAAGTTCTCTCTTCTAAGTAGTTGTTTTGGATATTTTAATCACTTGTTGGTGTTGCTCACCATATCCTTGACACGGTAACTACATCATTCACACTACATCTGTAGATATTCTTTCTGCTGATGACGAATGGTGTCTCTGCAGCTTGCCTGAATTGCAATCTGCCCCAAACAGAGGGTCTCTCTGTAAAATCTGTGTGATCGATGTATTTAGCACACAACTGGTATGCGAAAAATTTGTATTCATCTGGTATCTGTGTTTAGTTGTTTCAGCAGCTGGTGGAGAGAGATTAACAGAAATGACAGATTTTAAACAAGTTCATGCTGTAAATTATGGCTCAGAGTCTTGACTGACTAGCTTGCCTGGAAAGGCAGTCCTTCTGATGCAAGGAGGACTTAGGCATCCTAAGCTTAGGGCATCCTACTTACAACTGAAAAAGAACAGATTTTGTCTGAGCATAGCGATAAGCTGAGAGATAGAAGATGCTCTCCAAGAATTGTCTGACATGAGAGATGGCTAATAGGAGTGAGGGATGGCTAGTGGGAGTGAAGGGTAGATACATGGAAGGGAGGGACAGACAGAAAGAATGAGAGATGGTCATGCCTGAGCAACTAGGATGTTCCAGGGACCATTCTTAATAGACCATTTGCCTGTGACCATTTATTTTGGAAAAATAAGGTCTACCATCATGTCTCCAGAAGCCAGGGCATCCTGCTGACCCATAGGAGCACTCTGGAGGACAGAAGAGCTGGGGTTTCCCCATGCCCCGGAGTGGTCCGCCGGCTGTCAGGAAACAGGTTGGGCAGTTGCGGCACTGAGGGCAGCACCAGAGGGACTGCAGTGGAGCAGTATGAGCGCATCTGCAGCAGTTACTTTAGCTGTTGTAAGGGCTTGTGCCCAGTGCAAAGATGCAGTCCTGCTCTACCTGAAACAGAGTGGTTTTATAACCCTGTGTGATGGCTTTTATTAAACTGCATTGCTGATTTATGGGTAAATAGGAAACCTTTCCCCATTCACAATAGGTCTCTTTCTGACATAACGGGTTCTTGCTCCCTGGACACAAATTTCATTCTTTTAGTTGTTATAAGAGGTCTTGGTATCCTACTTTCGACCCTGAAAGAGAAATCGTTCTATCTTGGATTTACAATAATTATTTCCTCAGAGTCAAAATGCTGACTGTTGGATTAGATTCAGATGAAAGTTTAATTAATATTTGTTACTTTTTTGAGGTTAACTTTGCTGAGATACATTTAAATTATTTTAAGAAGTTACAGGCTCACCTAAGCAGAACTCTAGAGGCAGAATTCACATTCTTTATTACTAAAATTAAAGAAGCATTCTTGCACATCAAAGCCTTACTGGCAGCTTGTGAGCTTTTTAATATTCATAGACTCCTTGGCCTGGCAAAACAGTGGCCCCAAGAGATGATAAGGATAGCAATATTGAGAAATGTCAAAGGGCCATTATACAAACATGCCCTTTTATAACCCCAGACATCTGATTTCCACATTCATGTGAATTTATATATGGTCATATTCCACTGTGCATTTGCAGGTGCCTCATCAGCTAACAAATGAATTTGTTTTTACTACTTCCATTTTTTGCAACATTACTGTAGGGTCACACCGACACTACCGTAGATGATCAAAATCTTCTGAGAACATATTGACCTTAAAATCGTTGCATTGTAGTACTTCAGGCTAAACAGTGAAACTGGGATAGATTTAATGAAAATTTCACTTCTTCCTCAGATGTGAGCTTTGGCTTAAATGCTGAAATAGATTTTTTCCTCTTATTATCAATATAATTCTATGAGAAAAACCTAGAAAATTTAAGTGATTATAGTTTTCAGTTTCTGCCTCACAAAGGAATAAACCAAGTACATTTAGTAGCATTTACATGAAGACTATTAATCACTTATTAATACGTTTGTAAATCTTATTGTCATTGCTAGGATTTGACTATATGCCCAGACATTTGTAAGTAATAGAATATGATCTTCAAAGAGGGGTGACTAGGCAGATTTGAGTGAGGTCTGTATCTTGGGATTCATTTTCTGCATATTCTCTCTGGAGAATCTGTGCCTTGTACAAAATGCATCTGAGGAATTAGGCTCTACTGGAGCTAAGCAGGAAAGGCTACTTACGTATTCTGCACAGAGAAGGCTGTTGGTGGGACCACTCTGACTGGCATCATTGAATAGGACCAATTTGTATTATTTTGGTGTTTTTACTTTTTTGTCATTACTGAAGAGAAAATAAATTCCAGCGCCACAAATGCACATTTCAATAAAGACAGGATCATTAACAGGATAACAAAAAGGGCTCTCTACACAGAACAAGCATTCAGTGACTCAGGCTAGCAGAAGATTTGGATTTCAAGATCAAAATATTCCCAAATATCTCTCAAGTCTAGAAATAGCAGAAGTAAGAAACTAAGATTCGCAGAAGGGACTATTTAAATTTGCACAGACAAGAGCTCTAGCATACCTATTTACTGACACAGATGTTTATCACAGGATTGTTGCCAAGAAATGTATGAGTTTATAATGGAATATTTAAAATCAGGCTTTGGATTCTGAGGGATTGGATCATTCTTCCACACCTACCGAGCTGTGGTGGTTGCACATACCCCTAGGCCATTGCAAGTGCAAAGGAATGCAGCATCAGTGTGGATTAAGTTGGGCTGAATAACCTCCTCTTTGCGGTGCTGTGTGAATGTACAAGGAAACACCTGCTGTGCTGTAGCTGGCAAATGGGATGAGGTCTGTCTGTCTGCAGGTAGTTGTTTACCTTGCTGATTTCTGAATCTGAGCTGTAGTCCAGAGTCAGTTCATAGAAACACAGACTTCTAGACTGGGAGTAAGTATCTGAGATGTGGCAGCTCTGCTGGGCTCCTGTTTGGCCCCGTGGGCTGTAAAGAATGGAGCATGTTGTCACATATATTCCTTCTCAACCACTTCATGATGCCGTGTGCTTCCCCTGGCAAGAGAAGTGGGCTTGAGCCAGTGCACTTTGAGCAGACCGGCCTCCGAACACCAAGGCGTCAGAGGTAGCATGGGACTCCGCAGAGTGACGAGGACTGTGTCGAATTTAACAATGACTTTATACCAGATGGCAGAAGAGGGAGTCAAGGCCAGGCCTTGGCAAGGAGAGCGGAAATATAAACCATCAGTCTGTCTGGAGAGCAGCAGGAGGGAGGAGATATATGAGCAGCCTGGAGGATGAGCAGGACACTTGGAATGAAAGCACAGCAGTGAAGAGACAGGCATTACACAACCAACAAGTGGGAGGTAGGTTTGAAAACAGGGTATTTGCAAAACGGTAGAGTTGCAGCAGGCTTGTAACAAAAGTCACCTCTGTAGGACCACATGAACTCTTTGGCCCCAGTAAAGGGGCAAAATGAAACAGAAACTGCTCAAAGACCATGTGCAATCATCTTCTAGGAAACAAAATGGGAATAAAGCTTGCAGGAGGAAAAAAGCTCAGCCTTAGCGTAAGGACTCTGGCCTGTTTAGCTCAGGTGTCTGCGGCTGTACCTGCCGGTTGGAAGGTGATTGAACATCCAGTCTTTCTAAGCCCTTCCCTGCATATGAAGTCCACTGAGATTCCATTATGGAACAGTTTCCTGCAAAGTCTCAAATAGTGAACAGTCTACCTCTCCACTTGCTTTCCAAGGCTGTATTCATCAACTGAAGTGATCCCTAATTTTTCTACCATGTGCTCCAATGAGTGGCTCCGACTCATTGGAGATCCCATTCAAGACTCACAGAAGTCTATAAAACAGTTTGAACAGCTTTAGTAAATTGGAGAGTATCTCCCCTAATCAAGGAAACACCGTAAGATTTTGCATATGCTAATATAACTGACATAATGCCAAATGGTGTACATAATTTCACATAGGTATAAAGAATTCAGTTAAAATAGCTCTGCAAAATGTGAATCACAAGGATATTTTTCAGTTGGAATGGGATCTTCAGAATTCTTCCAAGCAGAGCTAACTTCAAAGCCAGATCAAAGCTACTGAGCCTTGACCAGATGAGTATTACATTCAAAATAACGCAAGAGAAATTCTGATCGGATATAAGAAGAAGCTTTTTCACCTTGAGGACCGTCATGCAGTGGAACAGACTGCCCAGAGAGGTTGTGCAGTCTCCGTGCTTGGAGGTTTTCAGGACCCGAATGGGTAAAGCCCTCAATAATCTGGTCTGACTCTCCCTCTGACCCTGCCTGTGAGCAGGAGGCTGAGCTAAAGAGCTTCTGAGGTCCCTTCCAGCCTGAATTATCCCGTCATCCTACAAGTAGCTGTACACCATGGCTGGTGTTAACTCTCCCACCCCCACTTTGGAACTTGGCTAAATATTGCCCAGGCAACAGAATTGTCTGGACTGCAGAAGCACATCCCCTTGTGAAAGATAGTCCTGTGCTCTCCTGAATAAGGATTCCAGCAATTAGAGGATATAGTATTAGTTGAGCTGTATTTAGCAAGTTGTTCCTCAAATTCTTTTTGTCCTGATTGCTGTGTGTTTACATTTCATCAGACAGAGATTGTGACTACTCCTTTTTTTCTAGTATGGACATGACTTCAAATTTTGGACAGATGCCCCCTTCCTTGTACTACCTTCCCTCACTTTCCTATTTATTTCTACTAGCTTTTCTTTGCTTGTCCTAAAGTATTTTTTGACAGGCAAAACGTATTTAATTTGAGCCTCTGTTGTGTCTTTAAATAGTCTTCATGACACCTGCAAAGACTTTCCGTTTAATTGCTCCTTTCTGCTGTGTCTTAATGAGCTTCCTAATTTTCCTGTAATACTCTTGTCTGAAATTAGCACAACGATAGTTGATTTCTTATTCTTAGTTGTTCTCACATGGATGCTGATTCTGAGTATATTATGATCATCACTTGAATATGAACATCTCTTGAACTCATCAACAGTAACATTAAGAACCTGTTCCTGTGCAGTGCTCAAGAAAGTTGAGAGTTGTTTTCTTATTATTGTATTTTGAGCTAGAGGCTCCAAAGAAATCCCATGAAACTCAGCGAACTTCACTGAGAAATTTGCCACATCCATGTGAGATAACCACTGTCCAATACAAGCTGGTTTTGTCCCACAAATCTTTCCATATTCAGCAGGTAGAGCTCCAGAATTTCAGTCTGCAGGAATTACACTACCTGCTCTTTGTCCAGCTGGTTTGAAGTGAAGGTGTCTTGCACTGATCTTCAGGAGACCTTCATGACCTGGGCTGTCCTTCCAGAAGTTTCTCCTGTGCTTGATGAACCCACTTCTATACATTCAGTTTGTACATGACCAATAGTAACAATATGCCCATGAGGGGCAGAAGATGCTGAGGAAGCACATAGCTACTGCAGAGGTCTAGCTAGACCTGTGCACCTGAGAGCTGCATTTCACAGTGTCTCCTCACTGGCGTTATTCCACAGTGCCCATCACATCCTGAGCTTCAGCCAGCAGGGAGAGAATTGGGGATGAAGTTTTACCTGCAGTTTTACAGTCATGTAACTCCCAGCACTGAGGCCAGCAGCAGTCCTGTTATGGCTGCAGGCAAGTACCTCGGCCCTGGCTAATGACTCAACAAAACCTCAGACAGCACCAGGATGGATGGCTGTGTTTCACAGTGCTTAAGGAGGTGTGATTTGAGAAAAAGTCAAATTTCACAGCCCTTTGGAGGTCCATTGGGGACTTTTTGTGGAGCAGAGCACTGCAAGAGCAGCAGCACCTAGGGAGCTGTTCCTATAACCTATATAGGGTCAAGATCATCTGGGCAGTGGTGTTAGAACTACCATACTTAGGTATGGATACAGTAAAACTAGAACCAACAGGGTAATTAGATGTATTGCTTCTTTGAAAGAGGACTGGGATGGAGAAAGGGAGGAAAAGGGTACTAAAAGGAAGGGTGAAGAAATGGGAAAAACCTGATAAGAGCTCCTTTCCTTGGCTAGCAGGGGAATACCTGGATAGTCGGACAGATTGAGTGTCCCAGCATCACCATGTGATGCCATCCGGCTCACTCTTGAGGCTTGGCTTTGCCTGGGTGAGGGTGCTGTGGTGCATGTTAGAAAGGGCTGGTGATAGCAATGACAAAAGACCTGATGCCAAAGAAAGGAGAATGGTGTGCAAGTTAACCCCAAGCTGGACAGTCAGGCAATGCTCTGCATGCAGACATCTGGCAGAAGATCAAGACTAATGTTGACATCTGTGGCTCGGAACAACTCAGATCTTGTTAATGTCCTAAGGGAAAATGAAAACACAAGACCTTCAACCTGCTTGTAAATACAGTCGATGGTCTGTGGCTTAACAGTCTCTGCCCAAGGCTGGCTCTGATGTGCAGCCATGGACGGTGGGAGCTGCGAAAAGCCACCAACATCCTAGGCCAGACAAATTCAGAGTGGGGTTTTCCACATTTTTCTATTGTATTCCAGTGCTGCAGAGTTGTCAAGTCAGCTCCAGCACCTCAGTGAATCTCCCTCCAGGAGTGAAGGCTGTCGCGATGAAGAGGACGTTTTTGGAGGAGAGCAAATGTCTGCTGGCCTGAACGACGAAAGCCTGACCTTGGCTGTTAGTGAAGGTTTGCTTGTGATTCTGAGCAAATCAATGGCATTAAACTTCTCAGAAGTAGCTATTTCTATAGTAATAGCTGAATTATAGCCCATACACAAAATGAAACCAAATTAGGGCCCCATTTGCAATATTCATTTAAGCTTATTCAAAAAGTAAGCCCTTAACCTTGCTATTTTCTAATTCCTTTTATACCTTACCCTAGTCATTTCTGTATTTTTAATGGTTTGTATTATTAAGAAGAGCAAAACTTACTTGTACTGAGAATTTTCTGCTTAGGCAGTTTTGTAGAATTTTAATACCAATGAGAATCTTTTGTATATTGACTCTTTCAACAATAAACATCGTTATCCAAAGTGTTTTAGCAGTTTATTATCTTTGTAGCATTTTATTTGCAGGATGCAGTACTATATTCACAGAGAATTAAAATTAATTTGTATTCAAGGTAGTGATTTGGACTACTTTTAGATTTGGTAAGAAAAAATGTAACTTTTAAAGAGACAAAATCATATAGCAATTATGCAGAAAATACTTTAAAAAACTATGTCAATTTAAAGATTTCTGTTTTTGTTTGGAGAATAAAATGCTGGACTCCGTATTAACATCAGTGGTACTTAAAAGTAGCTAACAGTAATATGCTTCAAAGGAAATAAACCTCACAGGAAAAATTAGGGTATATTCTCTGGTTAGTGTTATGTAAAAGATAACTGAATTTCTTTTTTTTTTGTCAACTCAGTAATATCATGAAAAGCTTTAAAATGTTTGTGTAATAACTTTTAAGTTGGACTGCACTCAGTAGAGTGAATTGTTTTTCTTTGAGAACTGGTCTTAACAGTATTTACTTTGTTCTTGTGCTCCCACAAAGTCTGCAGGAAAAGACTGCAGGAACCGCAGTCTCCAATTTATACAGCTGAACGCAGTGCAGGTTTGTATTTTATTTTCTTATAGCACTTTCTGAGGACAGCAATGAAGTGCACTCGGAAACGAACAGCCGCTCACTGCCACATGGGTGCAGAGAGAGGGCTCATCAGATCACGTTGCCCTTTGCTGCAGTTACATCTGTAAAATGAGGTAACACGATAGTGGGAGCACAATCACTTATCAAAGGCAGCCCCTACGGCTGTTAAGGCACAGTTAACTCCTTCTCCCTGTGGAAATGGGCTATACGGAGTGAGTAAGGATGGCTTCTTATGCCACACACAGATGGCATAGGAATTACTTCTGTAATTTCTCTAGCCTAACCAAACCCAGCACATATAACACCAGAGCTTCCCAGGGACATGCAGGCAGCACCTCAAATTTGGTCTCAAGCCTCTAAAGACACAACCTGGAATAGCCAGTTTCAGTGAGCAGGCCCTAAGCACTTCACTCCCATCTCCCTACTTTAGGATATCTTTCTTCAGGTGTTTCTCGTGTCTAACACAGTCCTGGCAGCTCTGTACAACAGGTTAGTCCTTCTATTAGCAATGAGGCAGGCTGCAGCGCACTCACGCGCTGGTGTCCTCCTCGCCCACTGTGGCTCTCGGCTGCCTGCTGTCAGGGTCAGCTCTCCACCAGCTGCTTCCCACCCCGACCTCAGCATTTGTCACGGCAGCTCCCGCACAGGGATCTGCTCCTCTCCTTGTCTGGAAGAACCACGGCACAAGTATCTGCAATAACCCCTTCCCTGGTAATCGGAGGGGAGATGGCCAACTGCCTTGTCCAGAGGAGAACACAGAGCGGACAACTGAGCCTAGAGTCACTTTTCTTTTTTTTCTTTTTTTTTTTCTTCTTTTTGCACAGAGCTTTGTTGACATCTGGTGGCCTGAGGTAAGATTGCAAGAATGAAATTCTTTAAAAAGGCTTATTCCATAAGGGAAAGATCTGCTCACTTTCATTGGAGCCACCAATCGCTTAAAAAAAAGCTTTTCATGTCTTTTTATGTCCTGCTAACACCGCTTTCTTCTCCGCAGAGCTAAATGACTGTTCTCGCAAGTGACAAACAAATTGCTGTGCATGCAAAACAGCTGTGTCTTGTTTGTACTTGGAAGAATTTTCCTTCTTCTTTTCAGACCTCACGCATTAGGATGATGTTAGGGTACGTGGAAAGCCATGATGCTGTCAGCAGGAGCAGCACTGACGCAGGGACACTTGATCCTTCCGCCTGGGCATTTGCCTGCTAGCCACGGTACGTGCTCTGCCTACTGCCCACCCTGCAGATTTGCCTTGTGCAGCGTGGTCAAAACACGAGGTCTGGTTTATTGCCCACCCACTGTTACACAGATGCTCTGGCAGCCCTGACCACCTGGTTTGCACACTTCTTTATCCTGTTTCCCCTTTTTTAAGCATCCCTTTCTCTGCCCTTCTCCTCCCCTAATTATCCTTACCCCTTGGTAAATCCAACCCCTGCTAAATCCAACTCCAAGTCTGGAATTGCGGACAGAACTGCCTGTGTGATCTCAGATCCATATGGCAGAACCAGTGCTGCTCTGCAAGGCTCTGCTCTACACAATGGTCCCCAATAGTCCCTGTGACTATCTGTGTGGTGTGACCATGTCTCACATAACTCCCCCTTAAGCACTGGTGAAATTCTGCCATTCTCCAGGTTGTCTGTAATTTCTGCTGGCACCTTACACTGTTGTCTGCTACATCCAGCCAGTTCTCTTGTCATGTTCAGGAATTTTCCACATCCTTTTCAAAGCACGAAACCTCGGGCCAGGGCCGAGGCCTCTGCCTGCAGCTCTAGCAGCAGATTCTGAATAAGGAGGCAGGGGGGCAGTGAATAGGACAAAGAGATGTCACAAGGTACTAAATCTCAGAAATTAAATGTGGACAGAAGGACAAAAATACCCATCTCCCCAGACTTCCTCCTGTCATCCATTCCCTTTAGGATGAATGGGGAAGCTCGGGATATGGGTCCTCAGACAGGGACAAAAGATCCTAATACCCATCTTTACCAGAGAGACTACTCAGAACATGTTTGGCATCACTATGGATATGAAGAGAAAGTACACAAACTAGCAGTTGGTATCTGTAGTCTTTATTTGCTTTTGTTGATAGATAAGGATGTTACAAAGAGGACAATAGCAACCAAAATCACATGCTCACACACACCACCTCTAGTTTTCAGCATATTGTAGACACAAAGAAAACAGACATTCCTTATTGATATTGTGAGGAAAACTGCCCTGCTTAGAAGATGTGTTTCCACAGTACCTTTTTTTTTTCTTTATCTGCTCTAAAGTGTTTCTTGAATCCACAGTCGGAGAACATCTTCTGAGGGCATCACATGCACCATCAGATCACAGTGTTCAGCTTCTTCACTCCCACACAGTATCAGTTGCGTGGAGGGCTCTGATACTTTCTGTAAAACAAGTGCACTCATATTCAGTCACTCTCAGATTGGCAAGCTTGTCTGTCTGCCTTCTACCTTCCCCGTAAAAATTATTCCTCCCATCTCGCCTGCCCTAACGGCCCTAAGAGCTGGTGCCCAGGCCCCAGACCCCTAGTAGCAACAGGAAAATCAAAAACATTACCAGTGTATCTGGCAGGACAGCAATGGGGCAGCAGGAATACTGAAAGATTTTGCTTGTTTTCCACACAAGGAAAGGCAGGGTCAAAGCAGCCACAGCAAAGCTGGCAGACGATATGAGGGCAGTAACAAGCCACGTGGATCTGTCACCTAGAGACAAGGAGAAAAACTTCTTAGAGAGTCTGTGAGGACAAACCACTCGGTGCTCTCAGACTGGAACTGCTCTTCCCACTAACCCTGGTGATATTCACTGCGCACACACCAGGGAACCAGGGCACCTTTTTTACCTTCCTCAAGGAACAAACGGGCAATGCACTTGCAAACAAGACAGGAGACATTAGGTGGCAACAAAACAAAAAGCACTGAGCTGCTGGGGTGTGACTGTCTGGGAGAACAGAAAGAAAGGTGGCTCTTACCTTGTGCCCTCACACACTGCATCTCGCTGAAGTTGCTGCTTCTGTTGATGGCCTCTACATATGTCTGAGCTTTTACACAATATTCTGTTCCTGCCTCCATGGTGCCCAGGTGAAGTGTGGATCTGATCTCTTTCACCATCTTCTGCTGCATCTGCAACAGGCTCAAAAGAAAGAGCATCAGAACTTAAGGTAAGAGTCTAATTGGGTGCAGGGGTCCCACCATTAATGCTAGCTTAGACATTTTAGGAGAAAAGATAAGAAAATAATAGAAGCATCAGATGTCAGAGCAGATTGTGTTAATAAAAGAAGAGAAAGGAAAAGCAGCAGGCAAGAAAGCACAGTAGAGCAAAAAGACCACACTTGTCTGGCAGAGATCAAAGGGGGCTTCATTGTGGTGTTGGCCGACAATATTAGACCATGACCTAGTGAAAGAGCTGGGATCAGAGTTTCTGTTGGGATGCCAATATCCTACCTGTGATACTAGTGCTGCTGTTCTAGGAGTGCTGAACCTTTTCTGCAATTTTTCAGCACAAAAAGGGAAAAGGATGGACTAAGGAGGAGCAAGGGAGAGCAGCAGGTAGATCTCAGTACCACGTCAGATTTTTGAACCCTCAGTGTCCTGCTGCTGCAGATGTTTGAAGCCTCTCCATCGGTTCATCTGTACAGTGCTGCCACGTCCCACAGCACTGTGTATTATCTCTGTCCCTCATTTGTGCTTTCCTCACACATCTGGTTCCTGACAGACTCTGAAGGAAGGATAAGGGAGCTTCTTTCATGTGGATCATGTCCTTAATACACATTCTCTCACTCATGCCCCTCAGAATCTGGCATGTATAACTGTGTACGCTCCAGTGCATCATAGGCAGTGTATAAATGGGGATAAATATCACATATTGAGAAAAAGCTAATATGCATTTGTAAAAAGAAGTTAGCTACAAGTCAACAGGATTCTTTCTAGAGCGCATGGGCAAGAGACACCTGGTTGATGTGGTTTACTTGGATTTATTTAAAAAAAAAAAAAAAAACTTCCAAAGGCTATTAAGCTAATAACCATGGGATAAGAAGGCATTAGGCCCCATATGCACTGATCAGGTGCTGATTGCCCTGACCAGACTCACCTGGGCTGCCCCACTACCACCACCACCCTTCCAATGCCCCCAGGACCTCTATTTAAGCTCAGCCCAGGAGCTTTAGACTTTTTCTGAGCTATGCTGTAGGAGTGCTGGTCTCCAGCCCTGCCTTCCTGATGGACCTTGGATCTATGCTGCAGACAGCTGGTCTGCTGGATGGAGCCCTGGCATGGATGTTGTTCTTTGTCTCTGGTCCTGCCTCTATACCTGAATCTTCTTGCTTCTGACTGGGCTCTCTGTATGGGCTTGGACCTGGCTCATTGCTCCCCTTCTCTGGAGTGGTTGATGGATCCGGTTAGGAGCCCCTGATTCACTCTGCTGTGGTTGGATGCTGTTGGTCTGCACCCCATTAAGGAGGGCATTGCCTGTGCTGGGTCCTCCCATGGATCCTGGCTTTCCTGTCCTTAGGGAACAGCCCTGCTTCCTGCTGCTCCCTGACAAAAGTAAGTCTTTTGCATGGCTAAATTGCTAGCTAAAATATAGGTTACAAAGACTATACTTTGGGAGATTATGGTGAAGACACATGGGGATCTGTGCTTACCAAAACATAGCAGAAGATCGATACTTGCTAATGATATTAAAAAAAAAAAAAATAAAGGCACAGCAGGGCACTTAAGAGGCCCATCAGCTATGAATAACTGCAGGAGGACCATATAACAAAATAAGTGAAATTCAGCACAGATAAATGGAAGATGATGTTCATATGATTTTTTTTCTCCCTCATTTTCACATAGTGGGCATCAGTGGAGCATTCCAGTAGGAACAGGAGCTTGCATGTAGTCCCTTGCCACATTGGTAGAGGCACAGAAGTATGACAAGAAGAACGGCAAGTATAGAAAGAGTACAGCTAAATAGTCTAGTTCTTGACCTGGAAAGTCAACAGCCAATGCAAAAGAATTGGTGTGGTGAGGAACGTGAACAGGAGCAACTTCCTCTTTTCTGAATTAAGATTCATGTGGTGCAGTATTTAAGCTGTAGAACTCCTTACTACAAGAATCTAGTAGTAGTAGCCATGTAGTTTACATGCCTTCAAAACCAGAGCATTAAAGCAGCAGTTTTGGATCAGGAATTCCCTGTAGATATGTGTCTCTGAAGCTTGAGAAATCGAGTGTGATTGTACAGATCTTGTTTTTATTTGCTTTACTGATCATCTCCATTAGCTACTCTAAGACAGCAAATATTTGACTGAATGGACTTGTGATCTGATTTGATATGGCTGTGTTTATATTTTTATGTCCTTTGGTGCTAGGGAAACATGATGGTCCCAAGAGAAGAATTCTTCGTGGCTAATAAAAACATAAGTACCTGAAAGGAATGCAAATTGCCAGTTTTCATTATTACCCAGGTATAATCAGTACCCTCAGCTAAGCACATTGCAGCTCATTCTCACTGGGCAGATCTACTTTACAAGAGACTCCCGAGAAACCTATGTAGTGCTTCCAATGTGACACCTTAATTCTAGGTCCAAGTAAACCAAAGGATATTCTGAGAAGAAAGCAAGCCTTTAGTCCATGATTTTCCTTTTGGTTTATTTTAATAGATGAGGTTCCTGGTGGGATTCCCTTTCCAAGAAGACAGAATATGGAAAGAGCAGATAGGCTTCTCCACAGGAGTGAGAAGAATGAAATAGTGAGTACAGAGGAATACTGCGGACACTGACTCTGTGCAGGTCCTCCAGCCTAATGTAGCAGTGACTGGCATGATCCACTTGTTGTAGCACAGAATAAAAAATGGCCCCGTCAGTGTCTGTGTGGTCTCACTTTAAGTCCTCTGAGGTCTCCATCTTCACCCAAAACACAAGGATAAAACTCACCCTACTCTCCTGCCCCTTCCTCCAATAGAGAACACGGAACTGAAAGGCCGGCCCCATGTCTTCCAGCTCTGCTAGTAAGTGATACCCATCCGCTATGATCTTCATTGGAGGTGGGGTCAGGTAGGCTGTCAACACAGAAAGCACCATTGTAATGTTAGAGGCAACTCTAAAAAGAAAAAATCTTCCTTTTCCTGGCTAGCAGAGGGAGCAAGCTCCTTGCTGTTACTGTCCTTTTGCTGTCACCATAAGCAGAGTAGCATATTGGTCTGAGGTAACAGTTGATTGCTTCAGTGGGGCAAAAATTTCTCTGCTTTCTCAGAATGACTAGGTACTGAACAGGAGGACTACCATGACTGTGCTGTGATGTTTCACAATAGCTGACTTGTACAGGCTTGAAAGGTTTTGAATTTCTTCCAGTGGAGGAAGGTGTCTGGCCCATGGGTCCCATGTGATCTATAGCAGCAGAACCAGTTGGGCCACCAGAAGCTGAGACACTGGATTAGGCAGCTCTACCCCTGGGCATAAGCTTACACTAAGACACAGACTAGGGGCTGTGAAAACCACTGCTCCTTCATGGGAGTTTTGGCAATAATGAGCTAGGAGCTGGTAGCTGGGTTCCAAATTTGCTATAGCCCTAAACCAGGTGGATTTTGGATATCCTGTCCTCTAACTGAGGGGAGGACTGAAATTCCAGTCAGGAAAGAAGGTGCCTCATTGTGCCACATATCTTCCTCAGTGCTGACTTAACAGTGAGGTTGCCATGTGGAGTTAGGATCAGACTACAGCAGAGGTAATGAGGACACAAGCAGAAGGAAATGAGTTACAAGCCCAAGCTGGAGAACAACTTGAGTGATGAGCTGGGACACTGCACATACATGCAACCTAGCAGCTTTCTTTTGGTGACCAGAATGAGAACTGCTCAAAACCACAATTCAACTCTTTGAAGATGCTGATGGTTTCAAACAATTGGAATTGGCATGTCCTATATGAAAGTTCTTCCACAATCTGCTGCTTGTTTTTCAGCAATGCTGTAACTTGCAGGCAGAGAGTGCCCCTGCTTGCAGAGAAAGAAGCAAGATATCAGACTCCCTCAGCTCCAGGTAGTGGCTCATGAGTGACTAGGTGACTATGAATGACCCACAAAGGTTTCACATGGGGTCTGCTTTGGCCTTGGATGGAGCTGGCTGAAGCTGATGACTGCTTCCTAGACTGAGATCTGCTAATCACTAATAGTAACCTCCGGAAAGTTGTTTTTTGTTGTATAACCGGTATTGTTAGGATTTCTGCAATGACATGGCTTCTGCTTTTCTTTCTTTTGGGGTTACTTCATATAGCCAATGACCTAAGAGGAAGGAATCATTTCAAGAAGGGGGCTACATTTCGGGGACAGCATGAGACAGGCTGAGGAAGATGTGATGTGACTGTTCTAGAGTTTCCCAAGGAATCCTGGACCCAGGGTCATGTGAGGTTTTTATTTCTTCCTCAGAAGAGACTTTAGATGGAGCATTCATAGAAAGCCTGATTGATGAGGAGTCCTCAAAATCAGGAGCAAGGCTGGTCAGCTTGTCAAGAGAAGTGCCTAGGGTGTTCCCAATGTTTTTTGAAGTTTGTAGAAGGACGAAGCTCGTATCTGAGAACAGAGTGGAGCTATCTGAAATATGCCAACTCAACATGAGGATATGCCAGAAACAGAGTGTGTTGGGCACACTCTGTGCATTTATAGGCTTCATGTCACATGCACACCCTGCAAGCATGCACATGTGATATGCCTCAAGAGAGCACTGTGACAGATGAACACAACTGATGTAGCATAATTCAAATGGCAGGACTTACTTGTGATGCGATTGAAGAAAACTTTCAGAGTGCCCCACTCTGATCTTCGAGTACCAATGTCTGCTCTCACACGCAGGTTATAGGGCACAGTGGCCGAAATATCCTCTGTGATGTTACACACTGTGGCTGTAATAAGTAAACACTCAGAGATGGGGATCCAGCTCTCATTGGCATATTCCCGTTCATACTCCCTGGGGAGAAGAAAAAAGCAGACAGACAGCAAAAGTAGTGATACAGAATATCTCTACCACCTGGACTATGACTGCTTGCTAGTTAAACAAGTACAGGGATAAAGTGGGGCTGAAATACTAAGAGCATATGAAACTAGCAGGGCTGGTTCTCTAAACATTATCTAGAGATGATCTCCTGAGCAGGCTTGTCCATGAGCCAAATGCAGCCTGTTACTGGGGGAAGTAGGAACATTCAGTCCAGCGCTGATGCACCAGATCCTGCTCCCTTTAGCTGACTTGGTCATCTTTGGTAAACCAAAGTCCCAAAGAAGCCATGGTGTCATCCAAGTCATAGCTCAAGAGGCATCAGAAGCCTCCCACATTTTCTTAGGAGATATTCATGTCTGTAATCTGATTAAAAAATTAACACTGAATAAATCTCAAAGGCTTTCTTTTTCCCCCTCTTGGTAACCTATTGCTTCTTAGTTTGAGTACTTTGGTCAAAGGCAGCCTTTATATATGGGCTTAATGCACACAGTGGGTCATTTGCATATCTACTACCAATCAGCTATTGATAAGGCATGACCACAGAATGAACTTGGAATTAGATTAAAAGGTGTTTGTTTCAACTTGTGATTAACGATGATGGAATATCTAACTTCTTAGACCTGTGAACTGAGCAGTGTTCAAGACCTGAGCAATGCAGCATTTTAACAGTTCAAATAGCGGAGGAGAAAATAAAGGCCGATTAAAGTTACCCCTGAAATTCAACGGAGTATCTCACAGTTTCTCCTTGGATGGTCACAGGACTCCAAGTTAAGACATGTATCATGTTGGTAGAAATAATAGAGATATTCTGAGGTGCTGGCAGCAAAGCATCTTCATCTCAAATCACCAGCAAAAGAAAGAAAAAGAAAGGTATAAGAATGTAAACTTAGATTAATTTGGCAAAACTGTTTGACACAGTGAAAAAGCAAATGACAGCGCAGTTAGGCACGGAACTGCTTACAGAGAAGGAAAGCATGCATTTCCATTGCTTCAGACTTTGTTTATATTAGTAAAAGAATGTGCAAAGGTCAAGCTTTTAGCATGCCATTTAATCTCATTTAATGAAGTCAAGTAAAAGAGATACTCTATTGTGCACTATAAACTGCTCCAATGGACCATTTACCTCCTGGTTAAAAATGTGCAATTTCTTTCCAAGCTTTGTAGAAGATGATACTGGTTTAAGTACATTTTTTTTTTCCTGTTGCAGGATTCTAATAGTGTAAGTACTTGTAAACTGTAATCAAAGTACTTATTAATGGTCCCTTGGATAAACTTCATCAATGATTTATGCCCTAAGTTATCATGTTAGTTTCTGCAATCAGGCACTCCTAGGTTTGGGATGATGCCTACAGCGTGGTTTGTGGATTTCATCCTATGACATTTTCATGAAAACACATTAGGAGTTCTGGAATAAGACTGCAGAAGGAGGATTCTCAAGGTGAGTACCCTGTGGGAACAGCCTGCTGTTGTTTCTGCCACTTGCTGGTCCTGATGATTACATTCTTTCTGCCCAGCAGTGAATAGTTCCCAAAGTAGAAAAGACTATAGTGACAAAAGGTGAGAGGAATGGAGTGGTTCCTAACAGCCTAGGACAGCAGTGGCCATTTCAGTGCTCTCCTATGCACAAGATACCTGCTCTAGCATAATGTCTGTTGAAGCAAGATGATTACCTTTTTCACTCAAACTTTTTAAGAAGTGCATCCATTTCACTTAACAAAGTCCACATTCCATTAATCTCTAACTGGCATTAAAATAAGGTGCTGATCAGGCTCTTTAGCCACCTTTACCCTGAAGGCTCCGGGAGCACTGCCACCCATATTCCAGCTGCGCACATGGACTCCATAAGGCAAGATCTTGGCATATGTCAGCCTGCCTTTTTTTCCTTCCAGCAGCCTGGATACAAAGGCCAGATGCCTGGGCTTGACAGGAACCACACTGTGACCTAGCCTGATATCTGCTCTGGGTAACAACAGAGTGTTGTAGACAAACCTTCCACCATAAAATGCTCCTTATCCTAATGAAGGAGACAAACCAGACGCAGATCTTCATGTTTCAGGTTAAGGTGAGTGTACTGGGAGAATGCTTGTTGGAAAGTTATTTTATCTTTCTCTCCCGTGGCCTGCCACAGTGTGGAAGACAAAGTTGGATGAATATCCATTGGTGAGAACACTGAAATTAGGTTAGTGATAGCCTGTTTAGCAACTAAGAACTATAAATAATCTGTTTAAAAGGGTTTGCTGATCAGAAAAGCGATAATATTTTTTTCTGAAGCAGAGAACAAAAAGGAGCAAGATAACCTGAATTCAGGAGTTAAGATGGCACATTTGGAAAGACATAACCGTAACTACCAGTGAATATTTTGGAGCCAATAACTAACACTTTATAAACCTTCCTTTCTTACCCTGGATCCACGCCACAGGTAAGGAATGTCCTCTTTTTAAAATGATAAGCGTTTAAAGAGGAATTGCAAATCCACCCTCTCAGAGAACAGAGGGGGAAAAATTGGTATTAATTTTAAAAAAATATTTTTTTCCTTTAGATGGCAGAACTGACTTGTAGAACATAACTTATGGATTCTCATTTGCTTATTCTAGTATTCATTTTTGATGAAGAATTAAAATTCAAGATGACTAAATCTTGGACTATTTGGTTTAAGTTTGTATACGCAGAATTAAAGAAGAAACACTTTTTGTCCCCCTCCCAACCCCTAGCATTTCTGACAGTCAGCTGAAAACATTTTAACCATTTACCTGTGAGATTAGGTGAGATCAGGGTGCAGAAGAAGAACGAGACGAGCTTTAGGGACATTTTGCGCATACTTGTCGTCTTTTCCCTTGTTCATACCTTGTTTTGCAGTTCTGAATTTTCCCCTTCTAGACAGGGAGCCCCGTCTGAGCTAGCCATGACACGAACAGAGCGGGGATTTCAAGGGAGTATTACAAATGCTGCTTGTGTGCCAACGCCAAGGCCACATGCATTGTTTGTAAGGGTGTAGTTGCAGGGAGTGCCGGGGTAATTCGATTCCAGCATTGCTTTACAGGTCTGTGCAAATGCTCAACTAGACAGCATTACCCTGGATTAGCAGTTATAGGTATTAAATGAAGGAATCCCTACGATTCCTCCTGATATGGTGGAAACAGAATTCATTTGTTTTGTTTATATAGCTGAAAAGACTCAGGTTTCTGCTCACACCCCAAGCTGGCTAAAGTCTGCTGTTTCCAGACACCTAAGCACAAAGTTAGTTACTGAGGATTGCCGAAGCACAGCGGTAGCCTCAGACCTTGCCCAAAGGACTGGTAAAGGATGGTGTGCCTCTGGGCTTGCGTAAGGGAGATTCATGCTTTCATTTATTCACTCTTTGTATGATTTGGTGATTATTTTATTATTTTTAATGGCATTTGTGTTGGGCTTCTGTCTTCAAGAAGTTTGTTTCTCTGCTCTCTGTCCCTGTATGTGTCCATAGCCTGGGGAAATGCCAAGGAGCTTCAGCCCTTCCGCCCAAGCAGCTGACCAGGGACAGGGGCTGCCCCGCTCCTCCTTCCTGCCTGCTTCCTCCCACTGCCCGTAGTCTGGGCTCCCAATGCTCATGTCTGTAAGCCTGCAGATTCTGGTAGCCCTCTGTGACAGGTGGGGTGTCACAGTGCGGTGCTCACATCACAGCGACACTTCCCTGTCCCTGACAGGCCCCAGCCAGACTCCGCAGCGAGGCCTGGGTGACATCAGGGCCTGCTCTCACCAGCGCTCTGCTCCACCAGCGCTGCAGCCGCGCAGGAGTTGCAGGAGAGACCAGGAGAGCGTCTTTGTCTCCTGCCACAGAGAACTTAAGTGAGGGCAGCAAAGATGGTGAATTTCCTGGTCCTCAACCCGCCTTTGGGGCCTGAGAAGTTTCCAACCCTCAAGTACCTCAGCACCAATGGTAAGGCTCTCAAGAGCCCTTACAGGAGCACTCAGGCAGCCCAAACTCTGTGGAAAGTCTGGCACTGAGCCCCTTGTGACACTGTGTCCTGGTCCAGGGCTCCTGCTGACAGCTCCGACACGGTGCCCTGCCTCTAGCTCTGCTCTGGCTCCCTGGGCACCCCCAGGCAGAAGTGTGGTGGATGGTCCTGCTGCTTGCACTGCAGTGGGCACTGGGCACCCCCAGCAGCACAAGCAGCTGCAGCTGCTGGTGGGGCCCTGCAGAGCATGTGTGGGCACTCCCCAGACCTCCCTCAGCTCAGTGCAGGCGTCCTCTAGTCTGCACGCAGCAAAAGCTCGGCCGTGATGCCCCAGCCATATGTGTGCTTGTCCTCAGTCACAGTGGGGGACCTGAGGTTTCCAACACTCAGGCAGCTCAACACCAATGGTAGGGCTTTCATTTTCTCCCCAGACTTCCCTCAGCTCAGTGCAGGCGTCCTCTAGGCTGCAGGCTGTCAAAACCTAGGCCACACTGCCTCAGCCATGCATGTGCATGTCCTCAGCCACAGTGGGGGACTTGATTGCTCTTGCCTCCGTGCTTAGGAGAGTGCTGCAGGGTAGAGCTGGTCTCAGTCGGAGCATGACAGGTCTTTCGCTTGCTTTGCAGACATCGTTAAGATCTGGGCTAGTGCGTGCTACTCCCTCAGAATAGAACTGCTGCGGAAGAATGTGAGCCCTGCATGCTGCTCATTCACTGGTCCCGGGAGGCCTTCCGGAGTCCTCACCCCCACCTCTGGAGTGTGCACTGCCTTTTCCCCTCCCCAAAGAGCACAAGAGACAGGAGGCTTAAGAGACCCTGCCCGCCTCACACGCCAAGCCCAGGAGCACCCACGTGCTAAGGAACTTGTCACAGCGCACAGTCTCGAAAAGAGATGAGAAAAAAGGTGTCTGTCCCCCTGACACAGGGGGAAGGTGCCAGCAGAAGCCCTGGGGCATTCTGGGGCCTTTGAACCCAGCCACCAAACTCATTACCCAGCCAAGCGGCATTTGCTCTGCCTTTCCTGCCCCATCAGGAATCTTCTCCGAGATTGAGAAGGAAGAGGGAAGCACCCGGCTACTGTGGGTCTTGCCCTGAGTTTTCGAAGGCCCTTTGGATGTCCTAGAGAGGCCAGGGCCCCAAGCACCATGCCATGGTCACCCAAGTGAGACAGCAGCCTTCCCCTGCAGAAGGCGCTTACTTGGCTTCCTTTGCTCTGCTTGTTTTTCCAGGCGGTGAGCATTGGAATTGGGACATTTGCAGTTGTCAGGGACCATGTCAGTGTGGGAAAGGATGAAGCTTTGGTTGTTCAAAGGCCCTTGTTCCAGGTGTGCCGGTTTCTGAAGAGATTTTACCAGCTCAAATATGCTCAGAGGGACATTCCTGGTAAGAAGGCAGATGAATACCCTGCTCCCCATGTGCAGCCCATGTATGGTGCTTCTTGTTGGCATGTCTCATCTCACTATTTGCAGAGACCTTGGAATGCATTGCAAAAGGCGAGGGCCATGAAGCTCCCTTTTGCAGATGTCTCCCAGGGTTAAATGGGACTCCCTAGCACTATAATGATGGCCACGAGCTGCTAAGGCCCAGACCATATAAGTTAGCTGAGTAATTTGGATTTGACTGGTTTCCTTCTACTTGTGTTTTAGACGAGATCCCAGTTGTGCAGCTGAACTATGAGCACATAGCAAAGGATACCGGTTTCCTCTCAGAAGCAGTGCAGCATTGCATAGAAGAGACTCTGCTTTTCTTTTCTGGAGCGCTGGCAGAAGGCAAGGAGGTCGAACTGGTGTTCAAGGATATTGGCATCCTTGCTGTACGAAGACAAGTGGTAACCATGAACTTTTTTGATCACTGTCTCATGGAGGTGGATTCCACAGGCAACATGATGCCAGCTCTCCTCGCAGTGAGTTTTTCATTTCTCTGGGAGGGGTAAGAAGCTCTCTGAAACTCAAGTCAAAGTTCCCTCAAACAGGCTTCTCTTGATGTGCCATCATCCAGCTCAACACTTGGGCTGGCCACACTCTCCATGAGCGACGCCACCTCTTGGTGGCATGTCGGCTCATTCAAGTAAGGGATGTGCAGTGCTGAAGAGAAGGTGGTAGGAGGCTTTTGGAGAGGCAGCTCCGTTGCTGAGCAGCAGAAAGGCCACCCTGGCAGTGACAAGCACATGTTCCTGACATCACCTCCCATGCCTCTGTCCTGCTGTAGGAGTCAGAGATGACAGACGTCGTCACCTTTGATACCAGAAATGACTTCCCTCGTTTCAGTCACGATGGTGTCATCGTGTTGCCAAGGTGAGGAGACTCATTCCTGCAATCCCCACTGCCCCACAGAGCAGCTTCTCAGCTCAAACTGGGGACATGCTCTTGCCAAGATCTGCCTTCCCGCACAGCTAATCCAGGTCAACCCTATGCAAGACAAAGCTTCCACTTGCCTCCATGCTGTCTCCTCCACAGCCAGGGCAGGGCAGGCAAAGGGGCTGGTGTGTTCTCGGTGGACACTGATTGCGAGACATGAGAGGCTCTCCAGTGGCACCTCCGGGCTCTGCTGTCCTTCCCTGTGCCCCTCACGTCCCACAAGGGTTGCCCACTCCACGTGTACATGAGAACTTGGAAGGCTCTCAGTAAAGACTGTATCAGTGTGAGCAGCCAAGGGACCATGATGCCCTTTATTCATATGGGCCTCTTGTTTCCAGGTTTGCCCTTGAGTTCCCAGGCAAATCTTCACTCTATGCACGTTCTGTCAAGCCCAGGGAGGAGGTGGTGCCTGGTGAACCCCATAACAGAAAAGGTAATGTCACAGCCCCTTCCTGTCAGGAGTTGTACCTTCCCCTTTCATCCTTGCCAGGGAGGGAGAGCCAAAGTCACAATGTCCCAAGGCAAGGGACACAAGAAAGCGTTTGGGTGACTCTGTAAACATGTCATGGTAACTCTCTAGTGATTCCTCCAGCAGGTGCTCTGGGCGCAGCACAGCACTCCCCATGGCAGCTGATGCCTGACGCTCCCAGGGTTGATACTCTTGAGTTACAATAACCGTGGGGACACCCTTCCCTTGTGTAGAGGGCCACTTGCTTCTCTGTCAGAGGTAGCAATTGCACTAACATTAGTCACAATGGAGGAGAAAGCCTCAGCATTTTGACTTCCAACGTCTGCCAGGAGGTTTAGAAATGGAGCAGTTTCTATTGCTCAAGGAAGCCAAGTGCTGGAAGCTGAGGAGGAAGAAGCCTCTGGAGCCTCGCACAGCACAACTGAGCAGCTCCACCACTCGCACCTGCTTGCACAGGCACAAAGACACATTTCTGAAGAGTTCTCTTGATTCCTGTTTGCAGTCAGCCTGCTGGATCCGGTCCTTCTTGCTCAACGGAGGATTTCTCTGGCCAAACTGGCATTGAAGGAAAGCCAGGACTTTAAGGGAATTGGAGGTGGCCAAGGCAGGTAAGGATCCTGGAAGAAAAGTATAGGGATCAGGGCTGTGAGGGCAGGTAAGCACATGCTGTGCTCCTGTCATCGTGAGAGTGAGATTCCTCCTCTGGCCATGCTGCCCGTCATCAGACTGAAGGGTCTGGAATGTCACAAGGATCCACTGCTCTGTTGCTGGGCACGTGGTTTCCCTGCAGCGCTGCACTGAGCTGCGGCAGCAGGGGCACAGGCGGTGAGCCCAGCCCAGAGGAACGGGCTCAGGTTCTGCTCCCTGAGACTCTCCTTGTCCCGTCTCTTCAGATTTCTGCCATCAATTCTGGAGAAGCCCTCCAAGGCAGATAAACAGCCAAAGCCTCAAGCCCGATTGAAGTCTGAACTCCCTGCTTGTGCTCATCAGCCGTCAGGAAAGGTAAACGGGAGGCATTTGCCACCTCTGTGTGGACTTCCCATTTCCAGAGAAGGGATAGAAGAGGGAGGAACCACACCACAATCACCACCACCTTACCTGCCCTCCTCTACCTGCCTATGATCCTGGACGGCAACACTGAAGGTTGTTTTATTTCCATGGCCTCTAGGGAGTCTGCTACCTTTGCACAGACCCAGCCAAAAGACGCCTCCATTTGTTGATGGCATCAAAGCGCAGAGAAATCGAAGGAGAAATCTGGGGTGAATACTATGCTAACAAAACGAAGGAAAGGTTACTGCAAGGCCAGGTATAGCCAAGTACTTTAGAGCCTTCGGAAAAATCGCCTCCCCGCTGCTGCCTGGCAGCGGAGCAGCAACAGTGTGCCAAGAGCACCAGGATTGTGGCCACCAGATAGCTGGGCCACTGGCTGCTGTCCACTTGTAGGCTCCCTGCTGCCAAAGAGGAGCTGCCCCTATCATGCAAAGGCAAAGTGAGCCACCTGCTACAGTGTCAGCAGCCTCCTCCTTCACTGCATCTCTCAGAGGGATTAGGAATCCCACTCTGGAGCCAAAACTGGTCTTTTTAGGTGGCATTTCTTAGCTCAAGCACGAGGCCTCAATCCACGCACACAATGACTGAGAATCAGAATGCTCCCATTGGCTTCAGTGGGTAGGATCTGAAGCCTTGAAAGCTCTGGTTGTTGGGAAAAGACAACTTTGCGTCACATGCTGAGCATGGCTGTGCCATCACCAGTCCCTTCCCTGCTGTTCAGTCCCAATTCCCCCAGTCCTGCCTTTTGGGGAAGAGCCCCAGCTATGTGCAGCAGTACTTCAGGGAAGCCTCTTCTGCTTTTGCAGACCACCTGTCGCTATGTGAGTGAGGATGCCAAGCCTCCTTCCCATGTGCTGAGAAAGGAGTATGACGAGAAGCTCAAGGAGGGAATGAAAGAGCAAGACCCAAAGAAACACATCAGGAGAGCATCAGAAGGAAGGGAAGAGCTCTGCCTCCCAGAAGAGTAAGTGGATGCATGTGTGTGCTCATTTGTGTGTGCATTTCCCTGTGTGACCATGGAGAGCTGTGGAAGGGTAGAGGCAAGCAGCACACCAGCCCAAGAATGACGGCGATCCTCTACCTGCTCTTGCAGCCTTTGTTGGCCAGGAGCAAGGCCAGCCCTGAAGCTGCTGGAGACCTACAAAGCACTGCAGGGTGAGCGAGCAAGGAAGGCTGCTCTGAACAGGGACACAGTGAAGCAGGAGTTCATCTGGTAATGGTCGTCCTAAGCCCATGGGGCTCCCCTCTCCTGCCATGCCCTTTGGCTCCACTGACACAGCCCCTGGGAAAAGAGGGTCTTTCCCTGACAGTCCTCAATGCGAAGAAGCTGTCTGAACAAGAATCACATCCCATTCACCCAAGGGGTACTTGAAGGGCACTCAGAAGAACATTTCAGTGGGGTACCCCTAGATAATTTCATAGAATTTCATAGAATGCCTAAGGTTGGAAGGGACCTCTAGAGGTCATCTAGTCCAACCCCCCTGCACACGCAGGGCCACCTAGAGCACGTGGCTCAGGACTGCATCCAAGCGGGTCTTGAAGATCTCCCGAGAAGAAGACTCCACAACCTCTCTGGGCAGCCTGTTCCAGTGCTCTGTCACCCTCACTGTCAAGAAGTTCTTCCTTAAGTTCCCAGGGAACTTTTTATGCTTCACTTTGTGGCCATTTCCTCTGGTTCTGTCAGTGACCACCACTGAAAAGAGGCCATAATGAGGGGCTGAAGCCAAAAGCATCACTCAACTGCTTGGCCTCCCCTTCCCAAACAGAGAACTGGAGCTGTTTTCCTCTGAGCAGTAACACACCGTTAGTCCCAGGTCTCGGCCCTGTCTGACTTCACCCTGAGCTCACGGGCATTCTAGGTGACCTGATGGCACACATGGGCCCAAGGCCCGTCACACATGTCACTGAGCTGGCCCCAGCAGCTCACCCAGGAACAGCCGCCTGACAGAGACCTGCAGTGTTTTCCTCACCACAAAGCTGAGGCCCTTTCTTTGCATCCTTTAGCAAGGGGGAGAAGAAGCCGCTCTTTGACCGCCGCAAGATGGCCCATGCACAGCCAGCCACACCAAGAAGCCACAAGCTGACTCCTTAGCCATTGCAGCAGATGCTGAAGGCTGAAGCAGACACCTGGGCCTTTACCCATCTATTAACATCTGCCTCCTGCCAGGTGCAAAATAAAGACTGCTGGTCCCTCTTGCAGCTGCAATGATGTCTCCATGCACCCTGCAACACCTTTCCCTGCAGGAGCCCATGGAGCTACACAAAGGCCCCATGCTCCTCCCACACTTCTGGGCATTGCTGGCCCATGCAGAAGCCCTGAAAGCTGCCTCTGCTGCTGGAGAGCAGCTCCAGTGGGAGGGACATAAGCCCAGGAACAGCAAAGCCAGGTGCAAATCCCTGCAAGTCAGGAACTCTTTGGGCATTGGCCGTGCTGTCTCCGGGGCCCTGCTCCACTGGCAGGCCACGTTGCAGGGGAGCTGGGGCTTGTGGCTTATTGGAGGGGAAGGGCCAGGCTGGAGAGTGCAAAGGGATTGAGCAGCTGGCATGAGTCCTTCTGAGGGGAGCCACCATTAAAGCTGTTCTTTGCTGTTCTAAGAATGATGTGTTATGCTTAAAAGGGTTGTCTCCTGGAACAAGAGTTTCAGGAAGTTATATGTAACCATTGCGCGTGTGTGCCTCCCAGCAAGGCCGGGATGATACCTTTCTTTATCACTGTTACCAGTTGATGTTGTTACTTTTCCCCTTGATTGTATCCTTTAACCTTCTCCCTTCCTCTCCTTTTAAAGAAAAAGGGGGGAGATG